>ML677344.1:15107467-15240944 GCA_007922305.1 Dermatemys mawii | reverse complement strand
CCAGGTCAGACTACATTTCTCATGATGACCATAGTCTCTCCTTTTGGAGAGGAGAGGAGAAGCATCATGGGAGTCCATGGCCATCCTGCATCATGGGAGTTGTAGTCTGACTGGGAATCCTGGTGCATAGAAGAGAGTAAGGACTAGAGGCAGTGCAATAGTGTAGCCAAATAGAAATATTTTGGTTTTTGGCTGAAATATTTTGGTTTTTGAACGTTTGGGTTTTTTGAACAAAAATTGTAATTTTTATCAGAAAGTGGACACTTGCGACACATTTTGTTATGTCAAAAGACCAATTAACTGTGAAAATACATCTCCCATGTATTTCAGTTAGTGCTGTTCTCACTTTGGAAGATCATCAGTCCACTTTCAGTAATTAGCGGGAGCCTGTTCTGTGTTTGGAAGCAGATGTACTTAAACACAATGGGAGTTTGCTTGGCTATTTCTGACCCAGTTGGAACTAAAAAAATATTAAGCAGGGCATTGTGCATATGGAATAATGCATAACTACCTCCCTGGGGGAACATCATGAAGGACTGTGCCTCAGGAAAAACATCCTGCTATGTGCCTGAATGGTGGAGAGGAAGGAATTGAGTTTTGTAAGGTTTTTGGAGAGGGGCTCACTGTATACTTTCCATAAAAATGGAGTGGTGGAAAGGAGTTTTAGCAAGTGTCTGGCTTGCTGCATACTTGTGAAATGATCCAAGAGAAGGAGGTAGGTGGTGGTGATCGGGGACTCCTTCCTCAGGGGGACTGAGTCATCTATCTGCCGCCCCGACCGGGAAAATAGAGAAGTGTGCTGCTTGCCGGGAGCTAGGATTCACGATGTGACGGAGAGACTGCAGAGATTCATCAAGCCCTCAGATCACTACCTGTTCCTGCTTCTCCATGTGGGCACCAATGATACCTTGTCAAAATGACCTTGAGTGTATCACTGCAGACTACATGGCTCTGGGAAGAAGGATAAAGGAGTTTGAGACACAAGTGGTGTTATGGTCCATCCTCCCTGTGGAAGGAAAAGGCCCGGGTAGAGACCGTTGAATCGTGGAAGTCAACGAATGGCTACACAGGTAGTGTCAGAGAGGCTTTGGATTCTTTGACCATGGGATGGCATTCCGAGAAGGAGGAGTGCTAGGCACAGATGGGCTCCACCTAATGAAGAGAGGGAAGAGCATCTTCTCAAGCAGGCTGGCTAACCTAGTGATGAGGGCTTTAAACTGTGGATGAGGGGAAAGCAGTGGACGTGTTATTCCTTGACTTTAGCAAAGCTTTTGATACAGTCTCCCACAGTATTCTTGCCAGCAAGTTAAAGTAGTATGGGCTGGAAGCTGGTATCAAGTATGGGCTGGAAGCAGGTATCAAGCAGAGTATCCCAAGGGTCGGTCCTCGGTCCAGTTTTGTTCAATATCTTTATCAGTGATCTGGAGGATGATATGGACTGCACCCTCAGCAAGATGACACTAAAGTGGGAGGAGTGGTAGATACCCTGGAGGGTAGGGATAGACTGCCGAGACTCATCAAGCCCTCGGATCATTACCCCTTTCTTGCTTCTCCACTTGGGCGCCAATGATACTGCCAAGAATGACCTTGAGTGAATCACTGCAGACTACGTGGCTCTGGGAAGAAGGATAAAGGAATTTGAGCACAATTTAGCATGACTAAAGATTGGGAGTAGATGAGTCATTACACAAACTAAGTTTTCCTCCTGTTGTTACTCACAGTCTTGTCAACTGTTTGAAATAGGCCATCCTGATTATCACTACAAAGGGTTTTTTTTCTCCTAATACTTCACCTTAATTCATTACCTCTTAAAGTTGGTATGGCAACCACTCCACCTTTTCATCTTCTCTCTGTGTATATATAGATATAGATATATCTTCCTACTGTTATGTTCCACTCTGTGCATCTGATGAAGTGGGTTCTAGCCCGCAAAAGCTTATGCCCAAATAAATATGTTAGTCTCTAAGGTGCCACAAGTACTCCTCGTTCTTTAGCTGGGATTTCAGACATAATAGCAGAAATGTACATAGAATGAGATGAAAACAATAGTTGGATTATTACTTGATACATTATATGCTTTACTTTGTGCTATGCATCCAAATGAAATAGAGAGAAACTAGTATATCATATGTAGTTACATATGCCCATCATTCAAATGATCACCACCACACAGGGTTTTGGGATTGTACTTCATGAGATGGGATAGAAGGTGGAACTTCAGATGTGATGAGGTCTTGGGAAAAGTCATGCATTTCTTTCTGTGATCATCCCCAGCTGGCTATTAAAGTTTATTCAGAAAACAGGAACTTAATTAGGATCCAGCTGAGCTCTGATTACTTTACAGTGCCCTGTGTTTTCAGTGCAGCCATGGTGAGGGAAGCTTTTGCTGTTAAACTTGTAAATATTCTGAAAAAGTCAGAATTGAAAACACAATGGGAATGATATATTATATATACAATGTATAATTAATTATATTGTATATATAATGTATAATGAATACAAATGTATGTTTTTGTTCCTTTATTCAACCCGTGTTTCTCTTGATTTTTATGCCTTTTGGTTAGATAAATATATGGCTAGACAGCAATTGGAGGCCCTGGAAAGTCATTGGTCCTTCAGGGTATATAGTGATATTGTTTTTTTTCATGTGTAGTGGCTGAGAATTCTATCTACCTTACATGCTTATAGGGTCCCATATGTCATAGTATACGAGCACCTCACAATCTTTTTGTATTTATCCTCACAATTTTCCTGTGAGGTTGGGAGGTGGTGTTATCCCCATTTTACAGCTGAGGTGCAGAGAACCAAGGGCTTGTCTTCGCTGCATTTTAAAACCCGCAGCAGAGAGTCACAGCGGCTGGGTCTACAGACTCAGGCGTGTGGGGCTTGCATTATGGTGCTAAAAACAGATATGTAGGTGTTCAGCTCAAGCTGGAGGCTGAGCTGTAAAGCCAGGAGAGTGGGATGGGCTTCAGAGCATGAGCTTGTGCCCCAGCCACAGCCTCTACCCTGCTGTATTTAATGCCATAGCACAAGCCTGGTGAGCCTGAGTCTGTTGATCCAGGCTCTGAGACTCACTTTTGCAGTGTAGACATACCCTAAGTGACTTGCCCAGGGCCACATAGGAAGGGTGTCCTAGGCTAGTGCCCTCACCATTGGACCATCTTTCTTCTTTCATTCTGTTGTTCCTTCTGGTGTGAACTTGCTTGCTTCTGAATACTTATTGGTAAAAAGTGTAGCCACCAGGAATAAGAAACAGGACAGACCAAGGAAACTCAGAGTTAAAATAACATATTTTCTACTCCGTAAACCTCAGTCCACTGCATTTGTTTCATGAGTGGAATTCTACATGATTTCAAAAACTACAAAGGGATGGGAGATTTAAAAACACTTTGCACCAATATTTATATAGAGTGGTTAGAAGTTCGGCTCTGTGCGTATGTTCTTTCTGTGTTCTCTCTGTGTGCTGTCCCAGCTCTGCCACAGCAGACCTCGAGCGAACCTCCCAATGACCACAAGATCCGTGAAAGTACAAAGGCGCCAGGCCAGGTTTATTGTTGACGAAGCACAGTACTAGTATCCGGACCACTAATATATGTGTGCCTGTAACAATGGACCAGCTCAGTAAATGGCAGGACTTTCCGTCCATCCATAGGCTAGACAAAGATACTCCCTTTGAGATACATCTTTATATTCCAATACAAACAAGTTACGTACTGCCCCTCTGACATAGTTAATTACTGCCCCCTGACGTGGTTAGACATTAGCCATCACCTTGTGTATGTTGGTTCAATCAAAACATCGTTATTACACACTGTCATCCTGATCTTATTTTTTAGGAGTGTTCAGTATGTTTTTAAATTAAAGTGTGTTCCTGTTATCCTTGGGGAATGTTTTTGTATCCTTGATATCAGGATGTTCTGGTACCACTTGATACTGGGATATGTTTGCACGAGTAGCCTGTGCCTAGCACTTCTTAGGAATGTGTATTTCAGCAATATTTGCCCTGTTCTTGCCAGATTCTGTGAGCAGGTCCTGCCTCTTGCTCACAGCTTATCTTTGCTTTATATCAATAAAGGTTTGACTGCTACTTTAGCCCAGGCCTCATATCAGGCCTCTGATACAAGGGCTTATGTCTCAGGCTCTCTTCCTACTATATAAAGTATCTGTCTGTCTTTTCCCTCCCATGTTCTGCCACCTAGGTTTGTGTAGAGAGAGTCCATAATACTACTTTAGTGTTTTATTGGAATGGAATGTGAATACACTTTGTACAGGGGATGGTTAATTGTATGGTTTGGGGATGTAAGGAGTTTCAGAGTACTAAAAAAATAGTGGATGAAGGGGATGATGGTTACAATGGCCTTTTAACAGCCTTAAGACACTCTTTGGATAGCTCAGAAATTACAGATGGAAAAGGCCATGAGTCCAACCCTGCAAGTGCAAGATTGTTCCCTCCAGTTCTAATGCTTTGTCCACTCTAATTTTAAATGCCTCAAGCCATTATATAGTAGTTAGTTGTGTATTTCTCTTGAATGCCATAATGAATGTGTATTTGAAAACCGTTCATGAGATGATCCAGTACTTAAGGTCTAAAATAAGACCAAATGTGAATGGACAGGCCAGCTGGTACTTTGCAAAAGATCACAGTCATGGAGTGATGTTTCTGCTGGTGCTGGGTGCAAAGTTTCAGCTGGGGATGGAATTCATTCCAGTATTTTGTTGCTGCTACTTGAATATGCTAAATGCGAAGTGGGGCAGATGCTGCTCACTTGGACAAATATGTATAAAAATATCTTACACTTCTGAACATCTTGATGGATTTGGCTAATAATGTTTTTTATAGTGTGATATATATATATATATAGTGTTTGATTTTTACACACATACTCACTGAAGCCATAGCCACATGCTGGCCTCAGTGCATCAATGTTTATTTTATAATGAAATGAATAACTAAACCAGTTGCCTGATTCCAGTGTTAGTTTGTTCCCAGCCCCCCCCCCCCCCCCCCCCCGCACAGGGTTACAAAGACTGAAGAGAGCACAAGGAGAAATCCCCCAAATCCTTCTACACCCAATTCTGAACAGGTACAATGGGAGCCTTTTATTTTGGGTGCGCAGACTTTTCAGGGCAAGCAATGTTGGGGCTTAAAATGTTGGGGCTTAAAACATTTACATAAAAAGATTAAGTATGTTTTAATAAATATAACTCTTTTTTTTTTTTTTACTCTTTTTATATTCATTGTAAGCACTATTAGCCTTGTAGCACCGAATACGAACTTGTGTTGTGTCATTGGCCGTGCCTTCCCAAGGGAAATAGGTGTAATGTGCAGTAAGTCTGAAAGGAAGGACAATCTTGTGGTTAAAGAACTGGATTGGAACTCGGAAGATCTGGGAATAGTTCCCAGCTCTGCTATGGGCTTTCTTTGTCACCTTGGTCACTTAATCTCTTGGTGCCTCATTTCCCTTTCTATAAAATGAGACTAATAATATTCCCTCTTTGCCACCTTTGTCTGCCTCGTCTGTTTAGACTGCAAGGTCTTTGGGGCAGGAGCTGTCTTTTAGTAGGTGTTTGTACAGTCCCTAACACAATGGGACACACATTTCAGTTGAGGCCTATCTATGCTACTGTCATTAAAATAATTAGGGCTGGTAGAAAATATTCCATCCAAAGTGTTTTACAATGGAAAATTGGGCTTTTGACAAAATAATTTCTTTTTTATGAAAAGTGTTTTGTCATCAAAATACTTTGGCCCAAAGTCAAAAGATTTTGCATGAAAACTTGCAGGTTTCAGGTTTTCACCAAAAAACATTAAAACTTCTGTGGGGAGAATATTTTTTTGGACCAGCTCTACAAATATACCCAGATCATTCTGTTGTATGAGTGAGATATCGGAGAGGAGATGGGGAGGAGGAAGGTCAGCATTCTTAAATGTGTGAAATAAATATAGGACGGATTAATTGTGTACAAATCATAGCAGTTAGGGCTGATAAAAATTTATTCTAATGTGTTAGTAATAGCCAAAGGAATTTGTTTCAGGGATCTTGTGGTTTGTGCTCTAACCACTTATGAATGTTCTATCTCATTAAGTCTCTTCCCCACATCTCAGTCTTATCTACAGTATTTGTAATACAGACTTTCTTCAAGAGATGAATGTTCAGCATTTCCTTAACTACAGAAACGTTCAGACAATAATAAGTCACAGGACAAAAACAAACAGTGGACACTGCACTCTTGTGACCTCTTATTGCTCAACATAGTTGCCATTTTAAGCCCTTAACTGGCAAAAACATCATCTGAAACTTTCTTACTATATTTAAATAAGGCACTGAGGAAGTGCTTATGACACTGCTTCTAAATTTGCAAGGCCCAGAGACAAGACCTGAGTGAAGGGTCTGGACTTCATTTTAAAGTACTCAACAGCTTTATGAAAGCTGACTTAGCAAAGAAAAATGTATTGCAAGATGGTAAACAGCAGTTTAAGCCTATTCATAATGACAAGTGGGATGTATAAAAACAGGGTGAATTTACATAAAACTAACTAGGTGTTTTAAGTTTGAAGTCAGTGATGGCTGCAAACACCCATGTAGCTTAGGGTAGAATTGCGTCCTATGTCTCGGAGGAAAGCAGAAGTGCTATAGATAATTACAGAAGCATAATTACAAATATTCCAAGCTATGAGTGCATCCCTATGGGGAGAACTCTGGAGTGAGCTAAGCATTTGGATCACAGTGTTCTATTCTGCATCACTGACAAAGGGAAGCATTTTTGCTCTTCACTTCACTCATTTTACAGTCGCTTTCTAATTACATTTCTGTTCATTCTTATTAACATTGATTTAAAAAAAACGCTGGTAATTATACACATGTGCTTAAGCAGCCTCATATCCTGTAAAAAGCCATTAACTTCAGTTGTACTGTTAATCTGGTCCAGTGCACACAATGTTTCCATTAAGAGTTCAGGGACATCTGAACCTCTCAAAAAAAGGGAGAAGGCTTAGGTATAGAGAGGAACAACACCTTAAACTTTATCTGTGCACTATTCTGACTTAGTGGATCTATTGTCAACATGCTTTTTAGTAACAGAAATAGAATCTTCTGCCTTCATTTGCATAGATAATGTATTGTTATTAATTCCTATGTGTTTCATAAAGAGGGGGACACAGGAATGGGAATCAGGAGACCTAGATTTTTATTCCAGCTCTGTCAGATGAACTATGTGACCTTGGGCAATCACTTATGACTTGAGCTTCTGAAGTGATGAATTAATGGGAGCTGTATCGCTCAGCACCTCTGACAAATCAGCTTTAACCTCTCTTGGTCACACTGTCCCCATCTATACAATGGAGATAATAAGGCACATCTACCTCTCAGGGATTTTTGTGAAATTTAATTGTTATGCACTTTGAGATCCTTGGCTGATAAATATTCGAGAGATGCAAGGTATTACCATCATGCTATGATTTCCATTCAAGCCACTTTGCATCACTAATGACACATTTTGGAATAAGGAAACATGACTTGGTAGACAATTTGGAATGCTCTTATTATGCCATATTTTCCAGTCATTACCATTTAGTATTGTTACAGATGACTGTTTACACAATCCCATTTGAAAAAGTCATGGATGGTGATATAATTAAAAAGGAAAATGTCATTTGAAATGCACCAATCTGCCTGTGTAAATTGTTAACTACTAGAAGGAGAATTGCAAAATTTTATAAAGTATTCTCTTCTCCGCTATATACAATAATTCCATGGAAGTAAATTGAATTGCAGAGTGTAACCAAGGGCTCATGGTCTTTTGGAGACGTGAAGCCAAAGCGGAAGAGGACATGTCTTTTCAGAGATGCTGTGTACTCAGAACTGCAGTCAGTGGAAGCTATAGATGCTTACTAGCGATGGAAAGGGGGTTTGGTAGGTGTCTATCTTGGTGGGATCCTATGGAATTGATTATTTTAATGCTGCTGAGTTTTGACTGGTGGTATTAATGGTGTGTTAGTGTGACTAGAGCCTTGGATAGGTATCCAAGATAAAGATAAACACAGTAAAATAAACACAGTAAAATAAAGGCACAACTCCTGGTCCCAAAGAATTTAATCTAATTTAGACATGCATGAATGGGAGGGAGAGGAGGGAGAAAGAGTGACATCAATAGTATTTCTTTTTTTCTATGAATAAGTTTCAGGAGCTGGAGGTTGCACATTCTTGAGGAGATTGTAAGAGGCATTCATGGTTATGGGAGAAGGAATTCCTAGCTCACTGGCCTTTAAGGGGGGAGCAAAGCCTATAGTTAGAAGCAGATACAAAGACCCATCCACACTGGGAAACTGGCTGTAGTTTAAAAAGTTTTCTAGAACTGATCCGGAAAGCAAACTCCAGTAAAAGACCTGTGCTGTCTGGTTCCTGCCAGTGTGATTTGGCCACATCCTTCTCAGAACTGGCTGGCACAATCACATTAGTTGAAACCATTCTCAAGATCACATAAGAAGAACATAAGAACGGTCATTCTGAGTCAGACCAAAGGTCCATCAAGCCCAGTATCCTGTCCTCTGACAGTGGCCAATGGCACATGCCCCAAAGGGAATGAACAGACAGGTTATCATCAAGTGATCCATCCCCTGTCATCCAATCCCAGCTTCTGGCAAACAGAGGCTAGGGACACCATTCCTGTACATCTTGGCTAACAGCCATTGATGGACCTATCTTCCATGAATCTGTCTACCTCCCTTTTGAACCCCGTTATAGTATTGGCCTTCAGAACACCTTCTGGCAAGAAGTTTCAGAGGTTGACAGTGTGTTGCAAGAAAAAATACTTTCTTATGTTTTAAACATGCTACCTATTAATTTCATTTGGTGATCCCTTGTTCTTGTATTATGAGGAGTAAACAACACTTCCTTATTTACTTTCTCCATACCATTCATGATTTTATAGACTTCTAACATATCCCCCATTAGTCACCTCTTTTCCAAGCTGAAAAGTCACAGTCTTATTAATCTGTCCTCATTCAGAAGCCATTCTATACCCCTAATCATTTTAGTTGCCCTTTTCTGAACCTTTTCCAATTCCAATATATTATTTTTTTTGAGATGGCACACATGCATGCAGTATTCAAGATGTGGCTGTCCCATTGATTTATATGGAGGCAATATGATATGTTCTTTCTTATTATCTGTCCATTTCTTAATGATTCCCAATATTCTGTTTGCTTTTTTCACTACTGAGTTGGCGTTTTCAGAGAACTAACCACAATGACTCCAAGATCTCTTTCTTGAGTGGTAACATCTAATTTAGACCCCATTACTTTATATGTATAGTTGGGATTATGTTTTCCAATGTGCATTACTTTGCATTTATCAACATTGAATTTCTTCTGCCATTTTGTTGCGCAGTCACCTAGTTTTGAGAGATCCTTTTGTAGCTGTTCTTAAGTCTTCCTGGGACTTAACTATCTTGAGTGGTTTTGTATCATCTGCAAATTTTGCCACCTCATTGTTTACCCCTTTTTCCAATCATTTATGAATATGTTGAATAGGACTGAGCCCAATACAGACCTCTGAAGGACACCACTTTTTACCTTTCTCAATTCTGAAAATTGGTCTTTATTTCTACCCTTTACTTCCTATCTTTTAACCAGTTACCAGTCCATGAGAGGACCTTCCCTCTTATCCCATGTCAGTTTACTTTGCTTAAGAGCCCTTGGTAAGGGACCTTGTTAAAATCTAAGAACTCTATATCCACTGGATGTCCCTGATCCACAGGCTTGTTGACCCCCTCAAGTAATTCTAGTAGATTGATGAAGCATGTTTTCCCTTTAAATAACCATGTTGACTCTTCCCCAACAAATTATGTTAATCTGTGTCTGACAATTTTGTTCTTTACTCTAGTTTCAACCAATTTGCCTGGTACTGAAGTCAGGCTTACTGGCCTGTAATTGCCAGCATCACCTCTCGAACCCTTTTAAAAAATTGGTGTCACATTAGCTATCCTCGAGTCATTTGGTACAGAAGCTGATTTAAATGATAGGTTACAGACTGCAGTTAGTAGTCCTGCAATTTCACATTTGAGTTCCTTCAGAACTCTTGAGTGAATCCCATCTGGTTCTGGTGACTTATTATTGTTTAGTTGATCAATTTGTTCCAAAACCTCAATCTGGGAAAGTTCCTCAGATTTGTCATCTAAAAAGAATGGCCCAGGTTTGGGAATCTCCCTTTCATCCTCAACTGTGATGATCGATGCAAAAAATTCATTTAGTTTCTCCGCATTGGCCTTCTCATCCTTGAGTGCTCCTTTAGCATCTCAGTTGTCCAGTGGCCCCACTGGTTGTTTAGCAGGCTTCCTGCTTCTGCCGTGCTTAAAGAATGTTTGCTATTACTTTATGAGTCTTTGGCTAGCTGTTCTTCAAATTAATTTTTAGCCTTCCTAATTATATTTTTGTACTTCATTTTCCAGAGTTTATGCTCCTTTCTATTTTCCTCTTGTGGGCTCCAGGACTAGCTGCTCCAAGAAGCAGTCATTTAAGTTATCAAGAAACTTTATTTTTGCATCCCTTCCTGAGGGGATACGTACCCAGTCAATATGAGGATAGTTGAAATCTACCCATTATTACTGTTTTTTTTTTATTTTAATAGCTTCTCTAATCTCCCTGAGCATTTCACAGTCACTATCACCATCCTGGTCAGGTAGTCGGTAATGTATCCCTACTGCTAATTCTTATTACAGCATGGAATTACTATCCATAGAGATTCAGTGGTACAGTTTGTTTTATTTAAGATTTTTACTTCATTTGATTGTATGCTTTCTTTCACATATAGTGCCGCTCCACCAGCCAGGACCTGTTCTGTCCTTCTAATATATTTTGTACCCTGGTATTACAGTGTGCCATTGATTATCCTCACTCCGCCAACTTTCTGTGATGCCTTTTTTATCAATATCCTCATTTAATATGAGGTATTCTAGTTCACCCATCTTATTATTTAGACTGCTAGCATTGGTATATAAGCAATGGATCAGAAAATACTGGTTTATTCTAGGATTCTTTATAGGCATCTATAGCCATGGTACTAGGCTGCACGTTTTCAAAATAAATACATCAGACACTAGTTTAAACTGCGTGGAAGACATAACATTAAGCAAATGCTTAACCAAATATATGTCATATGCCATGTTCTGAAGGCCAACAAACTCAAGTTCTGGAAGGTGGCCGGGGAGTGGGTTCCACAGCCAAGTATTTTCCACAGAAACCCCCTCATCTTCCAGCCATCCACATCAGAAAACTGTTGATAAATGTGGTGTCAGTCACTGTTATCTGTAAGGTAGCTAGGTCCCTGATTATATAGACCTCTACAGATTAGTACCAATAACTTGAATTGCATTGAGAAAGAGATGCAAAACCCATGCAGTCTAATAGGTCTAATGTGCTCACTCTCTATTTCACTGATTAGATGGACTGCTGCATTCTGTACTGGCTGAAGCTTCAATGAACATCTAACTCTTTAATTAATGCATGTTCTAGAAAAATAAGGACTTGCCTATACAAACTGGGCCACATTCACAGAGCACATTGTAGGATACCAACCTAGAGGCAGGAAGGTCCTGGAGAGATGTGGTTCGGTCAGCATTATCAAGTCACTACATTTCTATGAGAAGCCAAGAACAGACAGGTCAAAAAAACAGAAAAGCAGCAAGCTTCTTTGACAAGGGAATGAGCAGACACAGCCCCCACCAGCTCCTGACACTGATTTTCCCTTCCAGTCAGACTCACCTCCATCCTTACAGGATTGTGCTTCAGCTGTGTCAGTGTCCTCCAGATCCCTGTCTCAACCAGGTACAGGGAGAGCAAAGAACCCATGCTGTCAGGATCATCAGGGTCTGACATAAAGAAGCCAAAGAGGTGTAATGTAGTGTATGGATGGCAGTGTACTCATGTTCAGCTGGTGGAATGACAGAAGGGAACCTCTGAGAAACCACATGTGAGGATATGGATGGATGAGAAGTGACTTTTTGAAACCTCTTAGACTGGAAGGAATGAAACCACTGTCCCCATCTACTTTGCCACATCTTGCAAGCTTGTCAGAAATGTATTCAGTATATTTTGGCCACTACATCAAAGGCCGTTGACAGATCTACTCATTCAGCCTAGACATTTAACCTTTAGAATTGACCCCTTCATCAACGTGGCAGGATCCTTTCCAAATTAGAATATCATCACAATAATATCTAAAACTTGAATAGAGACTGGTATCATCAGTTGGGGCTTATAGGTGCTACTGGGTTGGAATACAAAAAAAAAATAACCAATAGTAAGTACAAAAGCATTATTATTATAAAATGTAATAGAGAAGAGTGATTGCTAGTATTTTCAGTGGTTTTTAGTATATTAGTGGAAGTGTTTGATTATTATCTAGCTTTTGTACCTCAGTTAAAACAACACCACAGAAGAGAATATAGGTTGGATCCCACTTGCTTACTCATGGGGTGAACTTTTACATTGTGAAGTCACAACCTTAGATCTATTTTTTTTCCCTTTGACAGAAAGATTTCGAGATTTACTGCTTCTCCATTCAAGGCAGGACACAGAGATTCTACCCAACTTTCAGCAAAGGAATTACCCCAAGTAAGTAAATTGCCTCCTCAGGAGAACCAGTCTTTTCATAGTGAGGGAGAGAAGCATTTATAGCACTATAAATGCTTTCAGCATAAACTCCTAAGGCAGAGCTGTCAGGGAGCCTCCCATAGAATAACCCTTGTGCTCTTCATGGCTGCGGCAGGAAAAAACAGACATATCTTGCAAGTGCACCCAGCTGTCACAGAGGAGTCAGTGGCAGAGTGTGGATGATAAGCTGCACGGATCAGTGTCTGGTGGAGCTTCATTTCACTTGACATTGTGTGTCGACATAGGCAGATGTTTTGTCACAGTAATCCCTGCTCTTGTCTTGTGGGATTCCATCATTTGTGCTGACACACTCATTTGGATTTTAACAAGCTAGCCTATGGAATCATGTGAGTGCTAAAAACAGTTTGACTGCCCTCGTTAGGGACGCGTGGGCAGCCAAATCAAAGGAACAGCCATGCATGCTAGGGAGCAAGCAGTACAGCAGCCCCTCATGTTATGCTTCTCTATTATAAAAGCAGTACTGTAAGTAATGGGGGAGAGTTAAGAGATTACCTCTGTTAGAAAGTTTCCATCTTTCAGCCTGTAAATCCATTCAAAGGTTTTAATGTGCCGTATCTCCCTTTAACATTGCTCCTGACAAAAATCTCATACGGTGCAATAATGTCATTTTACTGAGTGTCTTGAACAATAATGATTGATTTAGTTGGGGATTGGTCCTGCTTTGAGGAGGGGGTTGGACTAGATGACCTCCTGAGGTCCCTTCCAACCCTGATCGTCTATGATTCTAATGCTATTCCTACAAAGCTAAAGAAAAGCAGAGTTAGATAATAAAAAACATTTTTGCCGACTTAATTAAAACAAAGAGTGAAAAGAGAAATTGAGTCACATGAAAAAGGAAGGAAGGCGCTTTCAGCAGAGAGTTGATATGAGTCAGTGAGGTGGAAGGACATGGGAAAGCTGTATAGATGGCAGGAGCTGCAGAAGTGAAGGTTCTCTCCTGAGCTGTGGCCAGATTGCGCGGAGGAACAGCAAGAAGGCCGGTGTTAGATGAACAGAGGGAGCAGGGTCAGGGAGGAGAGGCACATGACAATGGCTGGAGCAAGTCCAAGAGCAGTTTTGAAAACAAGTGGGCGATTTTTGAACCGACTCCTGAAATGAATGGGAAGCTGTTTGCTTTGAGAATGTCATTCTTGTGTCCTGTAAATTGAGATTTAAGGCTTAATTTCAAAATGGGATTAAAGTACAATACGGAATTTTAATGTGTGGCAGCAGGGTCCAAATTGGTTGTTAATGTGTGGCAAGCTAGTGCAAGGTAGATTTACACTCAACTTGCTGCACACTAGCAGTTTGTATAGGCAAGTCCTTATTTTTCTAGAACATGCATTAATTAAAGAGTTGTTTTCAGCAAGTGATGAACATCTAAGGCATGTCCCATGGGCACAAAAAACTTAAAATACTTAGGGTAAAATCATGGCTCCACTGAAGCTGATGGAAAGTTAGTGCCATTGACTTTCTGAAAGCCAGTATTTCATTGCCAATATCTACCTGTTTTGTCGGTTTGTACTGCAGGCCATCCTCAGAGTATCTGAGTGCCTTCCACGTAAAATACATGGGCATAGCAAGATTCCTAGTAACCTTTAGGGAAGCTCTGGCCTTTTTTGTAGTATAGACACTGGGTTGTGGTCAGTTTTTAGTTTTTGTTTGTTGCTTCGTGCACTCTTGAAAGTTTTGCTCATAGTTCTCTTAGCCTTACCCTTCCCTTTTTGGTTTCACAGGCACGTTCTCTTCCCCGGTGTAATTTGCTTGGTTCTAATGATAGCAGTGATAACACCGGCAGACTGATTCAGTTATGTTCGTATTCTATAAGGAATTCTGCACTAAGTAATAAACAAAGACATAAATGTTTTTATTTTTTTCAATCATGGTCTCTGACTATGTAAAGGTGTAAAAACAGTAAGATTTATGGCTGGTATTCCTGAAGGTACAGTATACTTGTACTGTAACTAATACTGAGCATCTGCAGTACTTTGCTGAAGTCAGTGAGAACTGCAGGTCCTCAGCCTCTCTGAAAATCATACAGCAAATTCTTTCCACCAGAATCTCACACTGTTTATATATTACTAAGCTGTAATGCTGTTTAAATTGTAACGTCCCTGCATTATAATACAACAATATGATTGGCTGAACATGTACCATTGCTTGACAAGAATGACTGATCCTAACACATGGAATCAGCCAAGGTTTGGTAGCTAATTAAAAAAATTATTTACAGATGTTTTCATAAGTAATTGGCTGCTGTTTATAATGCCATTAATCAGTACAAAATTGTTTGCTTGTTACCGACATGAGTCATTGGCTGCAGTTCATTTACAAACTGGTTGTTGACTATTGATGCATCTGATTTCTCTGGAAGTTCTGGTAGAAGTATACGTTTGAGCTCAGCAATATGGGGAAGCTAGTCAGCCTCATAATATAGGCCATACCCTCATTCCCCTTTCACCTTTTTTCTTTACTGTGCTGATTTCCATTGTATGAATATTTAATAGAAGTTGAGAACATATAAAGGCAGATCCTGTAAATCAACACTTCTTTGCATTCGCCGAGGATCTGGCCCATAAATTCATCATAATAATATGAGGGCATCATGGGATCTAGGCAGTTTGCAGAGCTTATAGAGAGAGAACCTGGAAACAAGGCAGGGTAGGCTAGAGGAAAAATTGTGAATAGCTTGGCTAAGTAATGTCCAGTGGTGGGAGGGTGGACATGGGACCAGCTGATAAATATTTGATGGATGTAAACACCAAAGAAAGAGAATGGGAACTAAAGATCCCTAGCACCTCTCGCTAGGTCCTTGGTACCTCATAATCTCAGGTTCTCACTTTACTAATTTAATGAGCTTATGAATGCTGAGCTTGTCAACTCACCTGTCTGTGGCAGTGAAAAAGGAGGAGAGAGAAAGGAGGGTTGTCCATCTGTTCCAGATTTTACTAAGATTCATAGTTATTCACTAGGAGGGTGGTGAAGCACTGGGATGGGTTACCTAGGGAAGTGGTGCATTCTCCTTCCTTAGAGATTTTTGAGGTCAGGCTTGACAAATCCCTGGCTGGGATGTTTTAGTTGGGGTTGGTCCTGCTTTAAGCAGGGGGTTGGACTAGATGACTTCCTGAGGTCCCTTCCAACCCTCATATTCTATGATTTATTACAGTAGTGCATAGCGTCCAACCAGGAATGTTGCCCCAGTGTGCCAGGCACTATACAAACACAGTAGTACACAGTCCCTGCCCCTTCAGCCCTACCCACCTCACAGCTTGTTCTACTCCCTCTTCAACAATGCAAGGCATCTTTCGTTTGGACAGGGGCCCATGGAATAGGAAAGAAGCACTCAGATGAGGGATTGGTGGGATGGGAAGGACAGATGTGAGGAGCAGACCTCAGGCAGGAGAAGTAGGATTGGATGGTATGAGGTAAAAAAACAACCATGTGAGCATCCCCAAACAGAGGAGCAGCATGATGGAGTGAGAATGAGAGACTGCAACAGAAGTGCTGTTGCTCCAGAGTCCAGTAGGGTTGGAATTAGATCTACAAAGCAGCTTTCCTGAAAGAAGTAGCCAAAATTAATGTTTAATGTTTCTAATGGTGACCCATGGAAGCATCAAGAGGTTTTGAAATGGGCTGCAGAGACTGATCTTGGAATGGAAATGAAAATCAATTTCATATTAGCAGCTATCTCTAAGTGCACTAAGTTTTGTACTGTTGTTTTGAACTGGACAATAATACAACATATACACAAGGGTCAAAAACCTTAAATAGTACTGTAAAACCTTACAATGGACAAATGCTTGTTGCATTGACTTAGGACGCTTCGGATGTTTGATGTTACCGTCTTTTAAACTTTGGCAATGCTTATACAGTCTGTTATTTCCCCCTGCAGTAGAATAATTTGTAAACTCATTGGTGATAACTATGGTTTCACATGGTATTCTGATCCCTAATGTGACAGTGACATGAATGGGAGGTGCCCAACTTGATACTTTTTTCACACAATACACAGTTAACCTGTGGAGCTCATTGCCACATGATATTGAAATCAAGAGCTTAGCAGGATTCAGACAGGAACTAAATTTTTATATGGAGATCCAGAAGTGTTATAGTAAATACTAAAGAAATAAGCATTTTTGAAAGGGATATAAACCTTCATGCTTCAGGGCTTAATTCTATTCTGTTCTGTTCAGGTTCTTACACCACACTCACCACTGTAGTTTCTGAGCATCTTCCAGTAGTGCATTAAGCAATGTGTTTAACATCTGTCATTGTTCGTTCTCTCATCTTCTCCTCAGGGGGAGCAGTGTGGGGGGTATTTTATTTTAGAATTTTTTTAATAATAACAATGTATAAATGCACTCATGTTGCTCTGTGCTTGTTAGAAAAGGCAAAGAAGTGGTGTATAAGCTGGGGAGTTTCGTGATAGTTCTTGATTCCTGGGAGAGTTCATTCCCCAGTGTTGAGCTGACCCCCAAGAAAGCTCTGTCTCCTCTCCATTGTCTCCAGCCTCTACCTATTGGGATGTAACTATTTAGGCTTTCCCTGGCATAGGTTATCCTGTAACTGAGCCCTCCTCAGAAGCAGCTTTTACTGGCCACTGTCACAGACAGGATACTGGGCTAGAGAGGCTGGCCTGATACAATATGCAATTTCTATATATCCAAGTTTTTATGGTAACTTTTAGAGAATGAGGCTTATGGTTATGAAATCAAAGGCAGGCATCATTTGAAGCCGCCTCCTCCCCAGGAAGGCCACCCACCATGTAAAATATTTTTAGGAACAAAACCCAACTGTTAGTTCAAGTTAAAACATCCTGCTGTGAGAGAATTCTCACATCTTAATGCAAGCATAAAGCACACAGCTGGGGATGCCATAGGGTGGTCAAACAGGGTGGGGCCCATAGCACACTTAGAATAGTAACAGTCTGGTAAGACTCTGTGCACAGGAACTGAAACATAAATACCTAGTACCTATTCCTCCACTCACACTACTGTATATCAGGAGTAACTCCATCCTCAAAGAGTACTACATATGTGCAAATTTGGCACCTTTACTTTTGCACCTGCAAGGTCTACACTGGGAAGTTACAGTACAGCACTTCGGTGCACACTGCTGTTCACACCCTATCAGTCTGAACTGTGGGGCAGTGTAGCCATGACCTTGGGCTCCTGACTCACTTAGTTGCTTTTGAAAATGTTGCCCTTAGCGTAGTCTTGTAAGAGCACCCCTCAAGTTGATAATGAGATCTGACTTGACTCAATATCCTGCCTAGCTTATGAGATGTCTGCCTTTTACACATGAATCCACAAATGAGACAAGAGTGAGCAGCAGCAGTGCTGATGCTAACTATAAAAGATTGGTCTTGAAGAAGACAAAATTATATTCATTAATCAAGTTGTTGACTCTGACACTTGGACAATTCTCAGAGAACATCCAGCTTAGTTCTAAACATCCTGGGCCTGATCGTCCTCTCATTTACACCCGTATAATTTCCCATTGACTTTTGTATAGTTACTGCTGGTGCGCCCTGCTATGAGTGAGAGGAGTAATCATCTCACATTGCCTAATGGCAAAGTTCGGAAAGGGGCCAAATTGTACAGTTGTCAAAGGTAAAAAGAAAATGATCTGGAGGGAAAAGATAAAAAAGCTGAGAGTCACTACGGTTGAAAAGGGAATTATATTGTCAAGTTAATCATGCTAGAAAGAAGGTGATACTGCGCAGAACTGTGCTAATTAGAGAAATATTAAACCCTTGCATAAAATATTCTCAGCACCATCCACTTCTGGCAAGTTTCTCCCTACTTAAAAGTTACCTAAAAAGAAATAATTAAACTAGGTTTGTGGCCTCTTTGCATCCTCATGATATTACAGAAGGCCTGATACAAGGTTTTAAAGTATGTTGTGTTTTTCTCTATTTGTTTTTACCATAGAAATACCAGTAACATCAAATCTCATTTTCCCTGTCTTGGAAGGAAACTTCTTGGATGATTCATAGATTTTAAGACTAGAAGGGACCATTATGATCATTTAATCTGACCGACTATGTAACACAAGTTATATAGTCTCACCTGATAATTTCTGCTTCAAGCCCATTACTTGTTTGACCTAGAGCATATATTTTAGAAAGATATTCATTCTAGTTTTAAAGACTTCAAGTGATGTTAAAATTCACCACATCTGTAGGTAACATTTTAGGTATCAGCAGCACCCTGATCACTGACATTGCTACAACTCGGAGAAGGCTACAGGGCTAGCTGAAGGCAGTTATATACTTTCTGTTGGGGAATTCTGAGCATCTGAGTGGCAATCACTGTGCTAACAAGGTAACTGGGTGAGAATATAAAAGGAAAAAACAGAAGGCTCAGGTGCAGCTTAAAGGGTGGGTCCATGCTGGAGAGTAAGAGTGGTATACCCCTGTTATAAAGCTGCATTGCGTGATATTTCTATGTGAGAGAGGAATAAATACTTATGTTGGTGAGAGATAAACAGTCTGGTGTGTGATTGTGAAACTACCTGACCTAGGGAGAAAATGAGGGTCACTGGGTAGTGCCAGAGGTGTTCTGTGATACCCTCCATGTTCAAAATTGGAGCCTTTTTTCTGGTCTGAATTTGTCTAGCTTCAGCTTCTGACTGCTAGACCTTTTTATGCCTTTTCTGTGAGAGTAAAGAGCCCACTATCAGAAATCTCTTCCCTATGTAGATAATTGTAGCCTGCGATCAGTTCATCTCTTAACCTCAGTTTGGTTAAACTAAATGTAGGCCTTTGTTTGAGGAGCCTCTGAACCCTATTAGGGTTATCCTGATTAGACAGGCCTCTACACCAAGGTTTCTCAACGACTGGTCTGTGAGATGTCCCTGACACAATTTAGGAAGGCAGCAGGCTGGTCCCTGGTTTCAGAAAGGTTGAGAGAGATTGTGTGCTGGTTTTGAAGGACTGCAAATTCCATAATGCAGTGATGGGCACCTGCTGGGACTGGACTGCGCTTCCTAGGTCAGAAACTGCTACAGAAGAGGTGGCAGGCTCCATTTCCCAGGCAGGGAGATGGAGCAGAGAGCTGCTGCTCTCTGGGGTCTGGGCCAAGGAAAAGCTGTGAAAGGGCCTTTTTGTTGAGTTTCCAGGGTCGAAGACATATGACCAAGGGTAAGACTACGTTCCAATTGACCACTTGTCAGTGCTGAGCCCTAAGTCATGGAGTCCCTCACCACAGCTAGGCACTGAGAGCGGCAACTGTCGGTTGTGTGGCAGATCTGAATTTGGTTTACAAATGACGAGGAGTGAGTGAGTTACTGCTGAGCTACATTCTCTGGGTTGAATAGATGGTGGTAAGACTCAGTGTAGCTACATTAAGTCTAAGGAGAAATGAGGGGGAATTTATGATATGGGCTGTTGCTCTCTAATATGACATGTATTACTGCTAGCTAGTACAGTGCCGCTCTCACAATACAGAAATGCCTCATTCCTCCTTGCGTCACCTGGGATTGCCTTTGCCAGACTTACAGAGTGCTGGCCTGAACACCTGCCCACCCAGCACTCCAGCGCAAGAGAAGGCCCAGGACTATAAACTTAATGGAGCGTGTTCACTCATGGACAAGGTGAGTCTCTCTACAATGCTAAGAGGGTTGGCGAGGTGTATGTTGCTTTTGATGGTTAGTGGAACTATTGCAGCACCA
Source organism: Dermatemys mawii (assembly GCA_007922305.1). Classification (NCBI taxonomy): domain Eukaryota; kingdom Metazoa; phylum Chordata; order Testudines; family Dermatemydidae; genus Dermatemys; species Dermatemys mawii. The sequence continues at coordinate 15,220,615 of ML677344.1, read as the reverse complement.
TCTACTGACCTGGTACAATTGCAATAGTCAACCTATATTCATCTGTTGCGTTTCCCCCTGTATGTTGCTAGGATAACTTTTGGTGAGCACTGCAGTCATCTACAGACTTTCAGGAGGGGAGTGACATTGTGAAGATCACATGGCTATCAATTACAGTTCATGCACATTTTGGTGGTTTCATTGATGTTTCATTTGTCTTTGTGGGTTCCTTTTTTGTGGGTTTTATAGCAAATTTATTGTAGACAGTGCAAAATAAATGTTTTTTTAGGAGGAATTTTAACAAGAAGAAGGTTGCTTGGTGGAGAAATTGAGAGGATGCCTGTATGTTAGGGGTTTATTACAGGAGTGGGTGGGTGAGTGAGATTCTGTGGTCTGCGTTGTGCAGGAGGTCAGACTAGATGATAATAATGATGCCTTCTGACCTTAAAGTCTATGTCTCTATAAAAGGGGGAAGAGAAACTAAAGGATGGTTGAGGCTTGTGGTGTTAGTGGACTAGAGGGAGCTGGGGTGAAGGAACACAGTAGAAGACAGGGTAGGGTGGTGTGGCAAGAACTTGAATGCAAGAGCAAGGAGTTTGAACTTGATACAGAGGATGAAGGGGGAAGCAGTGAAGGGAAATTCCATGGGACAATTGCTTGTGAAAGGTTCCCAGAATTGTGCCAATATTTATAATTAAGCAGTAACTATTAGTTATCATTATTTATATGTAGGTAGCACCCAGAGTTCCTACTCAGGTTTGAGACTTTATAATTCTGGCTACTGTGTTAACCGATTGGTTAAAAGAAGGATTTTGCCCCGAAGAGCTTACTTTGAGTCCTGAGTCTAAGTGCTCCTTAGATCTATTATACTGGATTAGTGAGGCCTACTAATACAAAACCTACCTTTTGGTTATTACCAAATGGTGGTAATAACTGGTATCAAGGTGCAAAAGATCATGCCATAGCAGTATCCACGTTAATAAAAGTGTAAGGATTTTGTCTGGATTAGGCAAAACCACAAAGGATTGTGGGATTAGAATCAAAGAAAGAAACAGCACAGCTGCAGATTTTGGGTCCCAGATAAAGGGCGAGAACTCTGCCATGTCCTTTGTAGGATCAGGGCCCAAGCAGGCAATGAACTCTGTATGGACAGATCCCCCCTGAATTCAGTGTAAGTTACATCCAGATACGTTGAGTCAATGAAGCTGTACATGAAGCTCATGCCAGGAGCAGTCTGAGTCTTAAAAATGGTACAGACGCTCCCCGAGTTACGCAAATCCGAGTTAAGCAATATCAAGCGTACGGGAAAAGTTCCTTAAGCTAGAAATAGTAGGGGGTTTTTTGTTTTGTTTCCGTAATGCTCGTAGGTATGTTTCCGACATACGCAAAATTCGAGTTTCACAAGGTGTTCCAGAACGGAATGCTTGTGTAACTCAGGGAGCGTCTTTAGTAATAGATTTCAGATACTACAAATGCAAGTATTAAAAAGGTAGTTTGAAATTTTGCCCCACGGAAGTCAATGGAGTTTTGCCATTGACTTCAAGGGAGCTAGACTGTGGGTGAAATCCTAACAAATTTTGAAGAAGCAACTATAAAAACTTTGAAAAGGTAGATGTGAGAGAATCGTCTGTGCATTGGGAGTTTAATTTTACGTGCATGTTAGCTTTTTTAAAGTTCCGTATGGCTACATATGCTCTTTTAAGCTTTAAGTCATCTAAATTTCAACAGTTTGACTTTAGCTTTGGTGGTCTGTATAGTATAACATAGTTGAACTGTTTTATTCAAAGCATCTCATTACTTCTAACTGCGGGTGGGGTTTGCTGACTGGAAATAAAAGATTCATAAACCTTTCAAAATATCTGGGAGATGAAATCATGAATTTGTTCAAAAATGACTAATATAAGATAACCATAATAGTGTATATTGTATTACTTTTATTGGTGGAAGGGAGAAGCTTTTTTGTTTTACAGAGCTAAAGAGGAGCTCTGGGATCTTGGGACCAACACCGTTAAAACAGCACTGCAAATATCATGCAAGATAGGACATTACAACTGATTTTGCTTTTGCTTATTTGGTGATATAAAAAGCATCATTTTTTGATAAAGCTGTGTGCTTACTGATTTCATGTATATCTGCGCCCAGTGAGGGTAATGAACCACTTACATAGGGATGTGATGGAGTCTCATGTACATGAGATGATTATCTACAGCTGAGTTTGGGAGGAACACCCTAGCACAATTTGTCATCATACTTTGGTCTCTGTGGAAGGCTGGGCTAACTGCAAACCCAGGAAAGTGTAGGATAGGAAAAGAAGACACTCTTCATAAAAAATAGTGTCAACAGAAAATTTCAACTAACCTCAGTGATTGGTCCGTTATGGCCTTCAGTTTTGTAAAACATTGTTTTGATGGTTCCAGATTCCTTTAAAGTTTGCCAGCCATTTTGTTGGACACATTTCACAATAAGACATGTTGGCTGTTCAAGAGCTCGACCTGGTTCTGAGAATACATTTTCCCTGTTTTGGCATAAGGCATGTATCTTTGTGTAAGCGATGAGAAACTGTTCCCCCTCTCTGAGGAGGATTTAAATTAATTACTTGCAGAATTTCTTCCATACTTTATGCCCTCATTGGTTCAGTTATTTTTTATGACATTTTACAATCTAAGTCGTCAGCTTTCCTAGGGTAAACAAACATCTGTATGCTCTGTGCTTAAAACCAGTTTAAGACTGACTTATTACTCAGAAGTGTTTGATTTCTTATACTGGGTCAGCTTGAAATTAAAGAGTGCATTTTTCGTTTTGTCTGGCAGTGTTCTTCTACAGAACATTTTAAAACAAACTCTTCAAATGCAGTGGATCTTCTCTGTGAATTTAGGGTCTACACGGGAGGTGGGGAGAGGAGAAACCCAGCTGGCTAGAGGGAGTACTCCTTGCAGAGGTTACCATTTCCTGGGTATCATCAGGTATTATCTCCTTTTCAGATCTTTCCAGTTTTCTTATAGACATCTGTGCCCACTGGGGGCCAGGATGCACTGCTAATGGGGCAGAGCTGTCAAGGGGACAGAGTATATGACCTTTGCATGACCTGGATGCACAATAATCTGGTGGGAACCCACCAGGTTTGGGTGCATCACCCTTTGGCTTTTTCCTCTGTGAGGGCAAGCCTTGCCCATCAGTGGGACAATGCAGGGTATTTCCAGGGTGTTCCTCACAGAGATTTCCCTCTTTCGAGTCCCGTGCATTGGGTTTGGGCATGGGAGGGGCTGAGCTGATCCAATCTTTTAATTTGTAAAGAAGACGAGTGTGATCTAGAGCAGGGGTCTCAAACATGCGGCCCGCCAAGCCCTTCTCTATGGCCCGCGATGCTCCCCTTGCCCCCCCCCCCCCCGCCCAGCTCCCCCGCAGCCTTTGGCCAAGCTCCCTGCGGCCCCCGCAACCAAGCTCCCCACGGCCCCCCATGCCTTCCCGCCAAGATTCCCGTGCCCCCCCGCCAAGATCCCCACAGCCCCCCCACTCCCTCATGTGCTTCTCATCCGCACGTTACTTCCTGCTGCTCTGCTTACCGCCAGGCAATTCTCTGGCGGCTTAGCAGTTTCTGGGAGGGAGGGGCCAGGAGCGGGAAGCCTTGTGCACAGGGAGGAGGGGGAGAAAGGGGCGGGATTTGGGGAAGGGGTTGGACTAGGGTGGGGACGGGGGCAGAGTTGGGGTGAGAACTTTGATGAAGGGGTTGAACTGAGGGAGGAGAGGGGGCAGAGTTGGGGTGGGAACTTTGTAGAAGGTGTTTGAAGGGGACAGGGAAGGGGTTTGAAGGGGACAGGGAAGAGGTGGAAGAGGCGGAGCAAGAGTGGAGTGTGAGTGCAGCCCAGTCCAGGAGGGTGCTTTAATAGAAGTAAATCTAAGTTCCTGTTTGTCCCTTTGAGTGAGGTGCATTATTAAGTGAATATATTTTATTAAAATTGCTTGGAAATGACTTCATCAAAAAAAAGAACATTCATGGAAGAAAAGAGAGTTTTCCAAGACAAATGGGAGAATTTATATTTTTTCACAGAGGTAAAAGATAAAATTCAATGCCTTATTTGTCAGCAAACGATTGCTGTTCCCAAGGAATATAACGTGCGTCAGCACTATGACTCGCTGCACCGTGAAAATTATTTTTTACTATACTTTTGTATCGTTGTATGTGTAACGCTGAAGCTGAGTATGAGGCTCAGATTTGTTAGGTGATGGAGTAGTTCACCTAAGGCAGAGGTCTCAAACACGTGACCCGCGGGGTTATTTTCTGTGGCCAGCCAGCCTCCGCATGCCCCTTCTCTCCCTCCACTTTAATTTCCTGCAGCCGCCAAGCTACCCGCGCCCCCGCATTCTCCCTGCCTGCCTCCAGGCGCTTAGCATTTTCCAGGAGGGATGGGGGAGGAGCGGGGAGCTGTGCGCTCAGGGGAGGAGGTGGGGCAGGAGTGGGCCCTCATGGAAGGGGTGGGATGGGAGCGGGGCCGGGGGCAGCGAGCGGGGCATGTCAGTGATGCGGCCCTCGGGTCAATGAACTAATCCTCATGCTGCCCTTGTGGTCATTTGAGTTTGAGACCCCTGATCTAGAGTAACTGAGATACAGTATATGTGGAAATCATCTCACCCTCGACGGCACTATTTCTAAAATCACTTTTGAGACCAGAAATTCACTTTGACACTGTGCTGGGTCTCACAGAAGGTCTATCAATGAAGTCAAAGGCAAGGTGTTCCCAGTTCAGAAATATGCATCATTCTTGCTTCATAAAATCTACCTGGAAATATTTTTAACAAGTTAAAAACTTCAATATGTGTGAACAGTGCCAGTCTGATCTCTCTGGAACCTGGAATCCTGTACCTCAGAGTTAGTGTAGCTTACACTAGTGTCAGTGTAAATTTCCTCTGTTACCTCACTAGAATGACTTATATCTGACCTAGAAGGAAAAACTCTGTGATTGAAAAGGTAATTTTCATTTATTGTCCATTCTGTCCATGGCAGTTCTGCTGTAGATGTTATCGTGTTTCCCAGATGTGCTGGTAATTTTCCAGTGAAGACGCTGTCCCTTAATATCAGTATTTTGCATAAGAAGGGTCTTGGCACATAGGTAACTGAATATCCACTTGGTGGTAACAACTTTTGAGAACTTCTAACCCATTGAGTGAATTTTAACCACTTACAGAGGACGTAGAAATATGGTCTAGGTATAATTAATGCTTCCTCATTGCCAGGGAGGGAGGGGAATATAGACAGATGACTTCTTGAGATTCTGTTCCAGCCCTACATTTTTATATTGTTTCCTGTGAGTAAATATAAGGAAGAGTTAGGTACAGAAACCCACCTCATCTCTTACCTACTCTTCATATTACATAAGAACCAGCGGATTATAATGAGAATTAAAATTTGAGCAGAAGTTGTGAACCTTCTATAGAATCAGTCACCCATGAATTCTACCTGAAAATTAGTTATGTAGCAAAGCTCTTTAGAAAAATAATGAAAGCCATAATCAGCTTGTATTAATAAGGCAACATTACCTTCTTCTAATTATCATGCACAAAATTTGCCATATCAGTAGAAGAAGAACACAACTTGTTCATAAAAGAGCTTTTCATTATGGAAATCTTTGCTCCAGTTTCATAGCATTGCTTATTGCTTTCGGCAAATCCTCGCTCTCTTTGACACTGTTTTATCCATATTTCTAATGATTTTATCAAGATAAGTATTCTCTGATTTTGCTGTTGCAATTAGAGTAAAATAAAACCAGAAGTCACAAAACTTTGTACTGCAGACAACAGACAGAATTAGTATATGACTAAGGCCATTTGTTCTCAGTACAAATTTATCATTATATATTACAAATATTTTTTAAAATGAGTGAAAATCAGTGCAAAAATGAATGTATTAGATATCTGGGTAAATATCAGGGTAACTGCTACTCTCTTCTCGTCCCCCACCCCCTCAAAGCTTTCAAAAAAACTGTTAAGTTCTAAAAGAAAGGTGGGTTTTTAAAATTTTTTTGACCCATTTTAGCATAGTTCACTAACTTTTATTTGCTTTGAATGAGGATAACTATCCATGCTATCTATAAAGCTGGTATAGTGTATGTGGGATTGAGAATAGTATATATACACCAACGTTCAAATCATTCTGCTCTTTCTGACCCAGCTCCTGACTCTGGAAGGAGAGCTCACTGATATTGGTATTTTGGGCTTCCCAGGTTCCTGAGCCGCCGTCTCTCCTTCCGGAGCAGGGAACCAAGTCTGGGGAGTTCCAGCACTTAAAAAATGTAGATGAAAATTGGTAAAAAAAACCCCCAAATAATGGCTTTTGTAGAACTGGGAATATTTTGGTAAAAACTAACAGCAAAGGATCTTTATAGGACTCATACCCAGGGAGCTGGGCATAGAATCCTTCAGCTGCAGAAGCCCTTTTCTCTTGAACAAAAAGAATCATGAACGAAAGACTCATGGCTGATGGCACCAGCAGCTTCCTTTTCAGTGCTGTGGGCCAGCCACAAAGGGGCTACATCATTCACTTACTCAGATCAACAACGCTGTGCACTAACACCTCAGGGCTTGTGTCTAGCACCTACATTTTTCTCATAATTCCTGAGCAGGATGAGTAATTGTCTGACAGAATTGGTAAAAGAATCCAGGTTCTTTCACTGCTAGGTTATGATCAGAACTGGTTGAAAAATGCCCTCTCCTCTCTCTGCACTGTCCCTCCCCCACAGATGTATGCTGTTTATTTATTTACTTATTTTGAAAACTTCAGCCAACTGTAGGTGTTTGGTTTTGCTTCAGTCCCAGACAGAAGTGACTGAAAGTCATTGCTAATGTCTAGTCTGTCTGATGGGCTTTGTAGAAATGACTATATGGGTTTCCGTCCAGTTCCTAGGGTGTTAGGTACCTGCATCACAAATGCTCTTAGAGATTTTTAAAATCAGATGCATTCTGTTTTTTAAAATGAAGGTATATGAATTTCATGTATGATAAAAAGGGATACATGGAAAATATGATGATCCATACTATTCCTAGCCCTTGAATATGTGAGCAAAGTGCAGGAAGGAGCAAGACACCTCCCATCATTCCCCCCTTTATACTCCTATGTGGGACCTAAGCAAAATTATATTCCACGCTCTGTCCTCAGTGCGGGGGTCACTCCCTTCTTGGTGTGCCAGCCACCCCAAATGTGGTTTGGAGGGGCAGGGAGGATATTGGGTCATGTCCCACCCCTGTCTCACTTCCTTTTATACTAGTCAACGTAGCTGGCTGGATACACAGAAGACAACCCCACTTTGCTTAGAGGAAGCATGAGGTTTGAGGGAGATTCATAGATTTTAAAGCCAGATATGACCATTAGGAGTAACTAGCCTGACCCTCCTATATAACACCAGCCAAGGAACTTCACCTAATAATTCCTGCTTGAAGCCCTTAACTTCTGTTAGAGCTATAGTGCGTCTTGTAGAAAAAGATATCTAGCCTTCAAATAGAGTGCCAGGGATGGAGGATCCACCACATCCCTAGGTAAATTGTCCTAATGATTAATTATCCTCACTGTTAAAAATGTACACCTGAAAGATTAAGCCTAATAGGACAAATCTGATCCTAGGAAAAATAATTTAAGCCCATGTTAAATATGCTGTAAGACTCATAAGTGCTTTTGAACGACTGGACAGTTAGCAGCTGGAAAACACTGTTAGCAGCTGTAGAATAGGAAAAGCCAGTCAGATTAGGTGCCAAATCCATCCTGAGTGTGGCTGAAACTGTTCTGTGAGGAGAATTGTGGGCTAAAGTAGGTAAACCCCAAATACAAATTCCATTAGAATAAAGGATTTTGAGTGAGCTGTTGCACTGACACAATATAATGCATGGTGTTTAGGGTCCCTGATTATTTATTCCCTTCTTGTGGAAGCATTTTAAGGGATAAAAATGTAGCAGAGGAAGAAACTTGTAAACTACAGTGCTGGTTTAGTGGATGCTAATGTGGTCTTATGTTGTTTGTTCTAATCACATAATTACTGGTAATAGTCTCTGCCTAACAGAAAGCACTGCACCTGTGAAATGAGGCAATCTTTGTACTCACTATAGGAGATGCTAACGAGATTGTTTCTCGTTCCCCACCTTAATGACAAAAGCTGCACAGAAGCTGGGAATGGGTGACAGGGGATGGATCACTTGATGATTACCTGTTCTGTTCATTCCCTCTGTGGCGCCTGGCATTGGCCACTGTCAGAAGACAGGATACTGGGCCAGATGGATCTTTGATCTCACCCAGTATGACTGTTCTTATGTTCTTAACCAAAAGGAAAAGATATTAAAATAATATGCTGTTTTTAGAAGACAGAAGGCTTCATGTGACATTTTGTTTTATGACTTTAATTCTGATTCCTGTCAAGGAATCTTACGTCCTATAACAGGGGTGGGCAAACTTTTTGGTCCGAGGGCCACCTCCGGTGCGCAAAATTATATGGAGGCCCAGGTAGGGAAGGCCCCGCCCCTAATCTGGCTCCCTCCCACTTCTCGCCCCCTCAGAATCCCCAAACCATCCAACCCCCTGACCTTGTCCACTGACTACCCCTTCAGCAGACCCCTAACCACCCCCCAGGACCCCACCCCTTACCCAGTTCCCCTGCTCCCTGTCCCCTAAGTGTCCCAACCCCTATCCACCCTCCTGCCCCCTAACCACCACTCCAGAACCCCACACGCCGATCCAACTCACCTTGCTCCCTGACTGCTCCCTCCAGAGCACCCCCACCACCACCCTGGAACTCCGCCCCCTTACCATGGCTGCTTGGCGTGGCTACGGGGAAGGGGGGAGCGAGCAGCCCCGGCCACAGAGCGCTGCCCACATGGCGCGGCTCTTGGGGAGGGCGGGGAGTGCGCTGCCCCGGCCCCCAGAGCACTCCCCGCGCAGCACGGCTCTGGGGAGGGGGGCGAGTGTGCTGCCCGGGCCCCCAGAGCGCTGCTCGTGCGGCGCGGCAGGGGCGGGGAGTGCGCAGCCCCGACCCTCAGAGCGCTACCAGAGCAGCGCAGCTCCAGGGGAGGGTGATGCCCCGACCCCTGGAAAGTTGCCTGCGTGCGCGGCTGCGGGGAAGGGCTCTGCCCCGGCCCCCAGAGCTCTGCCAGCGCAGCGCAGCTCTGTGGGAGGGGCGAGCGCGCTGCCCCAGGCCCTGGAGCGTGGCTCCGGGAGAGGGAAGGAGCACGCAGCCCCAGCCCACCAGAGCGCTGCCCATGCGGCGTGGCTCCGGGGGAGTGGGGAGCGTGCAGCCCCAGCCCTATAGCGGTGACCGGGCAGCACGGCTCTGGGGGAGGGGCAGGGCCAGCCTCCACAACCGGGGGCCAGACGGGAGGGGCTTGCAGGCCGGATGTGGCCCACGGGCCATAGTTTGCCCACCCCTGTCCTCTAAGGAGTCCAACAACATTTGCATACAGTACTGAGACTTATTTAGTGCCAGACTCTGCCTGGTCTTCATATGGGTGCGTATTATGGGAACTTCCCCACTCCTTAGTCAGTCTCTGTAAGCACTTTATTACATGTACTGTGTCTTAAAGCTCTGTACTCCTGAGGGAATTCTGTGCCTAAAATTATTCACACAATATTTTAATATTCTGCATATTTTATTGCCAAAACAGCACAATATAACCACACCAGTTTCCATTATTTTTGTAATTTATTTCATAATACCTGCCAGCAAGTATGTCTGTATAGTCAGGGGTAACGGAAGAACTGAGGGAGAGGGTAGTAATTGCTGGGAAGGAGCTTGGGAGTGAACCCGGAGCGTTGTTGGATGTGGATAGGAGAAGCATTGAACAGGGTTTGTTTTGGGGTGAGGGATTGTTAGGGAATTGGGGAGCCTCCCGCATGTGGATCCTGGCTGACCCTTAGCCTCTCCCATTCAGTCCGGCACATCTGCCCTGTCTCCATCTATCCCTGCATCCCCATTCAGCGAGGCATAGCTGCATGTGTCCCTGTGTGTCCTTGCACTCCACCCCCATGTGGCCCTGCACCCCAACGCCCATTCAGCCCCTGGCTCAGTATTGTCACTCCACTAGCTCTTGTGCCCCCACCCCAGTCTGTCCCCCTTACTTGCCCTTCTGAATCCCAGCTTCTCTGACCCCCTCCCCCAAGCCACAACAGCTCCATGTGTTCCACTGTGTCCATCTCCCCATATCCCATGGCTCCTCACCTGGTCCTGCTGGCAGGGCTCTATAAAGGAGCAGCCTCTGCTCCCTCTCTTCTCTCGGGCTGGCTGCTCCAGCCCATGAGCCAGCTGCCCTCTCTTCTGGTGCCACATCAGCCCCTAGTGGGCAAAAGGTGTAATTTCTGCGTGACCCCTCTTGCGGTTTTCCTTGGTCTCCCATCGGAATCAATTATTCTACAGACGTGAAAAAAATCTGTGGGAGACATTAATTCACCTCTTGTGCAATGATGCAGAATTCCCCCAGGAGTAGCTCTTAGAATGTATTACTGTAGGTGATCTGAAAGCTAAACTCTTGAGTGTTTAAGATATAATTGCCCCTCCTTTCACAGTAGTTCCTTGTGAAACACTTTATACCTGAATTATCCTCATGCCACTCCTTTTTAGCAGAGTTCTGCAGCTCTCAGGGCAGTCATTTAAAGCTGTTAACTTAGCTCAGGACCCTCCCATACAGAATTTGAAATGTCTTCAGTTATTTTCAAGATTTTGTGCAAAATAAACACATTGAAATTGCCTGGTGGAAAGCTCAAAATCTATAACATTTTCTCTGCAGAAATTTTTTTATGGTTTGGAAAAATGGAGAAATGGATGTGGTCAGTGGCAATTTTGCAGCACATGGGCTGTCAGTTTGGACTTCCTGCAGAATGAGGGACACTTAAGGATGTCAGAATTGGACTCTCTATATTTCTATACCATGTGAGAGTAAACCAGTTTAAACCATGATGTGGATTTTTAACTTGTATGAGGGAGTTAATGTAAATCTTCTTACTGAAACAACATCATCATCTTTCTGGATGAGTCATAAAACTGGTGATCTGGCTGTTTGTGGATTATAAAGGCTCCGTGATGCTGTGGGAGCCTGAAATCTACCAGGGAACTCTCCCATTATTGCCAAGACATCCAGGGAATCCAGATATTCGCAATTGGGGCTGGGCTTAGTTAGAGTGAATTCCTACATCAGTAGAGCCTGCAGGAAAAGTGACACATAGAGCATCTGTTTACTTTGTCCAGACCCAGGAATTGGGAACTAGATTCATTCTGGAATAAGAGACATTCTTACAGAGCTGTAGACTGAACCCAGAAGTCCTAAGTTTCCATCCAGAGCCTTAATCACAAAACCAGCCTTTCTGTATTGTTACTGTCTATGGGCAAAATGCTATCACATCATCCTACAAGCATCTATAAATAAAGTCTCAAAACCCATTAGTTAAAGGCTGACAATGGCTAAGTTATTCAGTGTCTCTGTCTCTGTTCCTGTCTGGGCAGGGAGAGCAGGAGCTGCCATATTAATGGATCACAGCTGACCAGAAAAGTATATTAAGGTATTGGCCAAAATATTTTTGCTATCTTTAAATGAACGGAAGACAAAGAGGAAGCTTTCCTTACATAGAGCAATCATTCTGAGCTGGCCTCTGGGTTGACCCTATTTTGTATGTGAAAGTTGTCCTCAGTTCACGTGGCCTCAAACTTGGCAGTGAACTGGAGAAGAAAAAGAAAGCTGTATAGTTTTGAGTTCAGCCCAGCTGATTTAGAAGGGAGCAGAGTGATGTTCCATTTCATGCTGGCCTGGACAAAAAGACAGAAGTGTGTGTTTGTGTATCATCCCCCTTTAAGCATTTAGGGGGAAGATGACTGAATTTGAAGGAATAGTTTTATTTTGTGTGGTGAAAACCATTTTAATTAGCTCGTTTAGCAAACAGGGCCCTGAGTGTACACTAGGGGTTGCTGCAGTTGTACTTCAAAAAAATAATGATATGTTGTAAGTGTTGATTGACGTGGAGTGGATGCCTATCCTGTGCTGTGTTGATGCGCAAAAGGGTGTAGGAGAGGCTCCTCTTTGCCCTGCACAAGTAGCAGCAGCATATTAGGCTATTGTACCTGCCTGATCTCTGTGGAAAGTAGTTTCTGGGTCAGGGTGTCTACTAGCCCTCCAAGCTGGCAAGCACATGTGCTTCCATTAGCATCAAGCACTAGCCAGCAGAATGCTGGTCAGCATCTGGTTCCTACTCAGAAGGGCAACAAAGTTCATGTGAGTCAAGGCACGTTCCCTACCTCTCCCCATAGAATTGGGCCGTGAGCAGTCAGATTCCTATGGCACTGAGTTTTTTCTCTGCTCCCTTTCAGTGCGCCAGCCAAGGCAGGATTTTGCTCTTTGTTCGTGCGGCTTTTGTTTTCACATTATTAAACAATCTAATCGAACTAATCACTTTGTTAATTGCTGGATTCTTGAGATTCATATGGATGTTTGGCATCATAATCCATGTTTTAAAAACTGCTGTCCTTATTGACCAGATCCTCGGTTACATGCAATCACTGCACGGCACACCTTGAGAGGGTGGTGCAAATGTGTGGTTGTATCAGCTATACATCAGCAGAGGATACCTCTTACAGTGAGTAATCCCCCACTAGTAATTAGGTTGGCTCTTCAGTCCAACTCTGCTACCACTGCAAAATAGTTGTATTGCACTGGAATATTCAGGCCCTGCAATCTAATGTGTTGTGCTCTACATGTAAAGGAAAAATATATTGCTTCGATGAGTAAAAGAATCTCGACACCAACATTTTATTACTTCACCAGTTTTATTTCTATTTTTGGAATTGATAGCTGTTCCTCCTGTTATATCCATTTTATGTTGTCCAGGAAGATGATTCTTACCATTGAAATGTTTGAGAACTATTTTCCCAAACTGGTAGATAGTTATCCCTTCCCTAGTGAGCAACTTTTGTGTGTGCAACACTCAAGAGACATTGCTTCTGAAAAAGAAAATAATTTAAAGAATATTTGCTCTTGAGTCTTGATGCTCATGTCATCGCTACAACTGGTAAAGATAGTCTTGGTCATGTGAGAAACACTCAAGAATTCCAAATGAATTAATAGAGGAAATTGCAGACCTGTTAGCTTTTCCCACAAATGTCTTCACACTTGTCCCTTGCAGCCTCTGGCACTTGGCAAGAATTCCCCATCAAAATGTACAGAACCACCACCTTATCAATTAGGCTGGTGATCACTTATAGCTATTAATTTATAGGAACTCATGTATGTTTACTTTTATCTTCTCTTTCCTCCCCCATTACTGACTTACTGTGAGCTCTCTGTCCATCTAAGTTACTTATACAGCCCTCATTCTAGCTGCATTTGAGCATTTCAGTCTTTAACATATATGTCTTCACAACACCTCTGTGAGATAGCGCAGTGCTATTATCTCCATGTAAGAGATGGGGAATTGAGATACAGAGAAAGTAAGTGACTTGCCCAGGATCACGGAGGAAGTTTGTGGCAGAGAGGGGAATTGAACTTGAGTTTCCTCAGGCTTGGATTTAGTGATGTAATCACAACTGGGAGTTGGAAAAAGCAGGAAAGCTTGTTTTCTTCTTCTAATTTATGAGCAAACTAGGTGTGAAGGAATGAGATCTACTAATTTCTAAAATCTTGACAGACATAGTGACCAGAAATAATCAGTTCACTTCACTAACTACAGATAACACTTCACTAACTTCACTTCACTAACTACACTAACATTTCCTTTGTTTAATTAATCAGTTAATTTTAAATACAAAACATGTTTTGATAAATTTTTTATGTTTTCAGCACATTTAAGGTAGTTTTAGTTATTAAACTAAATACAATGAATAAACTTGCTGTTTTATTCATTTTTAATAGATTTGAAATTCTAGCCAAATAGTGTGGCACAAATCACAAGTTAAAAAAAATAACATAATCTAGTAAATAAGAAATGCATCTTTAACCATTTTCTAAAATAAAAAAGTAAGCATTTATATGAATGGTTAACAAACACCAAATTCAGTGAAAAGGCTACATTTCATTGCAAATAAACATGTTTTAGTGGCTACCAACTAATGAGAGTCAGCCTTTCTTTAGGAAAATAACTAAAAATGTAAAAATGCAAAACACAGTTAAAACTGATTAATTAAATTGATGTTTCCTGCTTGTTGAATTTAAAAACAGTGATGGAGTGCATCTCCTTGAGGAAGATTACACGTGTTTGTAGGTTGTAGCTAGGCAGAGATGCTATCCCTTTTTGCTGCCAATATCCCCTTGATATTGAACTGCGGCATCTTTGAGAACTGGCCCCAGGGCTAGTGCTTGCAATGCTGGTTCTGAAAGGTGCCCCTTCATCTCTTTCAGGCTGCTTTTTGCTTGAAGTGTTAGCCTGCATTTTGCATTTTGTCTGCTTTCGTTTCACTTTGAACCACTCACAGAGGACACCATGAAAAGACAGTGCATATGCCCTGTCAAGTTTTCTGAAGATCAGTTCAGGCAGCTGCTAAGAAACCAATCCGTAGAGGCTGTCGCCAACAGTATATCCCGGGCTGATCATCAGAGGAGAGTAAGCTCAACCAGAAGTTCAGATTCGCTGGTAACAAATAGGAAGCCATTAATAAGAGCAATGAACTCATTCAGCTGCTGATTCAAACCAGGTGTAATCAATGGAAAGAGACAGTGACAAAGATGGACTTTAATCATTCTAGCCAGAAAGTCTGGCAGACCATCAAAAGACTTTCTGGAGACACCATCCTCAGCAAAAAGGAGTTTCCAATCACCACAAATGCTGTTACATCCCAGTCCAAAGCCGTACACAGAACTTGGGTAAATCCTTCAGCTGTGCAGTCAAAACTGATATTACAGAGTTGACAGGCTCCTGTGCAGATTCAAAGCTGAGGCTTCTTTTTCAGATAAAGATCTGTAGTGGACCATAGAACTTATAAAAGCAGGAAAGGCTTCTGGCCTGGATTATATCCATATAGAGTTCCTACTTTCACATAGGCCCAAAAGCTGACTGCTTTAGTTCTTTAATTGATATTTCTAGGACAACTGCATCCCCAGGAAAACTGCTGGAAGATTCCAAGAGTTGTTAATCCAAAAATCCTGCGCAAGGCAAAGGTCAGAGCCCTTCTGAAACCATGAACACTGATGGGAGATCCCAAGAGCTATCCACCCATCTCTCTCCTTTGTGTCACATAGAATCATAAGTGACAAAGAGTCCTGTGGCACCTTAAAGACTAACTAAAGTATTAGAGCATAAGCTTTTGTGGGTTAATACCCACTTCATCGGATGCGTGCAGTGGAAGTATCCAGGGGCAGGTATAAATAGGTAGGCAAGAACCAGCTTGTTATCTCTAATCAGGAAGGGTGAGGTATTAATACTTTAGTTAGTCTTTAAGGTGCCACAGGACTCTTTGTCACTTCTGCAATTCCAGACTAACACGGCTACCCCTCTGATTCTTGACAACTTAGAATCATAAAATATCAGGGATGGAAGGGACCTCAGGAGGTCATCTAGTCCAACCCCCTGCTCAAAGCAGGACCAATCCCCAACTAAGTCATCCCAGCCAGAGCTTTGTCAAGCCTGACCTTAAAAAGAGATACTGATATGGAGAAACTTATTCTGATGCACATCAACAAGGTTATTAAACCACAATTGCCCTTTGTTCAGGCTGACCTCAGATGGGGGCAGTCCACCCAAGATCAAGTTATTCACCGCAACTTTCCATCTGTACAGTCGCCTGGCCAATCAACCCCTTGTGTTGAAGATCGTCTGCTCCCTTTCCAGACAGTTGTCACTTATTTAGAAGTCAAAACTGGATCATATCTAAATTGATCTACAAATTTAAAGAAAAAGATTGCCCTCCTGCACTGTCTTGATGCAGAAGCTAGCTAGGAACCTTTTGGTAAGCAGAGGCAAATGTACTATAGGCCTCAGCCCTGGCACTGGTATTTGCTATCACAAAGTATTTGCAGCAGTTTTGGCCAGTAGTCAGCATATTCATGTCATTGATTTGGAGTTGAATACAGCCACCTCTCTCATTAGCAGTTGTCTTATATGTGTTGGCTCATAAAGCTCCCCTCAAACTTCCATGAGATGCCATCACCCTTAAAACTGCACGGAGGACTATGATGGCTGAAAACAGCCTTCTCACACAAGGCTGACAGTGGTTCCAGTAGGTTCAAATAAGCAATGCACACTTTCCACAAGATCAGCTCACCTCCAAAATAAAATGCCTGCATCTCCAATTCTTGCTGACTTGCCCTATCTAACATCAGAAAATCTTTTTGCAGCAGCCATTTGTGCATTCATGTCCAGTGCCACTGGTCAACTGCCAGTCTCGGATGAACATTGACATATCAGGTCTGGCAAGTGTGTTCTTGCAGAGGGACAACACCTCTGGCAGAGAGACACACACATTCTGACGAACGTCAGAAGCCCTAATTTGCACCCACCAGTTTGCAACCTGGGGAACAGATCATGGACTAGTCTTAACAGGCTGCTGACTGGAATGGCCAGAGTTGTCTGCTACGATGCAGAAATCTGGCTTACCCCAGTCTTCTCAGGTGACTGTGGGGCAGTGCAGATGATCAAACGTGGTAAAGGAGTGCACAATTAGAAGACTGGAAGGTGGACTACATCGCCTGCCCCCTCCTCAATGACACCACAGTTAGATGGCTGAACAATCTAGATACCACGTTGTAACACATACAAAAAAAAGATTTAAATCATGATTAATATTGGTGATTTAAATCACTATATTCTGTGGTGAACAAAGGTCATATGGTAGATAAAAGTGCTGAACAAAGTAACCTGCAAATCACCTACGGCCAAATCTTAATCCCAAAGAAATCAATGAGATTTTTCCCACGAACTTCTTTGGGTCCAGAATTTGACCTACAAAAAATTTAGAAAAGTACTGCATAAATAAAAGTTCTTTACTCTGGATTTTTTTTAAAAAAGTGGCTGACAGATTGCAAGCAATGAGAAGTTTTTAATCAGACTGTTTCAAATGGAGTGAAATATCAAATATGCAGCAATCCATCTTGGGACCTGTTCCTTTCAATATATTAAATATTGAATGACAAAGAGGGAAATGTAAATGTCATATTCATTAAAACCTCAAGTGGTATCAGACCAAGAAGGATAGTAAATTCCAGAGCAATTGGCTTGAAATTGCAGAATGATCTAGCTAGCTTAAAGAGGTTAGTGGAAATAAAAAGGAGATGAACTTTAATATGCAGACATGTCCAATAATACACCTGGAGCAAAATAATCAAAGAATAAAAAGGGAAACAGCTGCTCAAAAAACAGTAATATAGAAAAATGAGCCAGGATAGTACTTTGCACTGTAGAGTGGCTTCTTTCAAGGGATCACAAAGAGCGTCACAAACATTAATGAACCCTCACAACACCTAGATATGAGAAGTATTGGTATCCCATTCCCCACGTTGGGAAGAGTTAAACATCTTCCTCAAATTATCACAATGAATCAGTGCGAGAGGTGAGGATCCTGATCTCTTTTTTCCCAGCCTCTGCTCAATCCACTTCACCATAAAAAGAGGAGATGAGCTCATATGCTGGGCCAGATCCTGAAAATAGTTACCTCATCCGTCCTTATTCCTCACGGCTTCACATTGAGGAAATATATGACATCACTGTGATGACAATGATTGCACAGGATCCGGCCTTCATTTGGTTCACTTTCTTATAATAACATTATCCTATGATAGTGTTTCTCAGCTGGTGGTAATGACCCCTTAGGTGATGAAGTGCAATCTTGAGGGTCAGAAGGCTTTGAATATTTTATTGCAGTGTAAAACAAAGAAAATCTCACTTCCCCACACTCTGCACACCTTTCTCCTTCAAGGTCAGATGTTCTCTGTCAACTTCTTGAAAACACAAACAAATTCTATAGGATTATATTGCTTTTCTCATTGAATCAGTATTTTCCGCTTACTTTTACAGTAAATATAAAGTGGTCCTGACTATTTTTGACTTTAAAAGGTCTCAGCAACCTGAAAAGATTGAGAATCTCTATCCTAGGACATGCAGACTGTACTACTAACAAATAATGATGCTGTTATATACAGCCTTAGCAAGACTGAGGTTGGAATGCTGCATAGTGGGCCCTTCACTGTTTATGGGGGGGAAAAAAGTTGGAGATTATTCAGAGAAGGGCAACTAAGACATCAAGTAGCTACTCAGGGCTGGAATAATGGGATGTGGTAGAATTCTCTGGTAGCACCATCAGCTTTTATGCATGGACTGCGCTGTGGGTTCATCCCTCAGCCTATGTCACCATGAATAACTTCCAGTACAGGTCCAGTAGATCTTGCTCCTCTTGCAGTTTTATTTACTGGTATTGATCCTCAGCTCTGGTGTCAGGGGAAAGGATATCTTGCTCCTAGCGTTGCTCCTGCTCCAGTCCCAACTCCAGCCTGTACCTGCCTCAGTCCTATACTGGCTTCAGGTCCTCAACTACGCCTCCTAACTGTGACTCTGGTTAACCCTTCAACTTTGGCTTTTGACTGCCAGCTTTGACTCTAAGCTACACCTTCTGACTATGATCCTGGTTTACCCCACAGCTCTGGGATTCGGCTTCTGTCTCTCCAGTACTGAACAGTGATATGCTCTGGCTCTGCCCTGCTGGACCCATCTCTGACCAGTAGGCTGAACTTTCATTTCGACCACTAAGCCTGACCACCCACGGCCTGATACCCTCCATCTGGTTCACTGCAGCTTTCAGTGGATATGGAGCCTATCCATTTTTGTCTTGCTTGTTTTGCATCTTCCTTTCTGGGCAAGAGGCTATCACAAAATACTGAAACTATGGGACCGAGGTAGTCTGACTACAGATGGAACATCTGGAGGCCCTTTGGCTTTACCTCCCGCTAACATGCAGCACTCAATTCCCATCCACTCACAGTGGTCTTTGGAGGAAGTCCTACAGCTTCTATGGCACCTAGGCTCAGAGAGAGTCTTCTGCCTTCTGCAGAGCCTCAAGTCTACTGGATTTCTAACCTCTTTAGAGGGCTGCTCCACTTTATGGTCCCCCAATGAGACTGCCTATCAGGGAAACCATCTCTGCTCTGGGTAGGTCAGTTGAAGAGAGTATCTTTCCATCAAAAGACCCTGATTTCTTGCTATGAGTTAACAAGGGAGTTTCTCCAAAGGGACATAAAAACACAAGAATGGCCGTACTGGGTCAGACCAAAAATCCGTCCAACCCAGTGTCCTATCTACCAACAGTGGCCAATGCCAGGTGCCCCGGAGTGAGTCAACCTAACAAGTAATGATCAAGTGATCTCTCTCCTGCCATTTATCTCTACCCTCTGACAAACAGAGGCGAGGGGCATCATTCCTTACCCATCCTGGCTAATAGCCATTAATGGACCTTACCTCCATGAATTTATCCAGTTCTCTTTTAAACCTTGTTATAGTCCTAGCCTTCAGAACCTCCTCAGGCAAGGAGTTCCACTGGTTGACTGTGTGCTGCATGAAGAAGTACTTCCTTTTATTTGTTTTAAATCTGCTGCCCATTTATTTCATTTGGTGGCCCCTAGTTCTTCTATTATGGGAACAAGTAAATAACTTTTCCTTATTCACTTTCTCCAAACCACTCATAATTTTATATACCTCTGTCTTATACCCTTAGTCTCGTCTTGTCCAAGCTGATAAGTCCTAGCTTCTTTAATCCTCATATGGGACCCGTTCCATACCTCTAATCATTTTAGTTTCCCTTCTCTGAATCTTTTCTAATGCCAGTGTATCCTTTTTGAGATGGGGAGATCACATGTAATACTCACATATGCAGTATTTAAGATGTGAGTGCACCATGGATTTATACGAGGGCAATAAGATATTCTCTGTCTTATTCTCTATCCCATTTTTAATGATTCCTAACATCCTGTTTGCTTTTTTGACTACTGCTGCACACTCATGGATGTCTTCAGAGAACTACCCATGATGACTCCAACATCTTTTTCCTGATTAGTTGTAGATAAATTAGCCCCCATCATATTGTATATATAGTTGGTGTTATTTTTCAAATGTGTATTACTTTACATTTATCCACATTAAATTTCAGTTGCCATTTTGTTGCCCAGTCACTTAGTTTTGTGAGATCTTTTTGAAGTTCCTCACAGTCTGCTTTGGTCTTAACTATCTTGAGCAGTTTAGTATCATCTGCAAACTTTGCCACCTCCCTCTTTACCCCTTCCTCCAAATCATTTATGAATGAATTGAATAGGATTGGTCCTAGGACTGATCCTTGGGGAAAATCACTAATTACGCTTCTCCATGCTGAAAATTTACCATTTATTCCTATAATTTGTTCCTTGTCTTTTAATCAGTTCTCAGTCCAGGAAAGGATCTTCCCTCTTATCCCATGACAACTTAATTTACGTAAGAGCCTTTGGTGAGGAACCTTGTCAAAGGCTTTCTGGAAATCTAAGTACACTATGTCCACTGGATCCCCCTTGTCCACGTTTGTTGACCCCTTCAAAGAACTCTAATAGATTAGTAAGACATGATTTCCCTTTACAGAAACCATGTTAATTTTTGCCCAACAATTTGATCTTCTATGTATCTGACAATTTTATTCTTTGCTATTGTTTCAATTAATTTGCCCGGTACAGATGTTAGACTTACCGGTCTGTAATTGTCAGGGTCACCTCTAGAGCTCTTTTAAAATATTGGCATTACATTAGCTATCTTCCAGTCATTGGGTACAGAAGCTGATTTAAAGGACAGGTTACAAACCTTAGTTAATAGTACTGCAATTTTACATTTGAGTTCTTTCAGAAGTCTTGGGTGAATGCTATCTGGTCCCGGTGACCTGTTACAGATAATTGTATCAATTAGTTTCAAAACCTCCTCTACTGATGCTTCAATCTGTGCAAATTCCTCAGATTTATCACCTACAAAAGATGGCTCAGGTTTGGGAATCTCCTTAACATCCTCAGCCATGAAGACTGAAGCAAATAATTCATTTAGTTTCTCCACAATGACTTTATCATCTTTAAGTGCTCGTTTTGTACTCCGTCATCCAGGGGCCCCACTGGTTGCTTAGAGGGACGATGGCTTTTTGCCTGTATTAGTCATCTTTACTTACCCAGCTCACCTTCAGTGTGTGGAAATGGTTTATGGATACTTTTCTTTGTATTTATTACATATTTTGTAGCAAAGGATTTCTATGTAGCCATGCTGTATGTTAAGAGCCCCTTGTCTTTGTGGCCCCATTACAAGTCAGTTATGCTTGCATTCATGGATTTTAGTTCAGTTTGATCTGCCTTGTTCTACATGCCTAATTTACTGGAGAACTCTTACCATATAAATCAGCCTATTCTCTTTATCTTTCATTCTATTCCTTCACTTTGCAATTACACCTGCTGCATAGTCAGAGGAGCCTGGAATGGCTGACCTCGGCCTTGATTTTGACGTTCCTGTTTTTGTCACATGTATTGGGGTGGAACAGGTTTTATATCAGCTCACTCTTCCAGTGCTCATGGAGTTTTCTTTATCTTCCACCTTCCTTCGTGCAGATATTTAACTGGAATTTTATATACCTACATCTGTCTGTCAGGCTAAGCCTTAGAGTCTGCCAGGATGATGTTAGCTCCTCTTTGGGCTTGTCTTCACTACCGTGGGGAAAGATCGATTTTATGGCGATCGATTTATCGTGTCTTGTGTGTGGGGGTAGGATATCTTCCCCACTTCCTACCCCCACACACCCACCCACCCACACTTTTGGACAACCTCATAGAGCTGATTGCAAATTTTTTGTTATAAATTTATGTTGAAAAGCTGGGACAAAATTTCCTTGACTTTATTTATTTTTTTAGCTGCTTTGCCAGAAAATAATGTTTGCCTAATGATGCTTTCTTGAGCAATGCAAAGCAACACAAAACAAGGTTTTTATAGATGCAAAGCATCTGCATGCAGATCTGCTTCTTAGCACAGCAAAGTCCTGCTTGGCAGCTGCTAGTGAATCCTAAGGCAGCATTTAAAATATTTTATGCTGTGATTTTTTTGAAACTTCAACTATCTGCACATTGACAGTACTGCTTGGTCTCATGGATGGTTAGATTCTCATCTACCTTTTATCCTTCAGTGTTAGTTCAGGAAGCCAAGAAGCATATGTAACTGCTGGAGGTGAGAAAAACTTGAATCAGAGTCTAAAGATAGCAGGCTATTTTCTGCACTTATTTGTATACCTTGTGCACTCCTAAGTGGGGTCAGTGGCATTGGCTCAGCACAGAATTTGGCCTAATGAGCATCAAGGGTCTGAATTGGTGATGCCAGCAGATGCCGGGGACAGTGATTACACTGACAGAACAGAGTATTCTTGTTGCTAAGGAGAAATGGGCAGGCTGTGTGACAGACAGAAACTCCAATGTGGGTTCCAAGCATCGTAATAATACAGGGGATTATTAGATCTCATGTTAATTGTGACGGAGTCAGATCAGAAGGATATAGGAGAGTGCTGGAAGGCAGGTATATTAGTCTCAGGATGTGCAGGTCCTTGTTCCCTGGATAGCCAAACAAAGGTTACTCCAGACCAGTCAAGACACCTGGGGCCAATTAAGAACCTTCTAGAAAGGAGTAGAAACAGCTAGCCTGATTGGGACACCTGAAGCCAATCAGGGACTGGCTGAAACCAGATAAAAACCTCCCAGTTAGTCAGGTGGGCTGTGGGTGTCAGGAGATGTGGAAGGCAGTGGTGCTGTTGGTGAGACTGAGTGGTGATCAACATATCATATGCAAGGAAGGAGGCCCTGAGGTAAGGGTGAAGTGGAGTTTGAAGAAGCAGTGACTGCTGTGGGGAAGTAGCCCAGGGAATTGTATTGTGTTTTGTGGAGAAAAGGTCAGCCATCTTAGCTGATACTATTAGGGTCCCTGGGCTGGAGCCCAGAGTAGAGGGCGGGCCTGGGCTCCCCGCTTTCTGCCTCCCCTAATTAGTCTCTGAGACTGGGAGACAATAGAGACTGTGCCAGGAAAGATAGCTTCTCTTCACTGGCTTGTGATGAAAATGGCTCAATAGACTGTGACCTTGTCTCCAGAGAGAGAAGGGCTCCGTGGAGGATCACAGTGAGTCGCTGGGGCTAGTAAAAAATCTGCCAGGAAATGCAGGATCCACGAAGATAAGGACAGAGCTTTGTCACAACTGGTGTGAGAGGTGGGATCATCATACACAGCATGGCGGAAGAAAGAAGTTTAAAAAAAAAAGTGCACTGGGGTTTTGGAATTTTGTTGGTTGGTTGGTTGGTTGTCCATTTGTTTTGTGCCACAATGGAGGAGGTGAAAAGAGCTCTGGTACAAGCCACGGCAGCCCAGCAGGAGGCCACCCGGGTTCAGGCCAAGGCACAACAGGAGTCTATGCGGCTTCAGCAGGAAACTAATCAATTATTGATGAACCAGGCAATCCAAGATCGTGCCCTCTTGCGAGAGGTAGTGGATCAGCTAAAGATCCTTACCACCCAACCCCGAGGGTTTGATGAGATGCAAATCCTGAGGGCCACTGTTTGTCTGCCAAAGATGACATCAGAAGATGACGTTGAGGCATATCTCCTCTCATCTGAGAGGACTGCTCAGCATGAGGCATGACCCCAGGAGCAGTGGGCTAGCATTCTTGCCCCTTTTTTGTGCGGAGAGGCCCAGAAGGCCTCCTTGACCTGCCTGCCTCAGATGCCATTGACTATCTCCGGCTGAAGGCAGAGATCCTACCATGAGCAGAGGTGACAGCAGCAGTATGGGCCCAGAGGTTCCATGAGTGGAAATACCAGGAGAATAAACCCCCAAGGTCCCAACTATTTGACCTCATACACCTTGCACAGAAGTGGTTACAGCCCGAAGCATGCAACCCGAATGAGACTTTGGAGACCCTGGTCATAGATCATTACATGCGGGGACTGACACCAGATCTCTGCAAATGGGTAGGCCAGAATGATCCGTCCACCTATGATGAGATGATCACACTGGTAGAAAGACGGATGACAGCCAGGGAGTTGACCCGACTACCTAAGGAAGGCCCCTTTTGGAGCAAGCACCCGAACCCAACCCCGGAAGGTTGGATGACCAAAACCCCAGGAAATCCTAGGTGGAAGAAGGGGCAGGCTGAAAACCATGGGGGACCCCAGAAGGAAGAAATTGGTCTAAGTGGGGGGAACCTTGGGTCTAAATCCCCTAACTCCTGTGATAGGGAAATGATTAGAAGCAAGTATAGATGTTATGCATGTGGGGTGTGGGGACACATAGCAGCACATTGTCCCAACGCCAAGGAGCCTATGCAATGTAACTTTGGGGACTGGGAAGTCCCGTGCTCCCTTATCCACCTTGCAGGGGTTGTGTTAGCCCCACATAACTACACCAGATCAGTGAAGATAAATGGAGTAGAGACTACAGCGCTTGTGGACTCTGGGAGTGCTATCACACTTATATCGGGTAAACTGATAAAAAGTAGGCAGCTGCTGCAAGCCAAACGCGTAGCAGTGACATGCATGCATAGGGCTGTAAGCCATTACCCCACCATCCCGGTGGAGTTAGAGGTTTAGGGGAACCCCATTGAGGTGTCCGTGGGCGTAGTTCCTAAACTCTCATATCCTGTAGTCATTGGGAGGGACTATCCAGGGTTTGATAATTTACTCCCCTCAGAGAGGCTGGAGGAAGGTGGGAACCCTGAGGACAGCAGCTTGCCACCAGGGGAATGTCAACCCCCAATGTTTGCTGAAATTTCAGAGGATCTGTTCTCAGCCCCACAAAGGACCCGGAAAACCAGAAAAGAAAGGAAGACTGCAAAGGCCTTAGGAACCCGGCTCCTGTCTCAGGGTCAGAAAACTGCTCTAGTAGGCAGACGGACACGAGCAGCCAACAGAGAAACTTCCACCCCAGAAAATGAGCCAGAGGCCGCCCCCAGCCATAATGGCAATGAACCATTGGAACAAACAGGAGCCAGCCCCTGGGAGCTCAGGCACGATCCCTGGAACCAAGGTAACATTGAGACCCTACCGAATTCCAGCAACCAAAAGAGAAGAAATCAAGGCTGAAGTAAAGAAAATGTTAGAATTAGGGGTTATTGAAGAATCTCATAGTCAGTGGTCCAGCCCAATTGTTCTAGTGCCTAAACCTGACAGAACCATGAGATTCTGTAATGACTTTCGCTGACTGAATGAAGTATCCCAATTCGATGCATACCCCATACCATGCATAGATGAACTGGTTGACCGACTGGGTAGTGCCCTATTTTTGACCACATTGGATCTGATGAAAGGATATTGGCAGATTCCCCGACAAAAGAAGCTAAAGAAAAGACAGCCTTCTCCACCCCAGATGGGCTATTTCAGTATACTGTCCTCCCTTTTGGGCTACGTGGGGCCCCGGCCACATTCCAGCGTCTTATGGATAAACTGTTGCGCCCTCATACTAGTTATGCAGCCGCATACCTAGATGATGTCATTATCCATATGGCAGACCAGGGAACACACTTGGAGAAAGTCAAAGCAGTACTGCGCACCTTAAGACGGGCTGGCCTCACTGCTAATACCGCTAAATGTGCCATAGGGCTAGCAGAGGTTAGATACCTGGGATATATTGTAGGAAGGGGCATAGTGAAGCCCCAAACTAATAAGCTAGAGGCAATTCAAAACTGGTCCAGGCCATCCCGAAAGAAGCAAGTCCGTGTATTCCTAGGCGTGGTAGACTATTACCAACGTTTTATTCCCCACTTTGCCACTAGGGCAAGTCCCCTAACAATCCTGGTGAAGGCCCAAGGTTCAGACATGGTAAAATGGACTGATGCAGCAGAGAGAGCATTCACTGACCTTTGGACAGCCCTCTGTAATGATCCTATACTTATAGCCCCGGACTTCAACAAGGAATTTATTCTACAGACAGATGCTTCTGAAGTGGGGTTGGGAGCGGTTCTGTCACAAATGGTTGGAGAAGAAGAACGTCCGATCCTTTACCTAAGCAGAAAGCTGCTCCCAAGAGAACAGAAGTATGCAGTAGTCGAGAGAGAATGCCTTGCTGTCAAATGGGCCATGGAGACACTGCGTTATTACCTCTTAGGCCGGCGATTTACTCTTGTGACGGACCATGCACCCCTCCAATGGATGCAGCGGAATAAGGAAAAGAACGCAAGAGTGACTAGATGGTTCTTTCCCTTCAACCCTTTCAGTTCCGCATACAACACAGAGCCGGAAGTTACCACAGCAACGCAGATGGCTTATCACGGGTGCACTGTATGTCGACTCAAGTTGCCCAACGCCTTGGTGTTGAGAAGGGGGGAGGGATATGTGACGGAGTGAGACCAGAAAGATATAGGAGAGTGCTAGAAGGCAGGTGTATTAGTCTCAGGATGTGCAGGTCCCTGTTCCCTGGATAGCCAAACAAAGGCTACTCCAGGCCAATCAAGTCACCTGGGGCCAATTAAGAACCTTCTAGAAAAGAGTAGAAACAGCTAGCCTGATTGGGACACCTGAAGCCAATCAGGGACTGGCTGAAACCAGATAAAAACCTCCCAGTTAGTCAGGTGGGCTGTGGGTGTCAGGAGATGTGGAAGGCAGTGGTGTTGTTGGTGAGACTGAGTGGTGGTCAACATATCATACGCAAGGAAGGAGGCCCTGAGGTAAGGGTGAAGTGGAGTTTGAAGAAGCAGTGACTGCTGTGGGGAAGTAGCCCAGGGAATTGTATTGTGTTTTGTGGAGAAAAGGTCAGCCATCTTAGCTGATACTATTAGGGTCCCTGGGCTGGAGCCCAGAGTAGAGGGCGGGCCTGGGCTCCCCGCTTTCTGCCTCCCCTAATTAGTCTCTGAGATTGGGAGACAATAGAGACTGTGCCAGGAAAGATAGCTTCTCCTCACTGGCTTGTGATGAAAATGGCTCAATAGGCTGTGACTTTGTCTCCAGAGAGAGAAGGGCTCCGTGGAGGATCACAGTGAGTCGCTGGGGCTAGTAAAAAATCTGCCAGGAAATGCAGGATCCACGAAGATAAGGACAGAGCTTTGTCACATAATAAAAACAGGACAACTGGGAAAAATGAATTGCTACTGTTGACTACTCTAAAAGTAAATTATAATTTGTTGTGAGAAATGGACAATCACCATGGCACCTAATAAATCAGTAAATAACATACAATGAGCGATTTTAAATCCAATTGACATCCCCTCAATCACCTTCAACATCTCTTTTCAGGAATGGATTCAATGTAAACACCTCAGCTTTCAGAGTACTACATGCCTTTGTAGATGCCCAAGGAAACCTTCTGGTATCCTTATATTATATCTGAATATAGGCTTCAGAGAGACAAGTTACACTAGTAGGCATGTCTGTTCTCAAAAGGCTGACACCATTAAAGATGTGAATGTTTTGCTTGTTTAACTGTATTTACTTAGGCAGCATTGATGAGACAACATTGTAGAAGAGCAAAAGATTTCTCAGGCAGTTTAGGAGAATATCTGATATAATTAGGAAAGTAACAAGGAAATAGCAATATTGGATTTCTTGTTATAATGAAATTAAATTATGTTTAACATTTAATCGGAGGAACATTTTCGACACATTCTTTAAAGAGGCAATTAAAAATGGCTCAGGAAACTAAATTAATATAACATTAAGAATATTGAACCAAAAATTTTGGTACAGAAAATACACATACTTTTTTGAGAGAACAAAAGCATCTTATTTCTTGCAGTTCATAAACAGGCTTTTGTAAACCATTTTACTGGAATAAGCAGATGGACTAAAGTCTTGCTACCTCCTATGATAAAGCCAGTAATGATTATAATAAGAAATTTTTGTTCTCTGTTCAAGTACATTGCACAATATTTATTCAATTTCATTCAGTTATAAAGGAATCAATGCAGTTGTGAGGGAAGCCAGCAGTAAAACACCTATTGCCTCCCAGATGGGCAGGATCATGCCTTGACCAATGAAGGGTGTGATTTTCAAAAGCACTCAGCATTGGTTTAGCTCTAATCCCATTAACTTAAATTAAAGCGTTAGCAATGAAGCAGTTAGGCCAGCATTAAGCATCTTTGAAAAACTCACCTTTAATTCAGCAGAAGGCCACTTTCTCTCTATAGTTACCTTTCAGTCTGTCTACCTCTGTACTTACATGACCTTCACCACTGTGGTATCTGAGCCCCAATGAGGATTTTATTGACCGTGAATGAATAAACATTTTAGCCTTGATACTCCACTCTGGCCTGCTGTGTCAGACAGATTGGAGGGGATGGAGCTGTGGCTTCCAAGGTCAGGACCATTGTAATGGGGTAGGTACCCCCATCAGGGGGTTGCCAGGTTGTGGGGGGAATTAGGGCAGGGGTTTCACGACCTGAGAGGCCTAATCTCTCACGTTGCCATAGAGGCCCTGGCTCCCAGGTCCAGGCTGCAGGGTGAGTTGGGCACAGGGGAGGGGTGCCCCTCCTGTGGCAGGTTGGGGACCAGGCTAGGTGGAGGCCGGGGGAGGGGCACCCCTCCCCACAGCCACGGCAGGTTCCCGGGTGGGTTCCCTAAATGCCTGCGCAGCTTACAGGGAACTTAGGGTGGACATTGCTGCGCTGGCGGCAACTCAGGCTAGCCACCTGAATCCAAATCCATTCATCCCCCTGGGTCTGTACTTGAGTGGATAGCCCAAGCTGCCACATGGGATGCAGTGTCCACACTGCTATTTTGTATTCAGACTGAGCTAGCATGAGTCTGTCTGCCCGGGCTGGGAATCCTATCTCTCCAAAGCAGTGTAGACATACGCTTTGAGACATTCACAGAGAATCCAGCCCCTTATATTAAAGCAGTCTACTTTTCTGGTATAAAAATGTAAATTGAAAGAAAGGAAACCCATTCCAAGCCACCTGTGTTAAGAGTCACAGCAGGGCCACCACCTCCAATACCTGTGCGCGGGCTGGGTAATTGTGCACTCGTTGGTGCACACAGATTGAGTGCAATTTCCCTGTGTGCAGAGAGCTAACAAAGCCTATGTTTCTGCTTATGCCCTGAGGGCCTTCTGCAAAAGGAGAGAAATTTTTTAACCTTTTGTGTACACAGATTTGTGGTTTTGAAGATGCATTAGATACACATGCACTTTTATTGGCATACCCACTTATCCTACTTGGAAATTGTATCCTACAAATGCAAGGGGCGGAGTATTTTTATTTTAATTATATTATTTTAATTCCCCACCCCCCTTATTTCAGGAAGCCATGTAACATTTTGAGAAATTTCCCAGGCAGGCTTCTTCTGTATGATGCTTTAAAATCCTACTAGATAGCTTCTGAAGTGAACAATTTTCATCTCCATATTGCAGATTAGTACATGTCTCTCTAAAAAGACCTGATTCTGTCTGGAAGGAAAAGAAAATAACAATCTTTATGGTCTAAGGGAAAATATGAAAGGAAAGATTTGCACAATCAAAAAGAAACAAATCTAGTGGAGATGTTTCAAAACAAAATGTTTGCTAGAACTTACACTGAAATAATTTGGAATCTTTCTGTGAAAGTAAAATATGAAGGTAATTGATTCCATGTGGTTTTGGTGCAAACCTTTTATTAGAACTTAAACATTGTACCAATAAATAGCCTAAAGAAAGCAGATTCTATAAAAAGGGAGAAAAAAGTCTAAAAGCCACTGTACATGGTCTAAGAAAAAAGCAGTTCTTGATGTTGAAAAGAAAGAATTGCATAGTCAATCAGGTAGAAATTGAGGACAGTCTGTTCCAAATAAAAATCCTAATATAAAATGAATTAAAATATTAGTACTTTGACATCTGATGTAAAAAGAAATATATGAAGCTAATTGGATCGACTGGGTTTTCAAAAAGCTGATGTCTAGGTGGTTGCTGTTTTCTTTAATGAAAACATCATCCTCTTCAGTGTCAGGAAGACACAAGGCAATTTACAGTTTCATGTGCCAGACATTTAAATCATGAAAGCAATGCATATTGTAGGTCTGGAAATGTGTCCAAACCTAGTTGCACACCTGTGTTATTCAGTTGTTGCTCCTACGTTATTTAATTGTGTAATGTGAAAAAGACTAAATATATTGAAATGCTATTAACTATTACAAGTTTTCTGAACACGATGCTTTCAGAGTTTAGGTTAATTATTTGAAGTTTAAATAACAATGTAAGATACAGTATATTAGCTAACAAAGACCAAACAACTACTTGGAGATCTGATTATTAATTTGCCGTGTGGTTTCAAGTATTCTGTGATAATGACAAATATGGTTTACTTGGAAGGTAAAATAATATGAACCTCTATAACTTGTACTAATATAATGTAAGCGACCTATATATTGGGTCAAATGTTCAAAATGAGGCAGGAACAACTGTCCACATACCTTCGTACACTGTATGCCTAATTTATGTTCTATATATACCCAGATTTAAAGTTCCAATTCTGGCCCATTTATCAGTTTTATTGCCGTAGTGCCTAGGAGCCCTAGTCATAGACCAGGAGCACATTGTGCTAGATCAGGGGTGGACAAACTACGGCCCGCGGGCCACATGTGGCCATTTTCGTCCAGCCCACGAGCTTGCGCCGGGCCAGCGTGCCGCAGGTCCCGCGCTCCCGGGCCGGGTCGAGTGGCAGGGAGTCGCTGGGCCCTGTGGTCCCTGGCGGGGGGCTAGATCCAGCAGGGCATGCCGCGGGTCCCTGCACATCTGGTCCAGGGGCCTGGCTGAGCATGGTGTGCCTTGGGGAGCTGCCAGCCCCCACGCTCCCTGATCGGGCCAAGTCGAGGAGTGCCCAGCTGACTAAGGTAAGCAGGGGCGGGAGTTAAATGGTGGCGTCCCGGGGGATGGTGGTTAGAGTGGGGGGATCTTGGGAGGGGGCAGTCAGGGAACAAAACAAAGGGCCTTAGATAGGGGGAGGATTCTGAGTGGTGGTGGTTAGGGTGGAGGGATCTTGGGAGGGGGCAGTCAGGGAACAAAGCAGGGGGACTTGGATAGGTGGTGGGGTTCTGGGGCGGGAGTTAGAGGGTGGTGGCGTCTCCGGAGGGGGCGATCAGGGGACAAGGAGTGGGGGGGGAGTTGGATGGGTCAGGGATTCTGAGGGAGGCAGTCAGGGGGCGGGAAGTGGGTGGGGATTGGATAAGGGATGGGATCAGGCTTTTGGGGAGGCACAGCCTTCCCTACCCGGCCCTCCACACAATTTTTAACCCCAAAGTGGCCCTCAGGCCAAAAAATTTGCCCACCCCTGTGCTAGATGCTAACTAAAAACAGAACAAAAGGATAGATCCTGCCTCAAAGAGCTTACTATCTAAGTGAAAAACAAGAGGCAAGAGATAGCTACAGACAGACAAGTAGGGGAGGGGAGTACAAGGAAACAATGAGACTATGTTGCTCTGCGTGCTAGGCAGTTATCAGGGCATATTGAAGTAATTTTGTGATGTTGGAGTCCTCCCAAACACAAGGGGGCAGCATCGGAGACAGCACAAAGGTACTTGTTTGAAAATGTAACGCGTGGGTGATGGAGACTGACCTCCTGGGCTGATCGGAAGCAAGCGTTGACATCTGGAGAGTGAATGAGAGGTGATAGGTAGGATGGAGATAGGCTGCGAAGGACCATGGAAGTGAAGAGATGCAGTAGAGAAAGGGGATAGAAGAGAGATGTAAAGAGAGGGGTGACATGGTCAAAGCACTGGACCAGAAGAATACTCTTTGCAGCAGTGTTCTGAATGGATAAGAGTAAAGTAAGATTGCATTTGTCAAGGCCAGGGAAAAGGATGCTGCAGTAGTTGAGAAGTGAGATGATGAGAGCCTGGGTGAGCGTATTAGCTGTGTGGATAGATAGGAAAGGCCTATCTTAGAGATCTTCTGCACATTTTACTCAGGTGTGTCCAAGTCCTTTACAAATATTAGTTGAGGAACATTTCTCTGCTGAGTGTGAGACGGCTGGGATGAGAACCAGCCCCTTCAAATCGGAGGTCATGTTCCTCCTGGAAGAAAGTGGACTGCTCTCTCCAGGTTGGGGAGGGGGAGAAGCTGCCCCTAGTAGAAGAGTTTACGAATCTGGGGGTCTTGTTCACAAGGGATGGCAAGCGGGAGCGTGAGATCAACCAGCAGATTGGTGCTGCGGCAGTAGTGAACTAGGAGCTGAGTTCTCGAACGAAGCTCTCGGTTTACAGGTCTCTCTACATCTCATCCTCACCTGAGGCCATGAACTTTCGGCAATGACTGAAAGGACAAGTTTTCAGGTACAAGTGGTAGAAATGAGGTTTCTCCACAGTGTGGCTAGTTTTACTCTCTGAGACAGAGGAGGAGTTTGGCTATTGGAGGGGCCCTCGGAGTAGAGTCCCTATTCCTCTGGATTGAGAGGAGCCCACTGAGATGGTTCAGGCACTTGATAAAGATGGCCCCTGAGAGGCTTCTGTTGGAACTCTACCAGGCACATCATACTGGGTGGAGGCCTCAAGACTGATCCAGGACACACTAGTGGAGATTCTGGGGAATCCCCCAGGAACACTGGGGAATCCCCTGGGAATGCTGGGGAATCCCCTAGGGGAGCTGGAACCTGTTGCGGAGGAAAAGGAGATCTGGTCCTCCCTACTCTCCATGCTGACGCTGCGATCCTCACCAGGAAGAGTGTCATAAAGGAAAAAGAATCATCCTTGTGAGGCAAGTAAGTATTGGTCTAGCAGACTACAAAGGGAGGGACAAAAACCTACAAATTTCTAGAATCAGAGGGGTAGCCGTGTTAGTCTGGAATTGCAGAAGTGACAAAGAGTCCTGTGGCACCTTCAGTTAGTCTTTAAGGTGCCACAGGACTCTTTGTCACTTCTACAAATTTCTATTTATTTAGACATAATCCAAAACCTGCTGAAGTGAGTGTGAGCCCATCCATTTGCATAAAAGGGCTCTTAGCCAAATATCGGGGGTACCAATGCTCATTTGCTTGAGTGGAATCCTGTCCACACTCAAGTCAATAGGAGTTTTGCCTCTGACTTATGTGGGGCTAAGATTTCACCCTTGGTGTTTTACACAACTTAAATAACATTCAATTCCAACATTCAGATTCCAACCATTTTTCTTCAAGATATGAATTCAGAATACTATATGAACTCTTAAATGAACTCCCTTATCCATCTTACTGCTCCATTACACTACTTGCAGTCCCCCCTAACTTCTCTCCAAAGTTTTGAAAAAAGCCAAGACATAGCAGCAGTATTTGCAGTTGTTTAGTAGAATACAACAGAGGTGTTCTACTTTTACATAGTTCATACACACTCCAAGTTTCTTTGAGCTTTTTTTAATATATATTAAATATATATATATGCACATTATGCCATGATTCCTCCTGTGGCACATTTTTTCCCCTGTGCTTCCCCTCTGCTGTGTTTTGAGACGTTGTGCTAGAATAATTGAGAGCAGCCCTTAAGCCTGAAAATTAATAAATGTGAAAAATGGTACTTCATTTGAATTGCTTTGCTAGGGGGAGTTAATAAAACTTTATTAAGATTGTAATCTCTTTATACATTTTAAATTAATTATGTTTTTAAATAAAAACTTCTCTGTAACAGGATGCATCTGGGACTAAGCTCAAGACAAGAAATCAAATCAGCTACCTTTGGCTTGGCTGTCTTAATAGAACACGGTCAGGTTTCATTTGTGGCCATGCTGGGTTTTATGCAAAACTTCTCATTACTGTCAGCTGAGTTGGAGGAAGTGTTGACAGGACATAAAAGATACATAAGACTCTCCATATGCTTGTGAGCTGGAATCATTAGTCAGTTCAGTAAGGCCTTGATCCTTCAGTATGGGAGTCTTTCCATTGACTTGAATGGAAGCAGGGGCCAGCTCTAATTGATTATACATGCAGCTTTGCTTTTACGCCTTTTAGAATTCTCTAATAAAGCCTGATGCTTATGACCCTACTTCAGCAAAGCAGCACATATGCATATACTTAATTTTAAGCATATTCTTAAGTGCTTTGTATAATAGGCACTTGCATAAGTAATCTGCTGCTTCTGGGTCCAGTTCTGTAAGGCGCTGAACAGCTTCAACTCCCATTGACGTCACTGGGATTTGAGGGCATTCAGTATTTCCAGGAGTTGTTTAGCTCTTTGTAGGATCAGGCCATAGTACCTTGCCCTCGATTTTAGATCATCTGAAGCAGATCTTTGTACAAGCCTTCTGAGTCGCTGCAGTGTGGTGTGAAGCTATTCTCTGAAAGGATATCGTGCCATCATTTTTGAAGTCCAATTTGCCTGATTTGCTTTTGGTTTATCATGATTTTGGCCATGACTCTAGATATTCAAGAAAGAACCAAAAACCTTATAGTAGAAAGAAAAAGAAACTCATAAAAAATACGAGCCGAGTGTTTGCTCTGTGCTTGAATCCCTATCATCTTGGCTGTGGTCTTGTTAGATCTCACAAGCTAAGCAGGGTTTGGCAAGGTTAATACAAGGATGAGAAACACCAAGGAATGCCTGTGGGCTGCAGGAATTGGTCCTGGTGATTCAGTCCAGATTCTTTTTTCTCCACCAATTCCCCAGTATTAGACCTCAGTATTACTGTCCTGTTGGAGATGCCAATTTTACAGATGAGATGTACATCTGAGAGACATACTATTTGTCATTAAAGCACCTGTGGCAATTTTCTCTAAGGGTAAGTCTACACTGCAATATAAGCCCAGGGTGTGAATTCAGGTGCAAGCCTACCCCTCTTTCTATCTATGCACAAATGGTGCTAACCCAGGGTTCAAGCCATATTGCTTTGCAGTGTAGACACAGCCGCACTGGACCCTGAGAGTCCACCAAAAATATTCCAAAACCCTATGGGCTGACTTTCTTTGTCCTCTGGACAGTCAAGTTTGGTGAACAGTCAAGTTTTCTGCACTGCATCATGAACAAAGGGCTAGAGTAGCCATATTTGGTTAGGATGTGCTGGATATGAGTGATTGGTCTCAGGCCCACATAAGTAATGTAGAGTCTGGATCCCCAAGTTGGGACCCAGGGTTCAACAATTCCTAGCCTGGGGTTACACATGAGGGTAGTTGTTCAAGCCCTAGGTTAACAAATCCAGGGTCTGATCATTTGAGTTCTTCTAACCCAGGGCTTACATTTCAGGCTACGTATACTTTAGAGGTCTCTGGTCCAAATCCCAGTTTCATTAATTACAGTGTGGCTAGCTACATTCCCATTGCTATTTCATTTAGGTAACAGATACTTCTTTACCATCTCTATTAAATGGCTGTGCAGTGTTGCAATGGTCTGTTAAGCAACTGCTATGTTCCACTTGAGAAGGGGTATTGGTTCAGTAATGAGTGAAGTTACTCATTTATATAGTTTATATATCAATTTGCCACATTTATTAAGTAACTAGAGAAAAATGTTGTAACATATTTTATGAAAAAATAGAAACAAAGTCCTATTTTTACATGATGCATGCACACATCCTGCTAAAGTTCTTTCCCAGCCTGGAAATGAAGTTATCTGTCCATATTTCTACCTAATCTGTTTTTGTGCAGTGCTCATCACTGTGATGTCTGGGGACCTGATATTAAGTAGCACTGGGATTTCTTAAAGGTGTTTGTGAAGTCATTAATAGGATCACTAATGTAATAGCCCTGACACTTTTAAAAGAAATCTTGCTAGGTTATGGAAGAATCAGTTGCAAATTTGAGGAATTCAACCAGGTAAAGAGGGGAGGTTGGCCATACTTCTGGTATTGTTGCACCTTTGTTTTGTGCAATGGCAAAGCAATTATGGAGATATAATGATGGTAAGTGAAACACTAAACATTATAAATGGTGAATTTTGGGGTAGGAAGAGAAGTTATAGAACTTTACTGAAAATGATTAAATTAAACATGTAATATGTTGGTTTCATTTTGCATGTAAGTGCACATGTACTAAAAATCAATTAAATCCAAAGAATAGTTTTCAGAGTCATTTTTTAAATTAAGGTTCCATTCATAAATGGTTTATAAATGGTTTATAAATGATTAATAGCCGCTATAAGCATGTCAGAGATCTGCTTAGTATGGGTCATAAGCACTTCACTAGAAGATGTTATCGTTGTTTACAACCCATAGTTATAATCTACAAGCCATGGTTATAAGCGACCTGTTTACTCTGGGGATTTAATAACTATAACAATTGATTAACCATTTATTAAAATAGCTAAGAATTATCTACTAACACTTGGTAAAGTACTTTTAAATGGGACCTCAGGATAAAGTCTGACCAATTTGGGGTAGAATGTTTGTTCTGGGACAAATAACCTGTTTTCCTAAATAATTTCCATATGAATAATATATTTAGCTGAACACCCAGATGCTGTCTATATGGGATATTCCAGGACTGTAAGGGTTCAAATTTCCACTACCTTTACACCTGAGCCCATCAAAATGGTGGTGTTTTATGCTCATTTTGCACAAGTGTAAATAGCTACACCAAGTGTAATGCAATGGAGAACCAAAGTCCTTGCTCTTTTTTGTGTATGTCCAT
Organism: Dermatemys mawii; assembly: GCA_007922305.1. Lineage (NCBI taxonomy): Eukaryota > Metazoa > Chordata > Testudines > Dermatemydidae > Dermatemys > Dermatemys mawii. Next base: position 15,184,202 of record ML677344.1, on the reverse strand, counting down.
CTATTCTGATACTACTACTGGCTAGTTTGGTTTCTCTAATATGAGTCAAAAACTGCATCTGATCCTTATAATATTAATAAAAAGATAATCTTGATTTATGTGAAATTGTTCAACACGTTTTATAAAGTTGTCTATAATTCTTCTAATAACTAGGGGTGGGATTTTCAAAGTTGCCACAGAGAATTAGAGGTAACGTTTTAGAAAATGCCTAAATCCCATTTCAGAAGTGATTTAGTGGCTTAGGAGCCTAAGTTCCATTGAAAGTCAGTGAGACGTAGCTTCTCGGTGCTTCAGAAAATGGGACTTAGGCTCCTAATCACATAGACACACTTGAAAATGTTACCCTAAGTGCAGACTTCCTACAGAAATTCCCTTTTTAATTGGTTTTTTAAACTGAAATGCTAGAGGTGTCACACCTTATTTCCATTCTTGGTTATTCCGTCATCCTTTTGTAGTCTTTTACTGTATCATTTGTGCTAATTTATGCCTCTTCCTGGGCATGACCGGATGTGCAATGTCACCCTGTGTTCCCTGGAGTCATGATGCCCTTGTAAAGTATAATGGGACATTAGGGGAAGTTTGCAGGGGAGTGGATCTTGCTACACTTATGAAAATGTGAAGTAAGCAGTTTAGCCATCTCAGCCATGCCTGACGTTCAGGAAGCAGGCCTCCTCTGGGACTGCTAGCCTAATGGACAATGCAAGGCAGTGCTTCTTGCCTTCCCCAGCACAACCAGCCAAGTTGTTACTGCCTCCAGTGTTGCAAGGGCAGCCATAGTTTGGCCCTCTATGTCCACATCATTGAGTAATGTGCCACCACATGTAATCATGCAGAGACTCTAGAGATTCGGTATACCTAGGTTTTTTTGCAGTCTTGACCTAGGTTCCTCTCTATAGCCTCCACTATGTGTGCTTTCCCAGGGAAAGCTTTCATCTTCTGAGTCCCAGAAATAATATTTAACTTCAACTGTTTCTGTAGAGGCTTGAAATTCACTGCACTCTTTTTATTGTATTGTGTTTAATGTGTTTGTTGAAAAGTATTTCTGCTTTTTCTGCAGGCTATACATAGATGGTCCTTTTGGGAGCCCCTCTGAAGAATCCTTGAATTACGAGGTTAGCCTCTGTGTGGCTGGAGGCATTGGAGTAACTCCATTCGCTTCAATACTCAACACGCTGCTGTATGTGAGCCTAAAGCCATTTTCCCAGACTTACTTCCATGTTGCATATTGTAAATGCTTCCAGCATGTGCATAATTCCTATTCATGTAACGCTGCCCTCCTGTGAAGAGAGGAACAGGATGGAGGATTGAGATCTTCCATTGAAACTCCCAAACCCATTCATGCTGGCTGTTCATGCCCAATGAATGCTGAAAGTGCAATGCTAAAAAAAGTACCTTAGGTGGCACAGGGGTACCTAAAGGCCTTGTAGACAAAGCTTCCTATCCAGCCACCAGTGACAACTGAGTTTGAGCTCTGCCAAGTCCATGTGGATATTTGCTTACAATCCCAAACTTTTAATTAGAAAGCTACCCAGTCTGTGTTCAGGCAAGGTCATGGAGAGAGATAAGAGGGGTGCTGAGAGTCAGGACTGAGGTGTATTTTCCTCACTTGGGGAAGCTTGAGCAGTATCAGTGTGATGTATATTTGGCTTCAGTCAAAGCTCCTTGCCTATCATTTTCAAGAACACTTAAGCTAGTTGTTTTACCAGAACTTAAAGGAGTCAGGCAAGCAGCTCCCATTGAACTTAAATGGACTTGGGCATCTAACTCTCTTAAGCCCCTTTGAAAATCCTAACCTTAATTGCCACTTTTAAAATTATTATTGTTGTTAATTTAAAACATTTTAAAATCCAGTAAGACACAATTTTCAGTGGCTGTCTGAGAGTCACCAGGGCTGTCAAACTCCTATCAATCCCACTCTTACACAACGGGGGATAGCTTTATTGTTATTTTCATTACGTGTATCACACTGCTGTCTAGTAGCTCCAGTCACAGGCCAGTGCCCCACTGTGCTAGACACTGTACAGAGCAAAGACTGTCCCTGGCCCAAAGAGCTTAGAATTGAAATAAGCTTCCGAAGTGTTTTACAGTTCACACATGATGCACTTGTTCAGAGATGAGCTGGGAACTGGAGTAAAATTAAAACTTTTTAAAGCCTGATTTTAAGAGACATTGAGCTTACTCAGCTCCCCTCAGTCTCAGTCAGAGTCCTGAGTGCTCAACGCTTCCGAAAATCTGGCTCTTACGTGACAGTTCCTGATGCCCCTGTGCAGCCCTCAAAGAACTTAACAGGTTCCCTACTAATTTTCATCTCTGAAAGTCCATTGTTCATCGTGGAGCAGGGGACTGGGCTGGTTGACCTCTTGAGGTCGTGCTCTTTGGAACGGGCAGTACCATTTTCTGAAGCGCATTTTTGTTTCTGCCAAAAGACTGGAGTCCCGATGGATATCCTGACCACTTTCTCCAGGATGGATTATCCCTGACAGTGTTGAGGAAAAATGCCACATATCATAACTATGGCCCAGCAGTAGGTAATGAAACGGCTGCCTTTGTCAGCATCTTATTAGAGGCAGTGAGAGGCTTTGCCACAGCAGCTTAGTGTCCAGTGAGTGTTTTCAATATCCGATAAATGGGATGCTTCCAAACACTGCATGCCATAGCCCAGCATTACAGGGAACCAATCTTGCTGCCATGCACTGCAATATTATGCCATAGCAACAGCGAGATACATTCTGCTGTTAATATGTAAGGATATCAGCAATACAAAGCAGCTGTCTACTGGATAGGCTGCCTGTTGTTTTATGTCCCTTCATAGAAATTGAGATTGACGGGGTGAAAATGGTAACTGTTATGTCCAAACTTGAGGTAGTAGGAAGGCAAAGCCCTTTTTGTTAAGGACATGCACCTGTGGAGTATATTGGGGTATCCTTCAGGACTAGGATGCAGTCTTTTATTTTCTGTTTGGTTTTGTTTATTTTGATACTTTCCGAGCAGCTGGGTATACTCCACTCAGGTATATAATATTGCCTATTTATTATAAATCATGATTGTTTTTTAAAGAGAGTCAGAAGCTTTTTGGCATGGGTCAAGTGTCTACAAACTAATGATTTAATTACAAGTATTAATATTCAGTAATGTGTGTACCAGTGGATGTGGCATGTCATACACACATGTTTAGCTCTGTAATGATACTGCACATTTATCATATGCCACAGCTTACTATAGGTGGACCAGCCATGTGTGTTTGATATGCCTGTCACTTCACATGCATGCCACAAAACACTACAGATCAACCTCGCATTGATTCAACCTCACTCATTCCCACTGGTGTGTTTGCTCAAGTCAAAAGTCTGAATTGATAAAAGGTGATCCTCAGTGAATCCTCTTGTATATCTTTCAGTTCATTTATGCTGAGACACATTTATTTTCTTTTATCATTTCAGAAGGATGAACTGGAGTAAACGGCTACAGTTTATTGCTTACGTACTGTGCATATGATACTGTATGTGTGATCTCATCCCATATGGTCAGACTGTTACCTTGGTTCTGGTTTCTCCCAGCACAAATGGCATGCAGAACAGGAAGAAGTAACATTTGTCCGTAGGACAGCATTGTACATGCAGCAGTTGGTGTGAGGACATTAAGGATGCTGCACTCCCATTACAGAGACACAAGGCTTGAAGCCCAGGGCAGCCACCCTCTTCCTGCAGGCTATGGAGAGCTCGCATGAGGGGTCAGAGTCCTCGCAGCACACCCTGTGTGCCATGGAGTATTTGCTCCACAGCGCCTCTCCAGGCCTACAGTGGAGGATTTAGGCATATGGAAAGGGACAGTGGCATGGCCATCAGTTACACAGATGTGTTAGCAAAATGGCCCAGACGCAAGGGTTGGCGGGTGCTCAGTTTTCTAGCAGAAAGTCCAGCTGAAAAGGGGAGCTGGCAGTGTCTGGTAAGAGGTACAGACTGGACACCAAAAGTCTGGTTACCACAGGTGGAGTGGGGAGGCACCAGGTCATCAGCCTGAGCGGGCCCCTGCTGAGCCAGGACTGCCTCCTACCTGAGCCCAGCTTGGGCGGGAGCAGGGACCTGGAGAGGATCCAGCTGTGAGGAAAGGAGAGGGAGGAGAGTGGCAGGGCATGGGGCAGTGTGGGGAAGGAGTGAGCTAGGGCAGGGCCTGGAGGAAGAGTGGGACAGGGGTGGAGTCATAGGGGAAGAGGCAGTGCGGTCCCGCTGTCAGCAATTAGTAGCCCTAATGCTGGTATATGGGACCATAGCGGGTACTGTAACTCATGTTGTGCAGTAGGAGATGTGGAGCAGCTATGCCATTGTCCCATACCTTGCCCCCTAGACGTGGCATTTGGCCCAATACACATATATACTGCTGAATTTTGGAAGTCCAGAATGCAGCTGTGATGGTCCCCAATGGGTCTTTATGATCTGTAAATAGCTTTAAGGGGAAGGATTTTGTCCCCTAACTGGATAAATTACAGGTAAGTAACAATAACATAAAACCAGCCATGGCTGATCAGAAAAAAAGATCATACAGACTTCTATTAATCAGTAGATATTTTTTTTATGTTTATTTTCTAGCCCGGTTCATTGTGATCATTCCTCTTTTACTAAATTCATGTTTTGTCTCGTCTCTATTAGGAAACCTGGCACAAGTGTCATGTTTTTTAAACTAAGTGCCAAACTTCATGCATGAACTTTCTAACTGCTGACAACTGGACCACCCTGCCCCACTTCTTCCTCCAGACCCTGCCCTGGCTCACTCCTTTTGCCCCTCCTACCACGGCTGCTCTCCTCCGTTGAAGCTCTTTAGGGACCATGCCTTTGTCTAGCACAGGGGTCGGCAACCTTTCCGAAGTGGTGTGCTGAGTCTTCATTTATTCACTCTAATTGAAGGGTTTGCATGCCAAAGTAATACGTTTTAACGTTTTTAGAACGTCTCTTTCTATAAATCTATAATGTATAACTAAACTATTGTATGTAAAGTAAATAAGGTTTTTAAAATGTTTAAGCAGCTTCATTTAAATTAAATTAAAATGCAGAGCCCACCAGACGAGTGGCCAGGACCCGGGCAGTATGAGTGCCACACGTGCCATAGATTGCCTACCCCTGATCTAGCACAATGGGGCTCACAATCTTGTTCAGGCCTTTCTCTGTACTACCACAATATAAATATGAAGTAATAATTGAAATCATCTGATGCTTGCATGCTCCTGAATGCAGATTTTGGCCTTAACTTTGCTTTGGAATTGCATTTTGTGATGTTTGCATTCATCAGCATCACCTCTTCTGGGAAGAACTGAGTTTGTGGAATGAACTCTGCCTTATAATTGCAATAAAGAATCCACAGTATGCATTTGAAATGCAGAGGCAGGTTTGCTTTTAGATAACTTTCATCTTGGTTATGATGTATGAATCAGCATTCTTACCTTAAGTCATATATGCAGTCAGTGGGCAGTATATACTGTTCAGCTGTAAAGACAGTATCTGTAAAGCATGTTGTTCTGTGTTATGGATTCAGTATTTAAATCCATCATTTTAGACTGATTTGGGCATTTCACTGTGAGGGGGGAAAACTAACTTCATTTAACAGAAATGGAAATTAATTTTTGCATCGTTAATATAAAGCATCTTAATTAGCATTAATTAATTCCCCAAACATATCGTTTTCATTTGATAGTGATGACTGGCAAGGCTACAAGCTGAGAAGACTTTACTTTATCTGGGTGTGCAGGGAAATCCAATCCTTTCACTGGTTTGCAGATTTGCTGTGTATGCTGCATCACAAGGTAAAGGAGACAATTGCACACAGTTGGTTTAAAGGAGACTGACAATAAACCTGTCTGATGGAATATTTAGATTAGTAACAAAAGAGTTTCCATTAAATATTACTAGAGAAGGCTGGGATTTCAGAGGGAACAAACCAAGTTATGTGTTTGGGCAGTAAAATGGCAGATGAAATTTCTTGTTGATGTACATGGAAGGATTGGTCCAAAGGGTCATGTGGGACAAAACGGGTGAAATCCTGCCCCCCCCCTCATGAAGTCAATGGAAGTTTTGCCATTTCCTTCAGTGGAGCCAGGATTATACTCACTGTTTTTTCTAAAATGGGCAAGGATGTTGAGTGAGGCCCTGAAATCAGGGTTATGTGACCCTTCTTCAGGGGGACACAGTCTCCTTGCATGGTCAAGAAGCTTGCTAGAAGGGAAAAGAACATGCATCTAAGGAGTCTAGGTGTGTCCTTTCCTTTGAAGAAAAGTGAAACCCCAGCTCATCTGGTGAGCAGACTGGGGGCGTGGGGGGGGCTGAGTGTTTATCGGAGTTGGAAGTCATCTCTAATTCTCAAAACAGAGATCAGGCGGATTTTAAAACTATTTTAAACTATTTTAGACAAATTTGTTCACGTATCCTGGGATGTAAAGAAGCTTCTGGGTAAAAGAAAGATATGTAAATATGTCATTTTCATTAGAGTGTCCACTGCATCTGCTGTGAAAATCAAGCTTAATCAGGGTACTGGACAAGAGTAACTGCATTCTTATATGAGAAAAGGCATCTTAATTCATTTGATGTTTTCCTGATCCTCCCAGCTTTGGCAAGAAAACCGCCCAGACTACATGAACATCCAGCTGTACCTCAGTCAAACAGATGGGATACAGGTATGTGGCTAAATGCTGTTTGTAAACCTCACTAGATCTGGTGGTGTTAGACAGCACAAATTGCCAATTAAGCATGACATGGAATGAGTACAGATGGTTTAAGCAGGGAATAAGGGCTAATTTTCTCAGTAAGACTGCATCACAAGTCCAGCTCAACAATACTGGAGGAATGAAGTCTGGTAGCATTCAGTTGATTATCAATGGGCAGAGATCCATATCTCCCTCCTCTGGGAAAGAGGTCCTGCCAGGCCAGGCCGCAGACTAGACAGTTGGCAGGCCTTTATGGGAAACTCGCATCATGCCTCGGCTGAGGATCAGGCTGGAATAATTCTAGCCCCAAACTTTTGAAAGCAAACACGTGAGAAACTGGCTATTTTAAAAAATCCGGATTGGTTTTGTTTTGTTTTGTTTTTGCCTCGAATGTTTGTCTCGAATGTTTGACAAAGTGAAACTTTTTGAAGTATGTAGCCAGAAAATGTACTGAACTGTTCACAGTATGCCAGTTTAGAGAGTTGGATTTATTTCCAACTGGCTGGAACCTTGTATAGCCTTTTATATATGGGATGCAGTGACCTGGGTGTTAGCATTTTGCATCCATTGTGCACAGATGTAAGGGCCCAATTTCTTCACACTCCAGAGGAATGTGATCTTTGCCATTAACTTTGATTGGCATAGGATCAAGCCTCAGATTACTACAAAAGGTGAAAGGCAGTCAAGAGTCAGGCCCATTGGGTTTAGATTTTCTTTCTAGCAGATGAAGACAAGATAAAATGTATAGTTCTGATGAGAACTACCCCAATATATAGGCTTACTGCTGTGCTCCAGCTAAATAATCTACCAGCAACAATTCTGAACAATCTTCCAAATATTCAATGCTATTTCCAAATAACTGGATGGGATGTTTCTGCTGGCATGGAGATAAACCAATATATTATTAATTAAAAGGTAAGAAATGACTAGGTTCAAGTCAAAACATCCAAGATGAAGCTTAATGTTAATGAAATGCAGTTTGGAATATTTACTCTTAAATTGTGTGTCCAGTAGCTAGTGACTTTGTTTTAGAACTCCTTTTCTTTTTTATGGCCGTTTAGTAGAAAAATATAGAACTGTATTCCATGAAGGCTAAATTTTGTCTTCAGTTACACTGGCATAAATCCAGATTTGAACAATTACTCCAGATAGTTCAAGGAAGCACTGGATGCAAGTCTCCATTGCCCTGCACTTGTTCTGTCATTGACACCAATCCAAAATAGTGTAAAATGCTACCAAACCAGAATAGAGTCGTGGTTTACTCACTCTGCACTGGTGGAAATGAGTGACCCATGATGCAGGACACCAGAGAATCAAGCCCATTTTATTTTTCAGAAAATGCTTTCGGCCATGGTAAAAAAAACAACAATGTAAAATGGTTCAAGCTTAGAATGTACTTTTGTATTAGTATAATAGACGGTTTAGATCATTCGATTATGGGGCAAATGCGGCAAATCAGATCAGAGATAATTCTTCTCCAGCCACGTTACAGTCTATTAAGATAGTAAAACAAGGAACGGTAATGCAATGCAGTGAAAACAGGTTTGGCTTCATAAAGAGAGGTCAGCTGGGATTTTAGTGAGTTAGAACTGCTAGAAGAATACCGTGCTCACTCCAAGGACCCAACTGTGGTGCTTGATGCTGCTGAGGCTGTTCAAAGCAACTGGTAAACCGTCCTCTAAAGGTTTCCCTTGTCACTTTTTCAGCCCCAGTTAACTTAGATGTTACTTGTACCTATAGGAGGTAAAAATACTTCAGACAGAAATGTGATTTTTCTATATGGACAGTATCTCTTTAAGAGTAGCAGTGAAGGCAAACTAGGGAGTGAGTAATGAACTATTGCTCTATGTATTAATTGACAAATTGGTTTAAAAATAATCTGGAGACTAACAAGCAGCTATATAAAAAAGGGCATGCAACCCTGAAGATGGCTATTCAAAAGACAAGGAGCCGAGGTATTGGTGCATAGAAATGGCTGCAATTTAAGTCACACGGTTTGATACTTAATTCAGCTTTTACATTTCAGCTACTTGGTAAGTCAGCCAGGGCATCTACCAGACCAGTATGCAAGCTCTAAATGATGTATAACAATTTACAAAACACACAGCAACTGAATTTGTTGTTTCTCACAGAAAATAATTGGTGAAAAATATCAAGTCCTGAACTCGAGGCTTTTGATTGGACGACCTCGTTGGAAACTCCTTTTTGATGAAATAGCCAAGTGTAACAGACAGTAAGTACCAATCTTGATGGATTTTGCCACAGTTTGAGAGATGGGGATTGTGTATGTTTAATAAACAGCTATATTTGTATGGAAATGACTTTGGGGTTTATCTTATCATGTAACTTTCAAGCTCCTGATGTTGATATTATCAAATGTGTTGCAGCTGAGAGACTGTAAAAACAATCTTTCAGTTTGAGCAATCAGAACAGTTCAACTTCTCCTGCAACTAAACTGTTCAGTGGCCCAGGCAATAAAAATCATATTTCTGTGTCACTACACAAAGATTGTACATCTTTTAATCCTTTGCTATAATCAGTATCTTTGCTTGCAACATATGCCAGTTTTATACTGAAAGATATAATTAGTGCTTCCTGCAGTTACTTTTATGATTTACAGTTTGAATAATAGAAATGCAACAATAAGACACTAGCCGTATTCTACTGTGTTATGCTGATTTATTCAGAAGAGAGATTTTCTTTTGGGGCTACCAGTGCTATTTATTGTTCGTTAACAGCTGACTCTGTAATCAGTACTGTACGAGGCAGAGCTTACAGTTTAGACAAGGCAGATGTCGAATAAATGAGACACACACCAAATTATTGACTCACCGCTTCTGGATTTAATTTAACCCAGTTGTTCAAACAGTCTCCTTGATGCAGTGGTTACTGAGGATTAGATCCTGAGAAGATTTGGGCCCCAGCAAATCTTATTGATCTCAGTGTGTGCACTTGATATGTGATATCTCTCAGGGTCAGGACCTAAGATCTGATCTATATACTGTGGTACTAATCTTGCTGTTACCCCAAAGTAGCAAAGTGCCTAGCACAATGGAGCCATGCTCCCTGTTAGGGAGTTACTGTGGTGCAAACTAATATATGTGAATACTATCATTCAGTGATGTGCAGAAGGGAAGGCAGGGCCTAGGTAAAGGTGTGTACTCACTGTGCAACATGTAGAACAGCTCTGCAGGGGGTTAGCTTTGTGCCGTCCTGCTCTTTATGGTGGGGAGAGATGGGGCATGGCAAAGGAGACAGGGAAGGGTGTGAGAGGTGGATCTGCTGCTAAGTTGGTCCTGTAATCACAGCCTCCTGCATTGTTTGGGAAATGTTAACCTTTTAAGTGTCATTCTTATTTCTTTCTTAATCTTTTGTCCATTCTGTTTTTAAAAGACCAAAATTATGGGAGCTTCCATCATTTCTCTTCGGCGACTCTTGCACACCCAAACGCGCATCGCCATCAAGATGTTTTTCATGATTTTTCCTTTCTACATTTCGTCTCCTCGCTCCTGGTTAGATCCTGAAGTACCACTTTCTCTTATATCTTTGTATCTTTAAGATGCCCATCAACTTGATTTCTAAGCAACATGTCTTATACAGCCTCAGTAATGGTTTTGCCTCCTTGACTGTGAACACCTTTTACATTATTTGTAGAGTCTTATTATGTCCTTCCTCAGCCTCCTTGTTAAGGTCTATAGACTAGCTCAGTAAGGTCACCATCCTGCAGACATTTTAGTTGTGTGTGCTGTGCAGGTAAGGAGTCCCATTAACTTTCATAGAATTTACCAGGGACAAGATCGGGACTTCAATTTTTCACCATAATTCAATTTTTCAGCTCCCTGATATTTTGTTGTTTCTTCTCCTACTTCTTCACATTTATCCCTAACTCCCTCCGAATGGCCCGGGTGCAATATGCACACGCTAACTAAGGGCAAGACAAACAGTTCCTCTTTTAGCCAATCAAGTCTATCATCGGCATTCAGAATTCTGGATGAATTTGCAGACACACACGTGATTGGTTTGCAGTCCGTATTTGGTGACCTCCAAAGTATTTCCCAGTTTTTATTTTACATTTCTACTAAAAAAGAGCAGGTTAGACAAACACCAGTCAGGGATGGTCTAGATGGCACTTAGTCCTGTCTAAGTGCAGGGGACTGGACTAGATGACCTGTTGAGCTCCCTTGCAGTCCTATGATTCTGTGGCTATGGCTATGGTTATTAAAAACCCTACATAAACAAACATGCAACTAGGGATGCTCTCATCAGTCCAACCATATCACTGGTTTTGATTGCTTGACTCCCATATAGGAAAAGCTCATGTCTAGGTTTCTGATGTCTCCTAGAATTTAATAGTTCTCTGCAAGTTAACAGATTACTTCAACCCAGCATCAGTTTCATATTCTTTCAGTTCAACTAAGAGGAGCAAAAGTGCACCATCTACTGTTGATATTTTATACCACATCTACAGAATTTGCATTGGGACAATTCAGAGCGTGCATTATGCATCCAGTTTTCTGGACTTTCATGAAATCTATTTGGGTGGTACCCTTTTTTGTGGTTCACTTATCTTCAAGATAAAAATGTGCTGTATGCTTCTGAGATGATATTATAGCTTTTAAATTTTGCTGGGTCCAAATGACAATATGCTTCTTACACAGAGTTGAGAATGAGTTAGACAGAAGAAATTAAAAGATGTGGGGAAAGAAGGTATATAAAGATGAGGCACATTTTCTCCATGCTATAAAAGAGAATCATCTATAAGGAATGTAACACATGGTTTGGAATCAGAAAATCCTAAGTCCTAGCTCTGGCTCTTATGCCATTCACCTCACCTCTCCCTCAGTTACTCCATGTGTAAAATAGGAATAATAATGCTTACCCACCTACTTGCCTCACAGGGGTGTTGTATGGATTGATGAATTAGTATTTGCACAATACTTTGAAAATATAAAGTGCTATAGCAGTGCTAAATACTGCTGTTAAGGGTGGTCTGGTGGATAGGGTGTTGGCTTGACTGGGACTTAAGAGCCAAAGACTTCCTGTGTGACTTCTCTTTGACTCAGTTTCCTACTGTAAAATGCTCCCTACTCATGGAAGTTCTGTCAGGATAAAAATCGTTTGTGATTGTGAGGGGCTGAGATACTGTGGTGATTACTATTATGTGAGTACACAGAGTGAGAGATATTGTATTAATTTTATTCAGCAACTCATTGTACTTATTAAACATTTGTATCCATTAGTTTAATTAACATTAAGGCTTTCAGTTAAATACACAATAAGATAAAAATTCAGATTCAAAGCTTATTTGCCCTTTTTCTCCTCCGCAAAAGCACATGCTATCTGGTTTTCAGATGTATTCGGCACCAACAGATCCCTTTGAAGACAGCAGTCAAAAGTTTGCTCAATGCATCTAAAAAGCAAGCCACTTATTTTTCTCCCCTTTTCCATAATGTAACATTGGGGAACCATTATGACAATGGAATTTAGTGTAAATACACAACAGTGGTGGGGTGGCGGTGGGGTGGGGGGAAGTGGTGCTGAATGTGCATGGAAAGATTGTATTAAGGCCATTGTTTTGGCTGCACATGCAACTTTTTTGGTGACGTTTCCTGACTTATGCAATGCTAATGTTCGCTTCCCTTTGTTGTATAAAGTCAGTGGCCATCTGTTATTCAGGTTGCCTAATTATGGATTTAACTGGCTAACTTTAGATACCTAAGTTTGCAGTGTGCACCAAAGACTTTTTTATATGATACATTTTCTTCTTTCAAAGTCACATATTTCCATAAGTCTGTCAGTACCCTTAGACTATACTGTTTTTTTCTGTCTAGCAGCGCAGACTTCTTTCAGTGCAGTTTAGGGGACGATGCAGTTAACTGTGATGTGAACTTAACTGCACACTAAAATAGATTATATGTACAATAAGCTGCCACTGTCATTCTCTGCTATCTACATTGGCCTTAATTTTCAAAAATGGCCACCCCATTTGGAAGCCTCCGTTTTTGAATGCTGAAACTGAGACTCCTAGAACAAAACCACCATCGACTTCAGTAGGAGTTTACTCTGCATAAGAATTGAATAAGGACTCTGGATCTGGATCTGATCCAACTACATTAACATAGTATTAACAATCATGTGCCTTTTGAATAATGAATTCCTAACATAGAACACGGATTACTGTTAATATTCACATTATCTCTCCGAGTGGTTCCTTGGAGCGGCTATGGTGTGCACTAGTATTGTGGATAAATGGTAATGAATGTAACTGTATGTTCTAGATCTTCAGTAATGAATTATAATAAGAATCCACATCTCTGCATGTGCTCCTTAAAATTTGGTAAATGCTCATTTCAGCTTTTTCTTTTTCATATTGAATAATCATAGAATCATACACATGTAAGGCTGAAAGGGGCCCCGAGAAGTCATCTAGTCCAGCCCCTGCGCTGAGTCAGGACCAAATAAACCTAGATGACCTCTGACAAGTATTTGTCAAACTTGTTCTTAAAAACCTCCCACGATGGCTAACCTAAATCTCCCTTAGTGCAGATTAAGCTCATTACTACTTGCTATACTGTCAATGGACATGGAGAACAATTTATTACCCTCCATTTTAGAAGATCCCTTAACATATTTGAAGATTGTTGTCAGGTCCTTTTCTCAAGACTAAAAATGCCCAGTTCTTTTAACTTTTCCTCATAGGTCAGGTTTTCTAAACCTTTTATCATTTTTGGTGCTCTCCTCTGGACTCTCACCACTTTGTCTATGTATTTTCTAAAGAGTGGTGCTCTGTATTGAATGCAAAACTTCAACAGGGGCCTCGCCAGCGCTGAGTAGAATGGGACAGTTATCTCCCATGTCTTACATATCAGTACTGCTGTTAATACACCCCAGAATTATTTTTGTTGATTTATATTCAATTTCTGAGCTGCTATAACCCGCTGATCCTTTCCAACAGTACTACCACCTAGCCAGTTGTTTTCCATTTGTGCATTTGATTTTTCCTTGCTACATGAAGTACCTTGCATTGTTGAGTTCAGACAAATTCTCCAATTTGTCAAGATCATTTAGAATTCTATTCCTGTACTCCAAAGTGCTTGCAGCCCTCCCAGCCAGGTGTCATCTGCAAATTTTATAAGCACACTCTGTTCTCTATTGTCCCAGTCATTAATAAAAATATTGAATAGTACTGGACTCTGGACTGACCTCCTCTGCAGGACCCCACTAGATATGCCCTCCGAGTTAGACAGCAAATCACTGATAATTCCTCTTGAGTAGGTCTTTTAACCAGAGGTGCACCCACTTTATAGTAATTTCATCTAGATTATATTGCTCTAGTTTGCTTAAGAGAATATCATGTGGGACTGTGTCAAAAGCCTTATTAAAATCAGGATATATCACAGCTACTGCTTTCTCTTATCCACTCAGCCAGTAACCCTGTCAAAGAAGGAAATTAGGTTGGTTTGGCAATATTTGTTCTTGACAGGTCCATGCTGGATATTTCTTATAACCCTTGTGGCAAAGTACCCCCTCTGTCTCACCAGGCTCAAGTCCTTTATGCCTTGGAGAGACTGGTTTAGGCAAGGCAAACCTCCTAGAATGCCCAAGGGCAAGCTCTTCCTTCCCTTAATCAGTCCTTTGGCTGGTTTTTCTCCCCTTCTGGTCAGGAAAGGCTGCCTCCCTTCTTGGAGAGGCTCCCTGTCCTGCTGCACCCAGCCTACTGGCAGCCTGCCTCCCTCCTCCCCCACCCTAACAGGGGAAGGTTTAAAAAGGTGTCTGACAGCCCTTAATTGGCATCAGCTGATCTTCACTGAGTCTCTGGCAAACTCTACTCAGCTGAACCCAATTAACCTGTGGTTACCTCTTTTCATTTGGTGAGGAAAGGACCTGTTAACATTCTGGGACTGTTTACACCCCCACTCTGCTTGTAGCTCTCTGTTCTGGGTTTACCACACCCTGTTTTCCTCCACGTGTTTACAAATTGATTGTTTATTAATTTGTTGCAGTATCTTTCCAAGTATCGAAGCTTAGGCTGACTGGTGTATCATTCCCCGCATCCTCTGTTCTCCTTTTTAAAGATGTGTATTATGTTTTCCCTTCTCCAGTCTTCTTGGACTTCACCTGTCCTCCATGGGTTCTCAAAGATAATTGCTAACAGTTCCAAGATTGCTTCAGCTAGTTCCTTAAATTCCCTGGTATGAATTTCATCAGGCCTATCAGATCAAGGGAAGTGATTATTCCCCTCTACTCAGCACTGGTGAGGCCACACGTGGAGTATTGCGTCCAGTTTTTGTCTCCCAACTACAGAAAGGATGTAGACAAATTGGAGAGAGTCCGGCGGAGGGCAACGAAATTGATTATGGGGCTGGGGGCACGACTTATGAAGAGAAGCTAAGGGAACTGGGGTTATTTAGTCTGCAGAAGAGAAGAGCATATGGGGATTTGATAGCAGCCTTCAACTACCTGAAAGGGGGTTCCAAAGAGGATGGATCTAGACTGTTCTCAGTGGTAGCAGATGACAGAACAAGAAGCAGTGGTCTCAAGTTGCAGTGGGGGAGATCTAGGTTGAATATTAGAAAACACTATTTCACTAGGAAGGTGGTGAAGCACTGGAATAGGTTACCTAGGGAGGTGGTGGAATCTCCATCCTTAGAGGTTTTTAAGGCCCGGCTTGACAAAGCCTTGACTGGGATGATTTAGTTGGGGATGGTCCTGCTTGAGCAGGGGATTGGACTAGATGATCTCCTGAGGTCTCTTCCAACCCTAAAATTCTATGATAGCGGGAGGGCAGAATTTCATTGTCAATGTTTCAGTCAAGAACATTGTAGCAATAGAGGCATTCTGCTGCTGCTAGAAATAATGCATAATCTGGTAGTTCTTGCTTTTATTTATCATCATTAATTATTTAATTATTGAATCATCACAGACTTGACTGTGATCTCACTGTGATATAAATGAGAAGTTACAATGATGAAGTCATTACAGTGACACACATTTGTAATGGTGAGAGTGATTAACCAGTGGGAGTGGTAGATTCTTGATCTCTTGATGTCTTCAAATCAAGACGAGATGCCTTTCTGGAAGATGTGCTTTGATCAAACACGAGTTATTGCACTCAATACAGGGATAAATTGGGTGAAATTATATGGCCACTGACATAAAAGAGGTGAGATTAAATGAACTAATGGTCCTTTCTGGCCTTAAAATATATGACCCTAATGTAATTCTGTGACACGTGAGATTAGAATCCAGCTATGTGTGCTTTTAGACATGATTCACAATTTATCTGGCATTTATCATTCTTGAATTTATCATTCTTAATAGGAAAACTGTTGGCGTTTTCTTTTGTGGACCACATGAAATCTCCAAGATACTCCACAAATTGAGCAACAGCAGCAACTCGTATGGGACAAGGTTTGAATACAATAAAGAATCCTTCAGCTGAAAGACTTGGGACTAACAGGACTCTATGGAAGAAAGAAGTGCAATTATTTTTTGTAAGACTTAAGAATCAGAACTTTGTGTTAAGCAGATACAATGTACCAAAGAGTAGCAGTTTTTCTTATTTATGATTATTTAAAATTCTAAAATGAGGACACAGCAGAGTACTTATCACATCAAGTGTTCGTGCTCGAAGCCAAAAGGGCTCAGAGAATATTTGTTATGATGGTGGGGATGATTCATTTATCAGTGCGTAAATTAATTTAAAAAGGCAGGGAAATACATAGTTGCTTTTATGGCTGATTCAAGAACAATCCATGGAACATCTGAAATTTCTCCCCTTCATCTTGCTAACCGCTGTCCTCTGAAATTGGGATTGGTGAAATGAACACCAGATTGAGCAGAACTAAAAGTGCTCTGCAAGACTAATGTTGCTCTTGACTGGCACACAAATGAACGGCTGTGAAATGGAGAAACTCCAGGCAAAAATATTAGATGATTTAAATATTGCAGATTGGGATTCTGTATATAAAATACAGAAGTTTATTCTCCCAAGCCTGCCTCCATACTGGATAGCTGTCTAGTAAGAATATATATGGAGGGCTGACGCAAGACTATGGGAAAGTGAATGCAACCCTATGAAATCTCTGGGCCAAATCCTGTGGTGATGTAAATGATAGTTGGGGTGTAAATTGGCCCATAGGGGTACCAATGTAACTTCTATCAGTTTGATACTGAGCGAGTTCTCAAAAAGCTTATGATTTATGCACGTTTAGGTAGTTGGAGCGGGAAAAGCAACAAGCAGAAGAAGGCAAGGTAGGGTATTTCTGCTATAACTCCCAAGTCATCATGGAAGTCGCATTCACTTTGTGTGCGTACACACACACACATACACACACACATGAAACACACACACATGAATGAGTTCAATCTACACTTTTAAGGTGCCTCTGCTAATGAGTTTACAACTCGCGTACTCCAGAGTGACTCAGGTTGACTTCAGCCTCTCAACTGACTTCAGTGGAGTGATGCTGAATTACACTGATATAACTGAGAGGAGAATTGGGGCAGATGTGTCATTTGCATCACCATTTATAATCTGGCAGGAATTAATGTTAATTGCTTTGACCCTTTACTTCATGTGTGCTGATGGAAGCCTTGCCCAGTCTACAGAATGTTGTTGTTGTTTTTCTTTTCCCAGAACTTCAGAACTTGAGCGCTCTCTCCTACCATCCATTTCCCAATCTGTACGTAATAAGCGGGGGACGGGGAATCAGAACCCACACCAGAACTGACTGGTCCTGTGGAGCAACGTTTTCCCCTCTCCCATTTCCTTGGCCTCCTTTATTTCTTCTTTAATCCCCCGTTCTGTTTCCTCAACGTCAAGTTCTGCTCTGAGGATAATAGGGAACTGAAGATGTAAACAATAGGGATCAGTACAGTTCCACTGATTTTGAGAGGATCTGGCCCTTAATCTTCACCCAAACCTCAAGAGCATCACCTCTAGACTGCTTGTGGCATACACTGAAGCAGGAGGGTCTCAGAGTCAGTAATAACTGTGGTCCTCCCGTATGTTAGCACTTTGCACTTTGATTTAGTTTATGGCTTTCAACTCACCCTTTTTTTTTTATCACCTGGACTTTTTAATTTTCAGCATACAGAAGCTGCCCTGCACTGGTGTCTGTTAATATCAATGTCTGCATTAAGGGGGGGGGCATTCTTTCAGTAGCTCCTATATTGGTTGCTGCATGTGTGACAAGTGAAAATGAGATTGGTCACTGCTTTGTCAGCTACTGCTCAGGAGACACCATGACTGGAATAGTAGGACTGAAGGGCCGTGGCAGAGGGGTGGAGAAAATTGTCTGGCACTGGTCTATGCTGAAGATGGACAAATGCCACCACCTCCTCACTTTACTCAGTTTGAAGTAAATGGAAGAGGAAAAGTGGTTGTTTTCAGGCTGGCTGGGATTTGCAAAGGAGCCTAAAGGAGTTAAGTGCCCAAATCTCTTTGAAGTTCAGTAGCTGCCTAAATTCAACCCACTGATTTTTGGACTTAATTCACTAAACAATTTGTAGATTTTTAAGGCCAGAAGGGACCGTTATGGTCAGCTAGTCAGACTTTCAGTAGAGAGTTACTGCAGTGTAAACTGGAGAATCAGACCCTTTATATTAATAATGAGTATTTCTACTGCCATTTGTGTTAGCTTAATATGAAATGTAATATAATGCTGCCAAAAATCTGTATAGCGATGAGATATTGCCAGGCACAGGGTTTTTTTTGTGATTAGTTTACGACAAGCAATATCATAACTGCATTGCCCCATCTCAAGAAAGATATATTGGAATTGGAAAAGTTTCAGAAAAAGGCAACACAAATGATTAGGGGTATGAAACAGTTTATAGATGGGGAAAGATTAATAAGTTTGGGAGTTTTCAGCTTAAAAATGAGACGACTAAGGGGGGTATGATGGAGGTCTATAAAATCATGACTGCTGTGGAGAAAGTAAATAAGAAAGTATTTACTCCTTCTCATAACACAAGAACTGGGGGTTACCAAATGAAATTAATAGGTAGCAGGTTTAAACAAACAAGAGGAAGTATTTCTTCACATGGTGTACAGACAGCCTGTGGAACTCTTTGCCAGAGGACATTATGAAGACCAAGACTGTAACAGGGTTCAAAAAAGAACTAGATAAATTCATAGAGGACAGGCCTATCAATGCCTGTTAGCCAGAATAGGCAGGGATGGTGTCCCTAGCCTCTGTTTGCCACAAGCTGGGAATGGGTGACAGAGGATGGATCATTTGGTGATTACCTATTCTGTTAATTCCCTCTGGGGCAGCTGGCATTGGCCACTGTCGGAAGACAGGATGCTGGGCTAGATAGACCATTAGTCTAACTCATTATGGCTGTTCTTATGTTTTTATTTGTTAACTACAAGTGCAGATATAATGGTCTTTTTTCTGTTGCTTTGGGTTCTCCAGCAGCTACCTACAAAAATGTTTGTTGCTTGCTTTCTCTCTGGTATTTAGTTGTTCTGTTAACATACAAAGAACAAACACTTTTCTAAATTGTATAGCTTGACACAGCTCAAATATAAGTGATGCCTTATAATTAAAAGAATAATGAGCTGTCCTCTTAATCTAAATGATAGGAGGAGCTGGTACTGTCCTTATGAATTTTAGAAAACTAGTGTATAGCTAGGGAGGGTTCTCAGGACAGGGGATAAATAGTTGAAACCCTTGGCTTCGACTGCTATCTAAGGCATTGGCTTTTCTGATCTTGAGGGGCAACACTTTGCCTTCCCGTATCTCAATTTACCCATCTATAAAATGGGGTTAATACCATCTACCTCAGAGGGGTTTGGCGGTGTTAAACTTTGGCGGTGTTGCAACAAAAGGTGCTTTTGTCTTTATTTGCATTATTATTTTTTGTGGTGCTCAGAATCCTGGCTCTTTCAGCATTGCTCAGGTCTGAGTACTCTCTCCTCGTGGTGTGAATTGAAGAAGAGGTCAACGCCTGAATGACTTGGCTTTCCTTGAGGCATGCTTTTTACAGCAGCAAAAAGATTAAGAGGTGGGGATTGTCACGCTGAAATCTTGCCTTGTTGACTTTAGAAGCAGCAAGTGTTATTGACAAATAAACCTTTCTGGAGGCTACACTATGCACAGTGCTTTGAGAGTACAGACTGGCAAAAAAAGTGCAGTGCCCTTATACTACACAGTGTTTTCACTCCTAGGCCAAAAAGACATTTTTAAAAAAATGCTAGAAAGTAAGTAGATGCTGGCAGTGCTTAATTCCACATTTATAGATCAACTGGATTTACATAACTGAATGTCTCTTTGTGCTTTGAAACACGCCATATAAGCCAGGCTGTCAGAAGCTCCCTACTGTTAGGGAGAATCCCTCTGGGCATTGTACCATTTCTTGCTTGATTCTTCACAAAGCCGCAGACTCACCAGCATTTTCACAGCAGGTGCCTTTCTCTGTTTGCCTTATGTATCACCAGCCGTTCAGTGCTTTTCTTTTTGTACATTGAAAATGGCATGAACTCCTCTCATCCCCTGATTGAAGCCACCCCCACTGTCTTGTGTGACAGTCTCCCCTCTCTCACAACCCCTGAGGAGCTGGGCTGTTGCAGGAGACTAGTGCAGCATTTAGAGTGGCGGGTGCTGACTCTCACAAGCAGTCGCAGTAAAGTCACTGGAGCTGCTCATGTGAGTAAGTGCTCGCCTTTGTGACTAAGGGTTGCATAACTGAGCCTGAATGGGGACAATTAGGGACCGGGTAGGGTTGGCAAAGGTTGGTATCCCACCATTTGCAGGCACATTCCTGTGTGGCACTGCCGCACCTCCAGGACCATTATTTCAGACCACGTGCTGGTAGTAAATGCTGCTTCTCCTACAGGGGAATTAGGGTCACAGGACCGGATAGTCAGTGTTCTATGACCTCTTTCTTGGCCTGTCCATAAATCTCCCTTCTCAGCAGCCTATTTGGGGCAAACATGCAGGGTGTGTAGCCGCCCATGCAGTCTCCATCACAATCTCACTGCATAAGTTTTGTAGAGATCCTTGCATATGGGCTGTCTGCAGCATGGCTGAGTTGCAGCCCTCGTGGTCAGTGGAGTAAACATCAGGGAGAGAGAAGAGCTAAAGGTCAACGATGGCATAAGAACAAAGGGCTGTCAACCGGCCATGAGTACATGCAGGCTGGAAGTTAGAAGAAGGTTTCTAACCATCAGAGGAGTGAGGTTCTGGAATGGCCTCCTAATAGGAGGAGTTTGGGTAAGAAACCTAACTGGCTTTAAGATGGAAGTTGCTAAATTTATGAATGGGATTTCAGGATGGAGTTTCCTGCAGGAGCAGGGGACTGGACTGGATGACCCAGGAGGTCCCTTCCACTTCTGTGTTGTTATGTTGATTTTCATGTCTCATATTAGTAGACATGCCATACCTGGGGCCAGTTTTGATCTCATGCTGACATAGACCGTGGGGCTCCCCTGGAATACCTCTAGATTCACATCCAGCACAAACAGGAACAGAATTCATCGCAGGGATATCAATCCTACTAGCATGTGAATGGGAGGAGAATGGTGGACCAGGAGTTGGCTGGGAAGGTGTAAATAGTGAGTATGACAGGCCGACTGCTTGGGAGGCTGTAATTCTAATCCCACTTTAAAAAACAATCACAGGAGTAATGGTTTAGCAGGAGGTTTGTTCTCTGAGCTGTAGCCCAAGAGAAAAGCCTGCATTCAGGCTATGGTTTTAAACATTAAGACACTGTTTGAAGAAGCCTGCGGGAGAGTAACACATTGTTTCCAGTAGCAGCCAAACAGCAAGGAGAAACAGGTTATTAAAAAGCAAAGTTTAATTGTAACAAAATAACTGATAATTTCTACCTCATCTGAGCAACATGATTTAAGAAAAAGCTGAATCTACTTCTCTATAGATTATACCTCCCATTTTATCACCTATTTTTTTCACAAAGGCAATATTTTTGAAAGAGTTCAACACTAATGTTTGGAAGCTCATAAAAATATCTCAGGCTTGCAAGTTGAACTGACCTTTACTGTAATGGAGGTGCATCTTGTATATTCCAACTGGAGCCTTTCTACCATGCTCTGAATTTTAATATCAAGTATGAATCTCCTCTCCTGCTGGTGGAAATCAAGAGTAATAGTTGCATTGAGGCTACTGTGAATTGTACTGATGTAAGAACATGTCACTTAAGATGAGACTCTTTGGTCCCCCTGTCTGAGCCTGATTTGTCAAAGTGCTGAGCTGAGCAAAGCCTGGAGGTTTTAAGGATTCTCCAGTCAAGTTGAGGGTGCTCAGTGCCATGAGTTGATCAGAGTCAGGCCCTTTGACACCTTTAACTGGCTCAGCATGCGCAATGCATTCTCACACCCAAAGGTTTCAAGCAACAAATGCCATTTCTTCAGTTGCTTATATTAATGTATGTGGATTAATAATCACTATTGTATTAATCACATTAACTACCCTGTAGCACTGAGAGAAGCAGTTACAGTATCACAGAAATCCATCACGTACTGTGCCAAGTACATTATGGGCCCGCTTCTGAACATCCTCAGGGCTGGCTTAGACTTGTTGAGGCCCGGGGCCAAAGCCAAAGGACGTCAGCCCTGAGTGGCAGAGCTTAGGTTATAGGCCCCCTGCCTGGGCAGAAGCCCTTGAGCTTTGGCCCCTTTGCCCCAGGTGATGGGGTTCAGGTGGGCTCAGGCTTCCATCCCCCCCCCCCCTTAGGGTCTTATAATTTTTGTTATCAAAAGAGGGTTTCAGTATAATGAAGAGTGAGAACCCCTGTTCTAGATACTTAACATTATAATGAGGGAGGTGCAGAAAGCAACAAATCGAATGACCGCCTGGCTCTTAGTGGAAACCCTGAAAGTCTGAGCACAGGACCATGTCAGATTTCAATAAAATCACCCACACACAACATCCGTGCATTCCTCTCTGCCTCCTGTCAAAATCTTCCTATCCCCCAACCTGCGATGTGCACCTTTTGCCTGGTGATTTGTAATATTCTTACTGGGGGACTGGGCGGGGGAGCTGTGAGAAAATTCTGAAGCCTCAGGTAAATGGTGTCATAATATATTAATGAAGTGATCCTTCAAGAAAAAGCTCTGTAGTTAGAGGGGAGGGAGAAGATAATTTCCTCAAATGGGCTAGATAGGAAATATTTAGAGCCAGGGAGCAGCCAGGATGCAGAAGGGAAATTTTCCCTGGTTTACCGGACCCCATAGGAATCATTCCCATTGTCAAATAAGGTGCAGATGTATTATCCCAAGAATTGTGAACTAATGCTTGCAAAAAAAACCCCCTTCCTATGCAAAAATCAGGGTTAAAATACCAGCACTCAGAGGAAATCTGGAATAATTTGGTAAATGCCTTAGAAGTATGTCGTGCATTTGAAATACAAATAACACTGGCAAGTTCTAACTTACCATTTTTAAAAGCCCGTATCAGCCTCTGTTTTTACAGCATTTTATTTTTTGGAGTGCTATGCCTTTTTAACTCCTCGGCTGCCACTCTGTTTGCAAGCACAGTCCTTCACTCCAAGTGGCACTGGCAGTTTGATAAATAAATCTTGGATTCGTTGCTGTGGACTCTAGGTAAGGACACACTTGAAAATGAGAAGCAGTATTACATAAACGTCTACTGTACATAGCAACACGGAGGGGAGAAAAGCCGCTGCATTGCTTTTGGTGCATCAGTAGCACATTAAAATTCTGTCATTGCAAGGTCACATTGTTAGTCTGATATTCCTCCACCCCTGGGGAAGAATTTTAGAGGGGAAAGAGAGTGAGAACCTTCCTTTCACACTGTAGTAATGTAGCCAAGAATATATTCATCTATATCAGAGCATTTATTTCAGTTTTGAAATACCGCATCATTTCCTTCAGTAATGAAGACTCCTCTCCTGGTTCTGAGTAGAGTCGTTTGCATGTTAGAAATGTAACACTTGCTTTGAACAGAATGCATAAAGCATCCCAGCATTGCTTCTCCCATTAATAATCCCAGAGAAAGGCAACAGACCAGACAGCACATGCAGTGACTGGAATGTGTCCTGAGTTGCACTCAATGCAGTGTGATTAGAAATCCTGCACAGCATGCTCTGTAAACTCCCGGGAAGAGGCGACCTATGGACAGAGGAATACAGCAGCTGTGTAAGTAAAGCTGGTCAGGAATTTTTGAAAAAAATGTTTTTCTTCAGAAAACATTGAATTACCAAAATTAAACCTGTGAGCAGAAACATTTGGGTTTTGACAACAATTTCCTCAGGACTAGGCTGGCAATTCACATAAGGTGGAGAGAGAGACCACCCCAGGATAGCCAATAGTCCAGTGGTCCTCAACCTTTTTACAGCAAATAGCACATTCCTGTGCTATGCCGCATCCTCTGGCACCCAGGGCATATCCGACGAAATGCTGCCGAAGTGCCTGCTCTCACTTTGGGGACCACTGCGATAGCCCATTGGTTAGCCATTACTTCTGCCCTGTAGCAACACAAGGTTCCATTATTTCTCCCCCTTCTAAAGTGCACTTTATTCAAACTGACCAGTGGAAACAGTCTCAGCTTCAAGTTTACGAACATTCCCAGCCAAAATACTGGGTTAAAAAGTAGGCGTTTCCAAGGGGGTGTAAGGAACCATTTGTGGGATTATCAAAAGCACCCAGGTACCTAACTGCCATTGAAAGCCAGTGGGAGTTGGGTGCCTAATTCCCTCTAGTCTTTGGAAATCCCAGGCTTCAGGGCCATGGTTCTCAACCAGTTTATCATTGTGGGCCACATATGCAGCTCTCTATGTACTACGTGGGCTGCATACACACAATATGTGTACTACCCTGTATGGCCCTGAGGCTGAGTACTGATTGAGCCAGGGGATGAGAACCACTGCTTCAGGATGTGTTTCAGAGTCCCATGGACAACTGAAAATATGCATCTTTAACCCGCTAAAAAGTCTGGAGATGTCTCACTATCATTCCCGCTCACTGTGCTGCCAGGGATTCCCGCACTCTCTGCTTCCATTAGTGCTGGGAAATTCCACTTCCCAGGATGTGGAGATGCTCAGCTTAACCCACACTTGTGCCTCCATGGAGCTCTTTCCCCTCCCAGGCCTGCCCCTTCTTTACATGCCTAATCCCAGGCACATTGAAATCAATGGCCGTTTTCCCATTCCCTGTAGTAGGTGTTGGCTCAGTCCCTGTGTACAGTCCCCGTAGAGTGCCTTGTGTGTGGCTCAGTGACAGGAGGGACAGTACCGGAGGAGTAGCTGTGCAGAGAGGAGGAGATCTACAGGCTGGCTGTGTGTGCCAGCTCTGGGGAGGGGATCCTATCCCTTCCTTGGTCATCACCAAAATTGGCCATGATTTAAGGACTGTGATTTCACCCCAGACGTCAAGCCCTACACGATGCTTGGTAGTGACTGACAAGCTTGCTTGGTTCCATTATGCACCCACACAACCCCCATTTATCTGCTGATACTTCCCTCCTTTTACCATTTAAACATTTCCCCTGGTTTCACTTCAGGGAACCTGGGGATGTGTAGTCTATGGGTTGTGCTGTCAAAGAGCCCTACTCCCAGCCTGTCTGCTCTGCTCTGTGCCCTTGAGAAGAGGCACGCAGGCTGCGTTGACGCTCTCGAAAAAGGCAGGGTTTTCACTGAGGTGCATATTGCAGCCAGGAGGCTCTTCCAGGCAAATGGATGACTGTGTAGATGGAACTCTGGACTCAATTACCTTTTTCTTTGACAAGAAACACTGGTCTGTCTGGGTCAACTTGTGAGACCCTTAATCTCACTGTGTTGTACAAGCTGCCTCATTGGTTTTAATGGCCTTGACTTGTGGTGTAAAGTACTATTCAAAGTGAGCAAAATGGTTACAATCTGGCCTTCTGGCCATGAACAGCCTCCTTGTAAAATGAAGGAACTGTCTGCTATCCTCTAATTTTTTCTCCACATGGTATGGGATTAGAATGGGATCCACCTGAAAAAAAAGGAAGAGATGGACCTGATTCTTCCTTTTTTGACACCAGTGCATTGGTTTGGGCAGAGTTACTCCTGATTTACAAGTGATGGGAGAATCAGAGTAAATTCTGCTGCCCAACCTGCAAAGAGTAGAGTATCACACATTGCTATCGACACCAAAGCAATGTAAAGGCCCGTGTTTCCTTTGGAGAAGGCACCTTCTTTCACTCTTTCTAACTTGTTTGGTGCTCATGGGAGGCAATGTAGATTATTGGTTTGGTTAGAGAAGGAAACAGTGGGTCAGGAATCTGGGGGTCCATTGCCTGTTCTGCCACAGATTTGCCATGTGGCATTGGTCAGATCACACAACCTAGGATTTTGAGTAGGAGTTTAAGGGATTTAGGAATTTGAATGGGAATTTGATACATAACTGCATTAGGTTCCACTTTTAAAATCTCAGGCTAAATATTTCAGTCCCCGAGTCTGTGCATCTGTAAAATGGGGATAGTAATATATACTTCACAGGGTTGTTGTGACAATTACTATAAAGCACTTTTAATTCCTCAGATGAAAAGTGCTATGGATTTGCCAAATATTATGTTTATTGTTATAGGGCTATGAGTCACTGGATCTTCCCTCACTACTAATTTATATAGATAAATTGGAAGATTATTTTGCATTAGAGCAAGAATGCCCTTTTCTAAAATTACTGTATTGTCATTTTGTCTTGATGGCCATCCTGACAAGCAAACCATTCATCTGGGTTCTTTTGCTGTTCACGTGTCATTGAGCAACATTGTGTTCCACTCTATTACCAAGAGGTACTAACTGGTTTTGTATTTCACAAAGCACTGTACATTTACTCATGTAATTACTGCACTGTATTTTCAAGGTATTCTCTTTACCAAAAACATTACGACTTTGGAATAAATAAAACATTCCACCACTATCAAAACACGGTCAAGTAGCTGAGTTGAGAACTTTTTTTAATTCATGACATACTGCTTTAATTAACATAGAAGCACTGTGTATATGTATTTGTTAGTATTGTAAATAAACCTGAAGCATTTTGCATGACATATTTTGGAAACATACTCATTTCATTTGCCACCTATGGTGATCTCAAACAAATGCACCAACAGTGGAAACAGGAAACTGGGCCAAAAATGTTCCTGTTGTAACTCCAATAATGAGATCAAATCATCCACAGGATGGATTTGTCCCATGTGAACATATGAACCCCATTTCACGAAAACTAGCTTCAGAAATAATGCTGGTCATCTAAGCTTTGAACATCTCTTTCAGAACGTAAAGATAGAAGAAAACTATAGGCAGAGTTGACATAGGCTGATTCTGCACCCACTGGAGTCAGTGGCAAATCATCTGCTGATTCCAATTTTGACCTTAAAAAAGTCATCTTCTGATATTAGCAATAGGAAGGATTTCAGGAAGATCCCATATCCTTTAAATGGGGAATACCATTATGGTCTCTGTTGAGCAAAGCACTTAATCTCATACTTAACTCCAGGCATGTGTCTAAAGTCTACCCTTGTTCGGTAAAGTATTTCAGGATGTGCTTTCCTTCAAGCACATACTTAAGTCCCACTGAAGTCATTGGGGTTTAATGATGTGTTTAAGATTATGTATGACTGTGCTGAGTCAGGACAAGAACCAGTAATCTCTCTCACGAAAAAGAAAATTAAGTGCTTGATCCAGCCTCCATGGACGTTAGTGAGGCTTTCCGTTGACTTGAGTGGGAACTGGATTGAGGCTCCCGTGCGTCCACTGTCTTGTAAAGTCTCAATGCTGCAAGGAGTTGAGAGCTACCGGGAGGTGCCTAGCGTCCCTAATTCTGACCAACTTCAGCCCTTCAGCACTTTGGAGTATCTGGGCCTGCCATGAAAATGATACGATGAAAATTCTACTTGCTGTGGAAAAAAAATGAAAGCCATTTGTGTGCAAACTACTTTGATGATTTCAGGATAGTTGTCAAAAGTGATACTTTTTTGTGAGAAACCAAAAAGAAATATGTGAGGGGGAGTAAAAAGATGTCCCCTCATGCCCCAAGCGAGCTGTCCTCACTACAGGTCAGAGATCAGTGGGGAGAATAGCCTTTGAAGAACTATTACTGCCTTCTAGAGAAAGATGGTAATCTATGCCAGGTATAGGGCTACTGCACATTAACTCCCTGGAGTAAGGTGGGGACCAGGAATCATATTGTGACTGAATCACAGTGTGGGTCTGCTCCTGGAGTGGTGCAACTATGCACTGCCTCTTACTCTGGGCTTATGATAGAAACACAGGCTCAATGTACTTTATATATCTCATGGACTAACAACAGACTGAAGAGCTCCTCCACTAGTTATGAAAAGGGGCTGAGGGTCCATAGGGGGCATGGAGGCTCTCTGTGTACTCTTCTAACACAGTGGACGTCCAGTGCTCCTAGTTGCAGTATAAACTCCCTTGCCCCCATGAGAGAAGAGCCACAAAATGGGCAGCCTATTTATAAACTAAGCACTAAAAAAACCCTCAAGAATGAGTGAGCAAGAATAAACTTGTTTTCAGTAATTACAGAGACAACTGAATCTGTAAATCCACGTTTATGAAAGAAAGAAAAAGAAAGAAAGAGAGAAAAAGAAAAAGAAGGGAAAAAAGCAATTGTTAAGAACCCAGCATTGTTAGTTTTCAACTCTCTGTGGAGACTGGTTCATAGTGACTTGCACTGCACTCATACTTGTACACACAGATAGTGGATTACGTGTCTGCCTCTTTGGAGAGGGCAGGCACTAAAAATATCAATTTCAGCAAAATACAGGTGGAAGAAAACCAAGAGTGACAGTGGTTCATTTTCCTTCCCTTTCAAAACAAGGTTCTTAATGATGCTGCTAGAAAGTGCTCTGCTTCAAAAATTAAAGAATTTCACAGAGCCAAAACTTTTGAACAAAAGCCAGAGAGATGTAATACAAATTATGTTATAATCAGACTGCCAGGTATCCCAAAGAAGACATGTTACGTACTTTTGAATGCTAGTTATGTACTTCTTTTTAGCTTTAATAACTCCTGGGGGAATTCTGTGCCACTGCAGAAGCGCATAATTAATGTCCCAGGCAGATTACCCCCTTCCCCTGCAGATTCTGATGGGGAGGCAAAGAGAAGATGAAGTTACACCTTTTGCCCACCAGGGCTGATGTGGCACCAGAAGAGGGGGCAGCTGACTCATCAGGCAGAGCAGCTAGCTTCAGAGAAGGAGGGAGCAGAGGCTGTCTTCCTGACAATGCCCTACTGGCAGGGCCAGGTGAGGAGGCATGGAATATAGGGGGACAGACAGAGTGGGGGACAGGGAGCTGCTGGGGGGCTCACACAGACTGGGGTTCAGAAAGGCTAGCAGGGAGACAGCTGGGGTGGAGGCACAGGAGCTAGTGGGGTGATAATGAACCAGGGGCTGAATGGGAGTTGGGGTACAGGGCCACATGGGGATGAGGGAAGTGGAAGTGGCTGAGTGGGGCTGTAGGGACACATGGGGACAGGGTCAGCTATGCCTGGCTGAATAGAGTCTGGGGGTGCAGGGACATGTGGGAACGGGGAGAGGAGGGTGCAGGGACACATGGGGACATGTATAGATATGCCTCGCTGAGTGAGGCTGCTGGGAGACATGGGGACATTGGGCGTGGAGGTGCAAGGGCACTCGGGGACAAGGGCAGATGTGCCTGACTGTATGAGAGAGGCAAGGGGCCAGCCAGAGGCTGCATGGTGGAGGCTCCCCAATCATAGGCGCTGACTTCTACAGGCACCAGTGAGTGCTCAACTGCCTTCTGCCCCCAGCCCTGCCCCCACCTCCACCCCTGCCCTGCCCTGCCCTGCCCCTGCCCTGACTCCTTCCCTAAATCCCTGCCCTGGCCCCGCTTCTTCCCAGCCTCCTCTGAGCACATCACGTTCCCACTCCTCTTCCCGCCCCGCCCTCCCCCAGAGCTTGATACAATTTCCAAAATCAAAAGCCTTGGCTAAACTGATGAACACCATACAACTTTATGGTTTTGCTTCTGTCATATTTCCTGGAGCTGACGAGCTGTGAAGATCATGTGTATAGTCCCCAGACTAGAATAAAATCAACATTGAGAGTCAGGAAAGATGGTTTCCAGAAAGTAGGTATTATGTCTATTAAGTATTGTTGTCTGAATTCCCAGTTAACACTCTGAGGTTTGGTAAGTTCTCGTCCCAAGGTTAGGGCCCAGTATTATTAGAATTACTGTTCACTTAGAAACTCCAACCTACATGGCTGCAGTACTCACACCTAGGAAAATGCTTCTGAATTTCTAATAGTTTTATTAACACAGTTAGCAAAGTTATAAACACTGTAACCCAGTGAGCTAGAGATAATACAGAATAAGCATCTGAGTATTTACATACTCCCACCATGCCTGGCAGAACAACCTGAAGTGTTAGTCATTATTGTCCCTCACCTCATATTCCTCATCACCATCACCTGTTGCTATCATCTTGGCATCTCCTGAAAGCTACACCTCTCAAGTCATAGAAATTGGGATGCGACTTTTGTAATGTGTTACGCTGATGCCTATGCATAATCCATATTCAGCAGGGGTTCATCCCCTTTTCCGTATTTGTTTTCTCGTCTTATGATGACTAACATGTTGGCTAGCACATAAATATATATCATAATAATATGTATTATCACACCATGTATATAATTGTACGCATTAATCACCAATAACATTAAGCACAATTATTGTAATACTAATATACTGTACTACGCTGACCTATACCATAATCCTCTTCACTTATGCTAAGTATCCCGTAACTCCTTGCATTTGCTGAAGTAAACATTTGGCATAAGCAGATAGGCAACTTGTCAAAATCAAGACACATTTGTTCTGTGTCTTAGTGCAAGCTAGGGAAGTATCTTGATGGACCAATGCCTAGAAAGCTGGTATCCAAAACAAAGATAAGGAAGGAACAGAACAACAAGTTAGGGAACTGGGACAAACTGGTGAGTTGGATTTCAGTGATCTGTAAAGAAATGTGTATCTTATAAAATCATGTAAATAATACCAGCTAAAAAGTGTGACTTGGGGAACATACCTGCAGTGCAAGATGAATGCAACAGGACTGCTCTTCGGAGACTGGTATTATATAGAATCTTTTTCCTATATCATATTAATAAACTCGACTGATATTGGTTATTTGGACTCTTACATGACAAACTAAAGGGTAGTCAAGCAATTGACTATACAATGTATCAACACACTACTAATGTTGGGGTGCCCTTCTCCTATTAGTTACTAATACTTTTACCTCACATTTATTAGCATATGCATCCCTTAGTTACCATGGTGTCCATGTGGTTGGACATCTGTTGATATTCCTAACTTTAAAATATTGAAAACTGATATAAACTAGCATCTCGTGATTTTCTATCAGCAGTTTAGTCATACTTGTGTATTACAGCATTCTATCTTGTGATACCTTATGATCTAAGGTTACTATTGGTTAGCTGCTTATGCTAAGGTTTTGGGGAGGCATATGCCTTGATTAGTTTAGCTAACCTATTGTCTTACAGGCTTTGAGGCTTGTAGACTCATTACAATACTACCTTAACTTATACCAAAGCCTTACCTATAAGCTACAATATAACCCTTGCAAGGATTTTTTCCAGACTAGTGATTATCCACAGATAATGCCACAGTGATTATCACAACTTGTCCTATCACTCATATTTATAAAGGTGAACAATTTTGGCATCCTTTAAGTCCTGTGGCACCGACTCCTGCTCCCAGATAATGTGGAAGATCCTAGTAAGATGTAATCTCCCATTCATAAGTATGAGGGAGTCTGGGAGGAAACGAGAGCTATTGTGAGGTCTCCCTCCTAAGACCGCATGTGGGGGTGTAGGCTGTCAGTCACTCCATTCAGTGGAAAAGGGGCAGGAGCTCTGGGTCTCTTTGCTATAAAGGCCAAGGAAAAAACCTACATGGGTTTTGGAGGAAGCTGTGAAAGGACCTGGATAGAGGCAGCAGGCAGAATGGGAAAATTTCTAATGAAGTTTCTCTGTCATGCTTCACTAATAAAACTGGATTTTGAATTAAAGAACATGTTTAAAGAGAAGAAATGTTGACATTGAATAATCATTGTGTTTTCCATCACTCCTCCTCCCCTTTCTAATACATTATGGGCAGCATGGAATAACATATTCTGATTTATAACACTGAAATTCCAAATGAAGAATTGTTACTGGTAACAGTAAGGTTCTGGTAGCTGTATTTTTAATGGGCTGTAATTATGAATAATGAATGGATACAGGTGAGGTAACACTTAGGCCATGTCCTTGCTGGCATAAGTGTGGTTTTGGCAATTCTTCTTTTACACAGAATTGTGAATCTTCTTAAAATATTATTGTTGACAGAACAAACTGTGCTGGAAGATGTAAATAAAAGATACACAAAAAGTAATGGTAAATAACCCCTCCTCTTTTTTTTCTTGGTAGACCTAGGTAAAGGTGACACAAAACAGTATAACTCAGAAATTAGAAATCCATCAGGAAAAATACAGTCATTGTATAACTGAAGCTTGCATGTGCATAAAGTACGGGTTACCTAAAACCCAAAGGGTTGATAAGTTAAAAACTGATTGCATAAGGGTAAGTGATCTGTGACGTAGAAACCTGTAAAAGACCTAAGTGAACATGGGCCCAAATAGGAGAAAACCAGACCAGAAACTGAAGAACGGGACTGAAGGACCAGACCTAGTGATCAGAGAAGGTGGCAACTACCATTGAAGGTGGAAAAACTTCCCAGTATTCCAGAATGTGGTAACTTGGGCCCACTTATCAATTCTGTCTTGTCTGTTATTATTTGTTTGGCATAAATGTGTGTCTGGACACTCTAAGTGACAAGAATTCTGTCCGAAATTGTATAAATAAAGGTGAAAATTGATTTAGTCTAAACTGGGTAGATTTGTGACTCAATTTTTCAACACTGGTGTCCATGGATGGACATGAGTCCAAGACATCTTGCTGTCACTTCTAGGTCTTAGGGATTATGACCTACAGATTTTGGGTATTTAACAAGGCTTGGGAGATGATAGGAAGAAATGCCTCTGGCCTCCAGCTGTGGTATTGTCAAACATCCAGACAAGAAGGTAAGTTCTCACAACAATAATGGAGGAGTATGTGAATATAGCTTCCCATAGAGAGAGATTTGTTAAAAATGTTTTAGCCAAGGAACAGCATTGGGACATGGTGAAAAAGATTTTTAAGGGTATTGTTGTGATTAAGAAGAAATATAAAAACTCCCAAGAAAAGAGAGCGTGTATGGAAGAAGTATATCTAATGGCCTTATGTCTGTGGAACAAGTATAAAGGAGTTAAAGAATCCTGCAAACAGTTAAAATATAGAACAGAAGAGCTTTGGCCAATGGCCAAGTGACAGTCACAGTGTTTCCTCTTGGATCAATTACAGTGCTGTGACACTGAGAAATTAAAAGCAATACAGAATATGCAGTTATTGGAAGCTAAGACACATAGTAATATGTCCAAGAATATGAAATACAATCAACCTATAGAGAATTTAAGGAAATATAAGGCTACTGGCACTATTGTGGACTTCCCCATCCATACCTTTGGGGAAAGGATAATAGCTGGCCTGATTTTGTACTCCCATAAACTCTCTTGCTCAAATGCTGGTCACTGACAATTTTAATGACTATAGACTTCTTGAATTGTTTGTTAAAAGGGATGTGTTAAGTCATGGAAGGTGCTGGAGGCCACTCACCACCCAGATCCATTAAATTAAGTTTAAATTTTTTTGCTAAAAACCAGAGAAAAATACTGAGTAAAATGGCAGTTTGGCAAGGTGAGCAGTTTAAATGTGTCATTAGCTCATAATCTGAAAAAGAAAGAGGAAAAATTCCAAGATTGTCAAACTCTAATTAAAGAGGAAGGTACGTGTAAAAAATGAATTGGCTTTTAAAAGATTTCCACTAAAAATCTATTTACTTTAATATTCAAAGAGTTAAAATCTCTGATGATTTCAAATATGTAATTGAAAAGGGAAAGTAACGGTCTAAATTAGCTGTTACCACTCAAGAAAGAGATCTTGGAGTAATTGTGGATAGTTCTCTGAAAACATCCACTCAATATGCAGCGGCAGTCAAAAAAGCAAACTGAATGTTGGGAATCATTAAGAAAGGGACAGATAAGAAGACAGAAAATATCATATTGCCTCTACAGAAATCCATGTATGCCCACATCTTGAATACTACATGCAGATGTGGTTGCCCCATCTCAAATAAGATATATTGGAATTGGAAAAAGTTAATAAAAGGGCAACCAAATTAATTATGGGTATGGAATGGCTTCCATATGAGGAGAGATTAATAAAACTTTTTATCTTGGAAAAGAGATGACTAACAGAAGATATGATTGAGCTCTATAAAATCATGACTGGTGTGGAGAAAGTAAATAAGAAAGTGTTATTTACTCCTCAAAACCCAAGAACTAGTGGTCACCAAATGAAATTAATAGACGGCAGGTTTAAAACAAACAAAACGGAGTATTTTTTCACACAATGCACAATCAGCCTGTTCCAGAAGATGTTGTGAGGGCCAAGACTATAACAAGTTTCGAAAAAGAGCTGGATAAGGTCATGGAGGATAGGTCCATCTATGGATATTAGCCAGAATGGTCAGAGATGCAAAACCATGTTGGCTAGATTGGTATAGAAATGAAACACAACTAGTCACAGGGGCTGATTTCCTCTGAAATCTAGCTGGGTAACAAAAATGTCACCTCTTGGCTTGCTATTGCAGAAACTTGCATATTTATTTCTCACTTTCCCCATCACAAATTTTAAAAAAAGAATGTGTATAAGACAACAGTACATAGGAAGACCTCCTCAAAGACTCCATTTTCAAGGAATATGTAAAGGTACCTCAGATACTGGTGAGACTCTTGCATGAATGGTGACTGGTACCCCTTCTGGACTGCTGCACAAAAGTGCAAGCCAAATAGATCTGCCGATGTGATGCCCTGAGGGCTACACAATCCATCTGCAGTATAAATCATAGTAATGAGATGGAAACCCAAGAAAGAAGTCATCTTGACTGCACAGTACAACTGAATACCTGGAATGGACATCAAATATGTGCCACGTGTACGGGAAATGGAGAACATTGTGTGGTCACACAATTGTTAAAATATAATTATGAAGGGAAACTATGCCAAATCACTCAGTTGAATTGGGGTTTTATTCCTAAATTTGGAATTATCATTGGATCAGTCAAAATCAGACTTGTGCCCACATTTGTTGAATGTGTAGTGATAAAATGTTAACCAAGATTTTGTTCAAGGCCATGGAATTATGCCCTAATTTTACAATACCTACAGCTAAATTGAATCTATATTTAAAGTTTTTGCTAAAACAAAATACAAAATATTTAATTCACATGCAAGAAAATAAAATACAGTAGAACAAATGTTAAAGCATATTAGCTAGTGAAATCAAATAATTACAGTTAGGAAACATCCAGCTAAGTCATTTAGCTTTAAGATAGTGATATTGATACAAGTGTTGATAATTGTAGTAATGTTTATAATGTATTGTAAAATAAACTGTATGTTAAAGGATTGGCTAAAAAAGATAGGAAAGAAGTGTTAGAGTATATGATTTTATACCATCTTATAAATTAAGCCACACACTTGAAAAACATTATATTTCAAAATGTGTTGAGGGGAGACACTACTAGGATACCATTAAAAGGAACTGAATATCAAGGTCCTAAAATTGAGACACCCCACAAAATGCATTTACAGAGAAATTTCTAATGAAGTTTCTTTGTAATGATTCACAAATAAAACTGAACTCTGAATGAAAAAAATGAGTTTAAAGAAGCTAAAAAATATTGACATCGAAGAATCATCATATTTTCCATCATGCCCCTTTCTAACTGATTATGGCTAGCATAGAACATATACTGATTTATAACATTGAAATCTAAAATGAAGAATTGTTACTGGTAAGATTTAGAGCTTTGATACTTGTATTTTTAATGATTTATAATTATGGATAGTGAATGGATACAGATGAGGTGACACTTGGGTCAAATCCTTGCTGGCATAAAGGTGGTTTTGACAATTCTTCTTTTACCCAGAATTATAAAAGATACACAAGCATGTAATGATAAATACCTCCTCCACCCCTTTTTCTGGGCAGATCCAGGCCAGAGTGATACAAAACAACATAACTCAGAAATTGAAAACTCACCAGGAAAAATACAGTAGTTGGGTAATTGAAGGTTGAGGGTACGTAATATGTGGGTTACCTAAAACCCAAAGGGCAGATGTACAAAAAACCAATTGGATAAAATTTAAGTAATCGGTAATGTAGAAACATATAATAGTCCTAAGTGAACATGGCCCAAACTGGAGAAACATGGAATCAGAAACTGAAGAACAGGACTGAGGGACAAGAACAAGGGACCAGAGAAAGAGGTATAGTAAAGTGTTATAGAAAATGGCCCAGGCTGGGAACAGAATGAAACAGGAGTGGGCACAGAGGGAGCCTGGCCCCTTCACCCAGCACCGCTCCTACCCCCCCCACAGTGCACCTATCCCCATAGATATCCCTGCTGACACAACCCCCGTAGGGGTGCATCCAGCAAAGTAGGTATTAGTCAACTTAATTTTAGGATTAATTATTTTTACTATACAGTAAACTGTAATGGAAGGTCTAAGGCCTTCCCAGTGCTCCAGAATGTGGTACCTTTGGCCCACTTACCAATTCTGTCTTGTCTGTTATTATTTGACAGGCATAAATGTATGTCTGGACACTCTAAGTGACAATAATTCTATCTGAAATCGTATAAATAATGGTATCTGTAACAAAACATGGCTGCATACATACTACCCCATACTTATCAGTGGAGTTCAAACCTGGGACCACCACCTACCCACCCCTTCTCTATGAGATAGGCAGGAAAACTGTTAACTTACGATCATGTCTGTACTACCCCTTATGTCGGCAAAACTTACCCAGAGGTGTGAAAAGAACACTCCTCTGAGTGACATAAGTTTCACTGGCATAAGCACTCGTGTTCACACAGCTATTTTAGCAGGAGATGCTCTCCCTCTGACAAAGCTATCACTGCTTGTTTAGGTGGCTTTATGATGTTGACAGGAGAGCTCTCTCCTATCCACACAGAGCGGCTACATGAGTGATTTTACAGCAGTGCAGATGTATTAATACAGCTGTGTCACTGTAAGCTTGCTAGTGTAGATGTGGCTTAAGTAGCAGACTTTCTTAGTATCACAATATGATACTATTCACCAAAACCAGTATATGACAATAGGACGAATGAGCAGAAATATGTGAGTTTATGCTGCTGGGGAGAGATGTGAATTGAGATTACTAACAGCTATTTAGAAGTCTGCACTCCTGAGGGTAAGGCATTTCTGTTGAGGTTATTCAGGTAAATACATCTCACTCTGTGATGCATTGGTTGTTCATAAAGAGCATGAATCCATCTTTCTTTACAAGCAATTGCAAACCAAAAACTGGCCACAGCTGGCAAACAGCTAGAACTAGGCTTCCAATCTAGCTTTAGAACAAACACAACTCTAAGAAAAGACTAATTGAAACTTTTTAAACAAATGAGGAGCAGTTTTTGAGAGGCTACAGCTTGATGCTGATGGCACTCAATCAAGGACAAACACATTATTACTGGGAGGTGGAAGGGAAATCATTCTTCCTTAAAAGAAAAAAATCTGTCTCCAGATTACTCACTCTAATCAGAAGCACAAGTATTATTCTTCCCTTAAATTAAAAGTATCTGAACAACAGAGTATAATATCTCCAGTCTTGCAATCAGATACAGACAGGCAGACACTGGTTCTTGTATGAAACCCACAAATCTGCTCACATGGCTCTGATTGTGGGATTGGGGCCTAAATTCAGAACAACATTAGAAAGTGAAAATAAAATAGCAGATGACCAAAAGCAGGAGCCATCAACCTGGGAAACAGTTTGGTTCCATGAGAGTTCTGTTTAATTAAGAATAGGGAATACCTGGTGTATTCACAGGAAGCAAAGTAACATACATTAGTTTTTTTAGGAAATGTTCTATGGGGAGACTTTGATAATACAGTACTGCATGTTACAAGAGCAATGATATTCAGGACATTCCACACCCCTTATGCAGTGCATCTTAGCAATATATTCTGTAAACATGTACCAAACCATGCATGCTTGATTTAGGGTTAGCACCTTAACAGCACTGATGGATTACAGGTGGCATTTATAAATGTGACTGATAAGACACATTGTGATCATCTTCACTTTCCATGAGTAAGGGCTGTGTCTCTTCAGTGCTTCCCAGTCTCTTCTTCCTACACCCCAGAACAATGAGTCCAGTGATCAGAGCAGTAATTATACCACCGATCACAGCTGCTCCAACTAACCATTGCCAGATCTGACGGGCTTGCTCCAGGTAGGGCATCAAAAAGTCCTGGAAGGAGTCAACTGCAAAAAATGACAAAACTCATTTTATATTATGTAATTTACTGTCAACTTGTGAAAGCTAGAAAATTATATGATGGCTCATGCTGGAAGACTCTGAATAATAATAATGCCTTGTATTTCTATAATGTCCTTTATTAGAGAGTCACAAAATAAATCAAAATCTTTAATAAATCAAGTTGTTCCTCGTTCAATGAGGGAGATAAATATTATCCATAAATTACAAATGGGAAACCTGAGGCACAAAACCTATCAGCCCCTAAATGACATCACCCAATTTCACATAGGAAATGGATACAATTAAGAATAAAAGTAGTGCCAAAAGTTTCAAATGTAATGCCTAAAGTTGGGGACATAGGTAACTCCATTAATCACCTAGATAAGGGGCCTAACTTTCAGATGAGTGGAAGTGAAGAGAATGAATCTGATGTGAAATTTATTCATCAATTTGAATTACAGCTGAGAAAAATATTCACTGAAACCAAACTCTGGACGAGCTCCTCATCTTGCTCTGGGCTCTTTAAAGGTAAAAGGACCACCGTGGTATAAGGGGGTGTCAAAGCTGTATCTGGCTGGTTGAGGATTCTCCCAGCCCTGCCATAGGGGACTTGCCAGGGGTAAGAGAGGCATGTTGAAGGTACAGCTACTGCATGCAACACTTCAGAGGTTGCTGTGTCCATAGGCCCCCCAGGCACTTCAGCTCTGGTGCAGCCCCAAACTGGGAGGTGGCTGCTGAACCCTTTGCCATCCATTGAAGAACCATTTAAAATAGAGCTAAGATGGTCTGTGGTTTCCCTGGGAAAACATGAACTTCTTCTGCAATCTCGACTGACTAGTTTTGATTAAACCAAAATGTCAAAGCTAAACTCTGTGGAAACAGGCAGAAAAGGCCACGTGACTCAATCCCAGCATTAATGCTGGTGTGACTCCTTAGTGAAATACAACTGGTGAATTACTCACACAACCAGTTATAACCACTCATAAGTTCTGAGTGAGGAAAGCATAAACTACTGGATGACTATACACCTGTGCAGTAGGAAATTTGCTCAGATGTTTAGAAGTAAGGGTTGTTGATAGTTAAAAGGCAGGAGAGTTAGTGCTTTTGGATATTAAATATGGAATATCCTCTCTATAGTTAAGGATTCCATTTTAAGTTTGAATTGGACCTTATCTAAGCCCTTAGCTGTTTTCATTTTAAGCTTTGCATGCATGGGATACGGCCAGCAGATTTTTAAAGATATCTGAGGTGACTAAGACAAGCTGTTCTGGAGAAATGGGGCCCAGAAAGCAAAAATATTAATTATGCTTTGAAAGTTCTTGTAGAATTCTTGCCACTTGTATCCCAGAATCACTTGTTCTAGAAACTTCAGCTGAGGTTCACTCAAAGCACCTTTTAGAAGGGAAAAGCAGTGCTGTGAAGCTGTATACTGATGTATTCCAAGTGGTCTGTTGGACTCTAGAAAAATTTCAAACAGTACTCATTGACTAGTGGGGACCAACACATTCATCTGAAAGAAAATAAGTCTCCCTTGCACTTTTCTTATGAAGACAGCCTCCAAAATGAAAACCAAATCAATCTCTAACATATCTATCCTCACAACACCCCTGTGATACAATCCCCATTTCACAGATAGGCAAACTCAAGCAGTGAAAGATTGTGACTTGCCCAAAGCCATGTAGGAAGTCAGTGACAGAACAAGGAGTTAAACCCAGGTTTTTTGGATTCCCCAGACAGCACCTTAACCACAAGATCATCTTCTATTGCTAGAAAGAGTTTTCCCTGTCATGACAGAACAAGGAGTAATGGTCTCAAGTAGCAGTGGGGTATGTTTAGGTTGGATATTAGGAAAACTTTTTCACTAGGACGGTGATGAAACATTGGAATGGATTACCTAGGGAAGTGGTGGAATCTCCTTCCCTAGAGGTTTTTAAGGTCAGGCTTGACAAATCCCTGACTGGGATGATTTAGTTGGGGATTAGTCCTGCTTTGAGCAGCAGGTTGGACTCAATGACCTCCTGAGATCCCTTCCAACTCTGATACTCTATGATTACATCAAAGTTAACCCCCCTCCCCCATTGCTGCTGCTTTCTTTCTCTCTAGTGTGGGGTTTCTCTTTTGTAGGTACATTTTCTCCCAGCATGCCTTTCTGAGACTGGCCCTTATGCTTGCCAGAGTCAAGCAGCTACAACTCTAAAGGGGCCATTTTGGAGGGGGTTGTATTTTCCTCTTTTCCAGCTGGTAAGTACCTGTTTTATTTTTCCTTTCTTATGATTGAGCAGATAGCACTTGCTCATGGTCATAACTATTTTCCACAAAATGCAGGGTTTGTTGCTTTACAAAAAAAAAAAATTCTATCCATTCTATATATGTCAATGTATGGGTTTCTTTTAGCTCTAGCCATAATTCTGAATTTGCTGGCTTCCAAATGGCTGGTTCTTGTTTGTTTGTTAATACTGTTACTCCAAAGTTTTCTATTTACCCTTATGTTTCTACAAATGGCTATTAGAGAGCGAGGTGTGGGAGGTCATACCTTTTATTGGAGCAATTTCTGTTGGTGAAAAGGACAAGCTTTTGAGCTACACAGAGATCTTTGAGTTTGGGAAAAGTACTCAGTGTCATATTTAAATACAAGGTGGAACAGATTGTTTAGCATAAATAGTTAATACATATTTTAACAAAGCATTCAAGGTGAAGTGGCCAGTTAACATCTCAACAATCATAGGACAAAAAAAGGGAGGTTAGTGAGTCATAGATTATTATAACAAACTATAAATCTAGTATCTTTATTAAGTGAATGATTTTTAGTGTCTAGCAAAGTTATGAACTTAATCTCCCAGTCAGTGGATATGCGCTCTATCATTCCAATCATTTCCCTATGACCGTGTCTTGCTTAGGTTTTTTCCACCTGTTGGCCCACAGCATATCTGCACTGAAAATTTCTGACCCATTGTCTCTCATATGTTTAGACCAGTGGTTCTCAACCGTGGTCCACCACTTGTTCAGGGAAAGCCCCTGGCACGCCGGACTGGTTTGTGTACCTGCCGCCTCTGCAGGTTTGGCCGATTGCGGCTTCCACTGGCCAAGGTTCGCCGCTCCAGGCCAGTGGGGGCTGCGGGAAGCGGGGGGCAGCACATCCTTCGGCCCACGCCATTCCCGCAACCCCCATTGGCCTGCAGCAGCAAAGTGCAGCCAGTGGG
Source organism: Dermatemys mawii (assembly GCA_007922305.1). Taxonomy (NCBI): domain Eukaryota; kingdom Metazoa; phylum Chordata; order Testudines; family Dermatemydidae; genus Dermatemys; species Dermatemys mawii. Next base: position 15,142,866 of record ML677344.1, on the reverse strand, counting down.
AGCCACGATCAGCTGAACCCACGGAGGCGGCAGATACACAAACCGGCCCAGCATGCCAGGGGCTTTCCCTGCTCAAGCGGTGGACCACAGATGGGAACCACTGGTTTAGACAGTAAGCTATGTAGGGCAGCGGCTGACTTGTTCTTATATGCTTAGCACAATGGGGCTCTTGTTCCAGTTGGTGCATCTAAGAGTTATGGCCGTGCGAACAATAACTAGTATCAATGCATTCTCTGGTCCTTGATTCTAGTTCAATGATTTTTGCCTGAGAATCGGGAGAAAAGAAAAATCTAGAAGGGGTAATAAAATAGATACTTTGTGGAAGGGTAACAGGAGGGAGTATAGTTTTTGAACATTTTAGTATACCTGAGAACTTATTTAAGAAGTATCAGAGGTTGCTTACGTGGTCATCTTTATGAGTCTCGCTAATATGTAGAAAGAGTGTGAGTAGCTTGTTAGGCAATATTAAAAATATGAACCCAATTTTGGAGAGAAATGTGAGATATTGAGGGCTTAGTTGCAACTTATTCAAGGATGAGGCCTGCTTCTCTCACTTATTTTTCAACTGGGTTCTTTCAATCCCTTCCCCATTTGTGTTATACCTTTTGCTGTAAGATTGTGAGTATAATGAGAACTGTGCTGTTTACCTATATTAGGTTTTTAGGTCTGTGTGTACTTGTGTGTGCTTACACACACATCACTGAATCAGGAAATATTTCAGCTCCTTAAGTAAATTGGAGCAGGAAACTTACTATGGAAATCTTGAATCAGAGAGGTAGCCATGTTAGTCTGGAATTGCAGAAGTGACAGAGAGTCCTGTGGTGCCTTAAAGACTGACTAAAGTATTGAAGCATAAGCTTTCGTAGGCTAATACCCACTTTGTCAGATGCATGCATCTGACAAAGTGGGTATTAGCCCACAAAAGCTTATGCTTCAATACTTTAGTCAGTCTTTAAGGTGCCACAGGACTCTGTCACTTATGGAAATCCTGATACTGTCAAAATTGCACTGAAAATGAGCCTTGTTGCACAATCTTCCTTGCTAAAGAATTTGACTAGAACAAATGTGTTCCTAAGTGGCTTCTTAAAACCTTACCCTGTACTTCAACTGTCCTTTGACGCCATCATTATTTCTTTGTCAGCCTTATCCTTGGTAAAATGTAATGTGGCACAGGGACAGTTAGGGGCTGCTGAATGATCTAACAGAGGGGAACTCCTACTGTTTTCCATTTTACCACTGCCTTAAATTCAGTTAAGCATGTCCCTACCCTGTTTTAATCTCAACCTGCACAGGATTTCTCTAACAAGCTAGAGGCCAGCAGCCACTTCCAGGCATCTACTGCCTGTTTTCAGTTTCCTTTGCCACAGAAAAGATCCATGCAATCGCTACCTTGAAGTTACTATGGCAACTCTGATGCCAGAGCACGGAGTGTCCCCAGAGATGGTGCTAGCGAACAGGGGGCCCTAAACAGGAATATTTTGCCCCCCTACACACAACACATGCTAGCAATTAATAGGGGGTCCCTTTGAGCTGCTCAGGGACCTAAGCGGATTAAGCAATTGCTTATGCCTACTGACGGCTCTGGCCCAGTGATCTCTAATGCACAACAGTAAAATTACGGTAGTTCCTGTACCTGTACGTCTACCGATTAGCACCCCCCAGAATTCCAAAGACCCAGTTACCACAGTCAATTACTTTAATCCAGAATACTGCCAGGTCAGAGAGCACTTCCAAAATGGCCCTTGTGAATCACTGAGAGTAAAACTGGGTGATTGATGTTTTTTTCAGTTCACTGACATTTCATACATAAATAAATAGGTTGGGATCCAACAGGACATTTTTTGATTCCAAATGAAACACTTCATTTCAGTTTTGAGCACTTTTCAACATTTTCAAAAATCTTTAAACTTAAAGGAATTTTCTGAATGCAGAGTAATTTTGAACAAAAAAAATCAAAATGTTTTATGTGGAAAATGTCAAAATGAAACATTTAGATTTTTGGAAAAAAAATTCAGGTGGAGGAGGCTTCAACAGACAATTCAATGAAATCACAATAAATTCACAAAACATTTTGGTGTTGCTGAATCTGCATTTTTCAACAAAAAAAAGTTTTTTGGGTAAAAAATTTAACCCAGCTCTACTTGAGACACTTTGAGACAAATTCAGTTGAACTAATTTTTTTTAATGTGTTTTAATTTAATAAAAGAATGCTCATCCTAAATGCTAGGTGTCATTGATTAAAAACCAGCTCTTAATTAAGCTATTACAAATCAAAAGAGCAGCCAATCCTCCCTTCTGACATCTAACCATAAGTTAGTAACAATTACCAGCAAAAGCACCCAATCCCTCAGTTTTCCAGAGACAAATAAATATAATTAACCTCAGCACAGATCCTACAGTCAATTCCTGAGCTGCCTTTTTTTAAAACCAAACAACCCCCGCAATCATTCAATGTGTCTCTGTTGCATTCCTGGAACTACAGTATATGGATTCTGGTGTCTGCTGGGACTGATAGAAGAAACACTCCTATTCCCAGTGGCTGGTCCAGCACAGTGCTTCCTAGAGATTTTACCAGGATGGGGTTGCCCTGAAAAATAGGCCAGTGCACCACTGGTACAACGGAACACTAAAAGAACAAATCCACCTTTACATTTAGAAGTCCTTTTAGTGGTACACGGCTGTAACAAACCTGCTGGGAATTGGAGCATAGGTTGCCAGAGAGAAGAGTTTGGAGGATGCACCAGAAAGTTAGTTAGTGTGCACATGCTTAGGATGCTAGTTCAACTGAAGCAGCTCTGTAAATAGTTCTCTTAATGAAGAGTGTGTTATAAGAATAGTCATTTCATGTTGTTGATTAGTATGTGATACATGATGGAACAGCCTTTTAAACGTTTCTCCTACCCAATCTGGGTGTAGGATAAGACAATTTCAGGGTTAATTCTGGCACATCACAAACAAAATTCATCTAGCAAAAGGGAACAAACAAAAGCCATTTGCTCATTTATTCACTCACAAATACCCCAGGATATATTGACAATGACTTGCTGCTTCCTGTCACATGTATTTCTATCGTCTTATCCAGTTAGCTATTTGACACACAGTTTAAAAACAGTGTTTGAAACCACAAATGAACTGTATGCATCTAACTCAGCCTTGCAAAATTCTGCTTCTTCAAAGTGCATCCTTGTGTGTGTGTGTTTGTTTGTTTGTTGATGGACAAAGAAAATGCCAGTTGGATTTTAATCACCATTAGTTATGATGTGGGGAAAAGGCCAGGCAAGTAGATTTATTTTATTTTATTTTATTTTTTAATTCAGCCAGATTCTTGTTTGCTTAGTCCACTTGCACTAGGTAATCATGGTGGTAGAGATGGTTGGTGAGAATTCCTGCTGTTTAAGGGATGTTCTGGGGGCAGGGCACTGCTGAGGGGGTGGAGCATCATAGTGCTTGATCATCCATTGTGGAAATTAGAGCCGCTCCCTTAAAGTTCTAACCTGTGTCAAAACTGGGCAGATTAGGAAGCCAGGACTGGGTACCTGGCAGGCCTGCTCTCACTCTGCTTGGCAGAGTTGAGAATCACTTCCTGTTTGTATAGGCTGGTGAAAAGTTTTATGATCATCTTTAAAGGCTGAAGCTGGGTAGAGCCTTCTACCTCTCACTGCAAAATCACATTGCAGTAGGTTCCAGCCCACACACCTACAACTGATGACACACGCATATAAAATGGTTACTGAGAAAAATGGATTACTTTTGTATTTTTAAGTGATATCAATCAAATGTTCCCTGATGTATCTATAGCACAAGATAGCATTTTTTCCTGATTTACCCTCAGTTAACAATTACATTGACAATGCTGCTCTTTAACAACTTGCTCATCTTTATTCCAAGAGAGGAAGCTGGCCCCAGCTATACAATATCCAATGTTCTCCAGTTATAACTTTTTGAATTTGTTCCTGGCTTCCCAAATGGTAGTTGCATGCTTCAAAAGGACATGCAAGTGAGGAGAGAAGCTGACGTATTTACTATTGTCAATTAAACAGCTTTAGCTAACAGCCAAACTTTCCACTCCTATTCCCTCCTCTCTAAGGCTCATTTTTAACATTGGTTTCTTGGTTTCCTCCTCCTTTTCCAATTAACCTTATTTTTTACTTCACAGAGCCTGAGGAAATTCCCATGACTGAAACATTGTCTCATCTTTTCTCTCTTAACTTGATAGTCTAATTCCTTTTTCAGTCATGCAGTTTAGGGATTTAAACTGCATCCCAAGAGGACATTTAACATGCACTGTTGATTTTAATTACATCCTATCATCCAGGCATCTGTATTTTATTTCACCTAGCTGGTGCTATTTTATTGTCAGCTCTCTGACTCCAAACCGAGCCCTTTGCTATTCTAACCCATAGTGGACGCTGCTGAATACCTCAACGATGGAAAGAGTTATCAAGACATGGCATGTGTGCTCCTATGCTGCTGGTCAATTTGTCATCTCCACTCAAACATATCCTGTGGTGGCAAAGTTCGATTCTGGAGACGGATGTCCCCAAAGTCATGGGTGTCAGCAGTCTTATCTCTTTGAGCACACCTAAGACTAGGTCTTCAGGAGCATGCCCAATATCCACCAAACTGCAAAGCTACACTGCACTGCCTATTAAGCATCTGTGATGCTGGTAGGTCAGATGCCAGCTCTTGCCAAGACTGCAGGCATTAGCTAAGAACCAACAAACTCATAGCTGGAGACCAGAACAGTTCACCTGTGTGTTAGTTTTGCTCAAAATAGGGATTAGTCTTATAGGAATGTGTTTAGACTCTATGAGATGCTTGTAAATTGCTGCGTGTGTTAATGTCACTTGTAACGTCTGTATTCCATGCTACAAGAAAACATAAGTTTTGCTTTATAACTTTGAAAATGTTTGCTATGAACTTCTGAACCCAGTCACAGGAATCACAAATGATTGGTTAATGGCCCTGTTGCACCTGGGAAATCCTACATTTAAGGAAGCTCGTCCTGTGGACTTGGACGCTGAATGAAGGAAATAAAATCATAGGAAAAATGTCTACATTTTTGGCTGTTTAAACTCTGACAAGGCCAGAGACTCTAAACTGAAGCCAGAGATCACCAGGAGCTGCTTTCTAGGTCCACCCTGAAAGGCACTTTGAATTGACAGGTAACTGCAACTATGTCACTCAGAATTTAGATGGTAACTCGTGTGTGTGCTATATGTTTGCTTGCTTTACCCTATAAATAACTCTTATTCCCCTTTCCTAGTTAATAAACCTTTAGATAGTTTATTACAGCATTGGCTGGCTATAGGTGTTGTCTTTATTTGTAAGATCTAAGGTACCAAGTGATCTGGGGTAAGTGACTGGTCTCTTGGAACTAGAAGCAACCTGAACGTGGTGCGATTTTTGGTGTAAGTGACCATTTTATCACTACGTTAAGTTTGTGCTGGTGGCAACATAGACTGGAGAGTCGAAGGCAGTGGTGGGCAGCCTGTGGGGTCATAAGTCGCCTGGCTGGGTAATGTGCTGGCAGGCTGCCAGACAGTTTATTTACATTTGCAGTGCTGCCTGCAACTCCCAATTCACTGATTTCTTCTTCATTGGGAAACTATCCTGCAAGACTCCAGACATCTGCTACTGCTCAGCAGAAGTGCAGCAATATAATTCCTGTCCTTGACTGACCCTTTCTCACTGGGTCCCTTTCCATCTTTATATGTCTCCTACCTCCCTGCTCATGTTCCATATATAATCACAATTATCCACTTCATTTCAGTGTCTCCACTGAATCTCTGCTATTGTCACATCACTCCTTTCCTCCATCTGCTTTGAAATAAAACTTTTATTTCACCATTTCTCATTCTCCTTACTCCTGTCCTATTGCCCATCCTCCTACTCACCAGCAAGGTTCTGCATAAGCTTCTACCTCTTCTCAGACCATGATCTATGAGACAATCATCACTGTTAATTGTTTTAGGCATTGTACCTTTTCACTGTACTTACCACGCAAATAAACCATAGCTCCTTGCCTTTGATCACAGATTCATCTTTTCTAGTCCTTCTTGATCATGTTGCAGTATTTTGGTATCTTGTAGCTTATGAGCTCCTCAAACAAGAAGCCAGCACTTATCTCTCTAAGACTATGTCTACTCTTCAAGTTGGAGACGCAACTAGACATACCTGCACTAGCTCTGATTGAGCTAATGTGCTAAAACTAGAAGTGTTGCTGTGGCTGGGTGAGTGGCAGGAGGGCCTAGCCATCCTCAGTAAAATTCCATCCAAGTCACTAGGTATGTACTTGGGCAGCTGGCATCTCTTGTCACTTGTGCCACCATGGCTCTGCTTCTATTTTTAGCACATGAACTCGATCAGAGCTAGCATGGGTATGTCTCCTTAAACTGAAAATTATATCTCCAGTTCAAAGTGCAGCTGTATCCTTACTGTAAAACTAACACTTCTAACTAGGGAAAATCCCAACCTCAAAGATTCAAACCTGACTGAATCTTTGGATATTCAGAATCTGAATATTGTCTCTCTGGTCCATTTTTAATTTTGAACCAGTTCTTTCTTTCTAATAAAGAATGACAACTTAGGCTCCAGCCCTGAAAATGGGACTAAAGAGGGACTTGGGAAGCACATAGACCTTGTGCAGGTTCTCTGTACAGGTATGAATGTCACCCTTACTGCTGATCTTTCAGCAGAAACAAAGAACCATCGTAACCCACCCTGCTGCAAAGCAATAGGCAGGATTAGGACAGAGTTGATTTTGTCTGCAGTGTAGTTGTAGCTGTGTCAGTCCCAGGATATTAGAGAGACAAGATCGGTGTGGTGATAGTATAATTTATCAACCAACTTCTGTTGGTGAGAGAGACAAGCTTTCTAGCCTCACAGAGCTCTTGAAAAAGAGCTCTCACCAACAAAAGTTGGAGCAATAGAATACTTTCCTCCCCCACCTTGTCTCTCTAATACTTGTCTTTTAATTGCTTTTTATACCAGATTCCTCCTGTGTCTGATTTTCTGTATACTTCTGCAGTGCTAATGTATTCTGCAGTGTCTTGAACTTTCCCAGTATTTGGCATTTTTTCTTAAAGGCCCAGTTCCTGGAATTAAGTGATTGATGTGAGAATCTCAGTTTTCAGTTAAAAATGAAAGGTTCTAGTTCAAGAAAAGAGCTTGACAACATGAACCCTAAAGATTCAGAAACTAGAATACAAAAGAAGCCCTAAATGTGTCGCTTTAAAAAAAAAAATCTCAAGATTTAAAAATATGGTAGGAGAAACACTGATTCTTGCTTATGCTGTAGTTCTAAAATGGTGATCAGATTGGCTAGGACAATGATACTTGAAAATAATCAGCCATAAAAATGAGCTCTCAGGTTAGCAATGAATCACAAGCTGCTAGACTGTGCTTAACAAAAGAATTGAATGAGCAGGCTGACCACTATTTGGAACAGTTTACTAAGCATGCAGAAGTCAAACCCTGTCATTAGACAACAAAATCTTTCCAGAGCTGCCTGAAAGTACTGTAGTATTGTTCTGACAAAGTGATAAAAGCTTTTAGGGTAAATGTTAGTCTTGCTAAAATGTCTCTGCTGCCTTTGATATATGATTACTGGACTCTTGGCTGCCGATTGCATTTGCAACTGAACAGACACATTCACAAAAGGTTGCACAGTTCCTTGATCTCATTCATTTCTTAATACTTTATAAAAGTCTAGATCATCTAGCTGTACTTGTATCCCAGGCTTGAATCCCTGACCCCAAATGCCACTCCTCAATGTTGGTCTAATTATTCCAGTGGCCTATCTTGGTAATTGCCAAATGAAAGTCCAAGATCTGAATGATCCTCAGCTTTGGGGAAAGTTTAGGTCTTGAACAAAGTTTGTCCTTTATCTTAGTGCATGCAGATCTTATTGAAGCCTGCACTGCTACATGGCCCCATCCTACATATCAATACTATTTAAATGTGCATTGTTTAGAATCTATTTTAAATAATAATAAAGACTCTCATGCAGCCCTTTAGTTACACAATGTCATTTTTACAGAATGCATCTCATGGTGAAATTCACCCCTGTGCACAGAGCCAGTACAATGCTCATGAATCACTTATATCCTACTAAAACTTTATTTTGAGGACTTAAATAGTTCATTGGCTGTTTGTTGGGGTGAAGTTAATTCTCAATAATTAAGAGAACAGATTTATTAAGTTTCCAAGTATAAAAGGTGGTTTTCCAGCTGCCAGGCCTGAAACCTGAGCCTGGGATCTGGAACTCCAGCTGGGTTCTGTCTCTCTTGCACATTATCACCACTAATAGAATCTGTCCTGCAGATTCTTTATCCTCAGTTATGCAGTTACATTGGGCTTGAGTAAACTGGCATTGATTTATGGAGCAGTGCTAATTTACACCAGGTCCATGGCCTTTGTATTAGGCCCTCAATGAAACCTAACTCAGTCCTGCTGTACTCATTGGGTTTTCACTGGTATAACTGAAACCAAAACATGGCTCTGCCTTTGGAATTTTTAAAATAATTCTGTTGATAATTATACAGTGTCCCATAACTGTCTGTGTTGGCTGTGCAGTACTGACAGATGACAAACTTCCATTGGTCACTAAGCCAATCAGCTATGACTCTGAATACTTTCACTGAATAAATCTGATTAAGAAGGCTCCTTTTGTACTTAGACTCTTTACAGATGTATGCTATATAAAGATGGCAGAGTCAGAATTTGCTTATCACTAAACATTACCTGGGTCTGCTAGATAGTCATAATCGTATCCCAGCTCCCTTGATGGGATAAAAAATTCTCCATTTCTGTAGAGAGGAATAAATGGGACCATGTAATATTCACGATTGTGTCCAATGGGTGCATTGGCTGCTGGGTAAACATCTTGCAGAGGTCTGTGTCTTCTAAGCCATTGTTCAAAAATACTGTAGAGGAAAGAGAAGGTGGATTAATACGGCAAATAGACCACAATGCTCCTCTTGGCAACAACAGAGAAACTCAGTGGGCCTGATTCGCTGCTCCCTTGAACCCTGAGGCATGATTAATATCTGCCCACAGTGAATTTGGGGGTATGTGTAAAATGCTATCAAATTAGCATGGTAGCCTTTTACGCCTACTAGGTTCTCAATTAGCATAGCTGTAAGTACCTGCCCAACATGCAAACCAGTGAAGGATCAAGCTTGGTATCCGCAATGCTGTGCAGATACTGGTTATGTTTTATATTTCAGTGACTAATTTATGCAGCAATTATAGTGTACTTAGAGTGTGGTTGTGCTTTCTGATAGTTAATTACTACTAATTCACATAACCAGAATGTTAACTATGAGACTGTATTAAGTATATTACTGCCCCTTTGATTTCATACTTAATACATGTGCTCTTTAGAATCTAGGCACATTATCTGCATTGCATTCATATTGTAATCAGTCTAAGCATTCATTTATTACAGCAGGGTAGTAGCACTATAGTTAAGGTTGAGACTAACTTACTCTTGAACAACTGATTTCTCCAAATCATCTAAAATCCACATGCTTAGTTAGATTGACTTGAAAACTGCTGGGCGTCATGATGGCTCAGGGCAGTGTTAGTGATCCAAATTGAAGATAGTTTGAACAAGTGATTCTTGACATTCAGCTCCTCCACCCCAAAATCAGGTGATATCAAAATGTCATGGTTCTTACAGTTTAAGGCAACGTGCTATGGCCCCTGAAGCCAAACAGCACCACTGTATTGTGAGTTGGAGTCCTGGTGGCTCTCTGAGAATGTGTTGTGCATAATTTGTTGCTCAGTTCTATAGGAGCCCCTTGTGAAGATTATGCTCAGGGAACAAAGTTTTTGGCTTACGAGTGGATATTTCAAAGTGCTCTGATATTCCCATGATTAGATTTTACTTAAGAAGTATCATCTAGGGCAATGACGTTAAATAAATAGAGTGAGGACAAAAGATGGTAGCAAGGAGCAGCATTAGGGTAATGAAATCATGTGGCAGGGTCTTCATCCATTTCCTAACCAGTGGGACTGAATGAAGAAAAGTAAGTAGCTGTGACTCTCCTCAATGTCCGCATGACCAAAAGGGGTTGCTGAGCATCAGGAAAAGTTCTGTTCTAAGTCTGGGGTAAGGTTGATATTGACTGATACAGTGCCAGAATACAGACACAAAGCAGTAATTTAAGTGTATCATGAAAAAATAAACACAGGCGCCATTTTCAGCTTTCTGTGATTACTCCTCTCATCTACACAAACCAAGAGATCACACACAGAGTTCTTGGGGAAAGAGGTGTGAAGGAAATGTCAGACACAAGAAAAATGTAGTCATGTGGGCCATGGTCCTTTTACAAACAGCCATAACAAACTTCCCGTGATATTTTTACCCCACAAACTGCTATATAAAATTAAGCAGTGGAAAAGCTCCTGTAAGCAATGTCAGGAATGAGATCTATTCTGACATCTGGTGGTGAATTACAGGAATTGCAGTGAGCAGTGGAAAATAACTTTGGGGCTGATCAATTTGCATAGGCACACCCACCGCGCCTACCTTGAGCTCACAGCAGCCCACATGGCCACTTCGGCTGACGTGGGAGCCCCAGTTTCTATGTTACTGGGACAGGAATGATAAAGTGATGTTACCCTGATCATGTGAATGAAGGACTATGGACATGTATGTGGCCCTTGTTATGATGGAGGGACTCGCCATCATCTAAGTAGCACTCACTGGGCAAGGGCCACATGCTTCAGAATGCTCTGAGATTGAGAGAGGCTATGGGCAGGTCTCTATACCTTTTGGTGAGGGACTTGTCTAAGGGTCCCCCAGGCCTACTGCACTGTGCCTCTCTCCACTGTGGAATGTTAGAGCTAATTTTTGATTCCCTTAGGAGTCTAGGTTCAGCCTGCTAAGCTGAATTCACTTTGGGTCTGCTGGTGTACCTGTGCCAAGCCCCCCCCCCCCCCCCACTAAGAGCTACAATCACTTAAGAGCTGAAACCACTGAGCACTGTGTTAAGTGGTGGGGGGGCCTAAAGGCATGTTGGTGGCACCAAGCAATTTGTGCGGCTAGCAGAGCGAAGCTGCGGACTCAGCCGAGTGGTTCCTGGGTGCAGTTCGTGCAACTGGCAGTGGACTCAGCCGAGCAGTTCCTGGGTGCAGTTTGTGCGACTGGCAGCAGACTCAGCTAAGCGGTTCCTGGGTGCAGTTTGTGTGACTGGCAGAGTGGCTGGCGCAGCAGAGCAGTTCGGGTGTCAGCTGGCAGGGCGGCCAGTGGAGCTGTTTGTGCTGCTGGCTGAGTGACTGGTGCCGCAGTGCAGTTCGAGTGTAGGCTAGCAGGACGGCTAGCAGATCGACTGGCAGAGCGGTTTGTGGGATGGCCGGCAGAGCAGAACGGCTTTCGGTGAGGGCTGCAGCAGAACCCCACAGAGAGGCGGCGCAGTCAGCCTCGGACCACGTAAGGTGCCCCTTGCCCTACACTCCATTTCCACCCAGGCTGGGAGGTAAGACTCTGCAGGTTGACTTTTGAAGTCTGCACTGACCAGGAACAGAGACTCTTGGGCTGTGGGACTTTTGGGACTATTGGGTGATATTTTTTGAGGTTGTGGGACTCAAGAGCCAAAGGGAAGGACACAGCCGATTTGCTGGTTCATGGTTTGTTTTATTAATCCTGTTTATGGTGTTTCCCCAATATAATGCCACATTGTTTCTCTCTGCTATTAAAAGGCTTTTGGTACACTCAGACTCCGTGCTTGCGAGAGGGGAAGTATTGTCTCTTACAGACACTCAGAGGGGTGGTATATGGTTGTCCCAGGTCACTGGGTGGGGGCTCGAGCCGGTTTTGTATTGTACTATTGGAATGGAACCCCTGGATGCTGAACCCAGCCCTTGTTGCTGCCAACTCTGATGGGCAGGAGGGTTACACTCCAATCAACTTCTACAAACGATACTCTAACCCAAAGGGCAGAATGTTTGTCCAACTTTCTCACCTCCTGTCAAAATGAAAATCTGGTGCCACCTTAACTGTGGTGATACTATCACTCCACCATAATATTGCTGTGACAGATTAGGAGTACCGATATGAGCTGTGTCATTTGGCCAATGGTGTCCTCAGATAACCCCCATCCCTCTCTCCCTGAGTAAGGAGCTGATTTTAATAGTCAGAATGCTCTAAAATCCACAAGCATAACTGATTGCCTTAAAAACTGGTCTGCCACAACAGAGGTTAGTGTACAGTTTGTGATGCAAATTTGGGTAGTTTGGCTAAGGGGGTCCCAAGAATACAGCCCCCAGGAATATCTTTTAATTTTTAAAATACTCTAGAATCATTGTGCATAGTGAGATTCTCAGAATGTATATATTTCTTGGTACAAATTTGGAATCAAGAGATTCCTAATATATAGCCCCCCCCAATCCTCATTAAGGAGCTTATTTTATTAAATCCATGTGCATAGAAAGATTGTCCTGATGATTCATATTTAACATGGGTTGGGTTGACAGTATGGGGCAGAGGAGGAAGGATACCCATTGAGATGAATGGGTTAGTTCACACTTAAAACGATTGTGTTAGGTGGCATTCATCTCCATGGGGTAATCTGATTTTTCTGAGAAGAATGGGTCACTGTACACCACTCCAATCTTCCTATGCCACTGAAGCTCATACAGAGCTCCTTCTCCCTACATTAGCTCCCTTGATGGTATGGGATTCTCCTCCATTCTCCTTGCTCCTCAGAGACCATCAGTTACCACCTACCTTCCCACCCCCCATAGCCCCACAGTACTATTGGGGGCATGGATGGGCCAAGAGAAGGTTAGAGGTCATAGTCGAGTGGCAGTGGGCATTCCCCGCACAAAAGATGATCCCCAGTCATGACCTCCTCATTCCCACCACCTCTTCCAAATAAAAAAGGGGAGCAATTCACTGTTCAAAACTTTTTGTCAATGCAGAATTAAGGTCAACCAGCAGTGCCTTGTACTCTTCCAGAACAGCGAGTGTACCTACGCTTAACCTTCTAGAAACCAGGAAAGAAAGAGTTAATAAAAGACAAAAGTAAACCTATGAAAACTAGGAAATGTGGCAATATGGTACGCACCAGACCCCCGCTCCCACTCTCAGGAACACGTGAGTTAATTCTGCTAAAATCTGATACAGGTGTCTGCTCAGAAATTCACAAGGTGATTAGTGGAATGGGGTGAAGCCATTCCGTGGCTCCAATCCCTCCTGTTCACACCAGAACCTTCGAGTGCCAAGGAGGAGGTCATTCAGTCTTTTGAGGAAGATTTTTAAGTTTCAGAGCCATGGCTTGATCCTTTTCTGCATGAGTTTGATCCCCTCAGTGCTACCCAGCTGTTAATTTCATAGACTCATAGAACTGGAAGGGACCTTGAGAGGTCATCTTGGTAATGTTCAATCTCCTGCACTCGTGGCTGGACTAATTATCTAGAACATTCCTGACAGGTGTTTTTTGTTTAACTTGCTCTTAAAAATCTCCAGTGATGGAGATTCCACAACCTCCATGGGCAATTTATTCCAGTGCTTAACCACCCTGACAGGAAGTTTTTCCTAATGTCCAACCTAAACCTCCCTTGCTGCAATTTAAGCCCAGTGCTTCTTGTTTTATCCTCAGAGGTTAAGAAAAACATTCTTTCTTCCTCCTCTTTGTAACCACCTTTTACAGTTTATTTGAAAACTGTTATCATGTCCCCTCTTAGTCTTCTATTTTCCAGACTAAACAAACCCAATTTCTCTAATCTTCCCTCATAGGTCATGTTTTTAGACCTTTAATAATTTTTGTTGCTCTTCTCTGGACACTCCGCAATTTGTCCCATTGTGGTGCCCAAACTGGACACAGTACTTCGGCTGGGACCTAATCAGCTCAGAGTAGAGCGGAAGAATGACTTCTCGTGTCCTGCTTACAACACTCCTGCTAATACATCCCAGAAGGATGTTTGCTTAGTTTGCAGCAGCATTATGCTGTTGATTCATATTTAGCTTGTGGTCCACTATGACCACAGTACTCCTTCCTAGGCAGTCATTTCTCATTTTGTGTGTGTGCAACTGATTGTTGCTTCCTAAATGGAGTACTTTGCTTTTGTCCTGATTGAATCTCATCCTGTTCACTTCACATCATTTCTCCAGTTTGTCCTGATCATTTTGAATATTAATCCTATCATCCAAAGCATTTTCAACCCCTCCCAGCTTGGTAATGTACACAAACTTATAAGTGTACTCTCTATGCCATTAACTAAATTATTGATGAAGATATTGAACAGAGCAGGACCCAGAACTGATCCCTGCATCACCCTACTATTTATGCCCTTCCAGCATGACTGTGAACCACTGATGACCACTCTCTGGGAACAGTTTTCCAATCACTTTTGCACCCACCTTATAGTAGCTCCATTTAGGTTGCATTTCCTTAGTTTATTTATGAGAAGGTCATGTGGGACAGTAACAAAAGCTTTAATAAAATCAAGATATACCACATCTACCACTTTCCCCCCATCCACAAGTCTTGTTACCCTGTGAAAGAAAGCCAGCAGGCTGGTTTGACATGATTTGTTTTTGACAAATCCATGCTGACTTAACTTTTCATTTTATTTTCTTCTAGATGTTTGCAAATTGATTGCTTAATTATTTGCTCCATTACCTTTCCGGGTACAGACGTTAAGCTGACTGGTCTGTAATTCCCTGGGTTGTCTTTATTTCTCTTTTTATAGATGGGCACCACATTTGCCCTTTTCCAGTCTTCTGAAATCTCTCCAGTCTTCCATGATTTCTCAAAGGTAATCACTAATGGCTCAGATATCTCCTCAGTCAGTTCCTTGAGTATTCTAGGATGCATTTCATCAGACCCTGTTAACCTGAAGACATCTAATTTGTCCAAGTAATTTTGAATTTGTTTCTTCTCTATTTTAGCCGGTTCTGATCTTGCCTCATTTTGACTGGCATTCACTACATTAGACATCCAATCGCCACCAACCTTCTTGGTGAAAACCGAAACAAAGAAGTCATGAAGCACCTTTGCCATTTCCACATTTTATGTTATTTCCCCCCCCCCCCATTGAGTAATGGGTCTACCCTGTTTTTGATCTTCCTCTTGCTTCTGATGTATCTGTAGAATGTTTTCTTGTTACCCTTTATGTCTCTAGTTTGATCTCGTTTTGTGCCTTGGCCTTTCTAATTTTGCCCCTACAATATTTTCAAAATGTTAGGTTTTGTGTTTGAAATCCCTGTCTGATTTCCAGCTGCCTACACTGCAATAATCTAGTCACACAATGGGAAATTCACACATCAGCAGCAGGCTCATGGAAGGCTCAGGAATATCCTTGAATGGGGAAAAGTGTGATCAGATACAAGGGATAACCTGTCCACTCACTACATATGGACGAGGAGGGCTCCATGCTGGCTTAGAAATTGCTGTTGCAGGGACAAACTTTGCAGACAAGCTAAGGGTGGGATCATTGAATCTATGTTTACATGGATTCAGGGGTTGGAATCACCAGGAAGGTGCAAGACAAAGTTTGTGGGTCACACTTCAATCCAGCTACAGTGACTAGTGAGGGGCTGTGGAGAACGGTCCATGCCTTGACCATTAGTTGTGGGATGTATATTTCAGCCATAGCTAATTTAATCATTGCCAGTTCCAGGAAAGGATGTTTCCAGACTACCCCAACAAGTGAACTCGGCACTAACATGTCTGTAAGCTACACAAGGATTCTGTATGCAAGTTGCATCTTTTGTCATCTGAGAAAAATGACAGACTCTAATTCAGAAACATTCTGTCAACCAGGCAGAACTAGGACCATAACCTCAGTTCTTTTTTAGGACCAAACAATTTAATAGATGAAAGCATTGCTGTGTTCATCCACCTTGTCAACCCCCCAAAATAAAGGTATTAATCTTGATTAGATTCTTCATTCGTGGCTCTCATCTTTAGCTAATTTTATCAGCCCTGTCTAGAAGAACTCTCTTGTCAGAATAATAATGCTCAGCTGAGGCAATCAGATTGACAAAATTGAACAATTCTTTCAAAACTTTAACTTCTATTTAAACAAAAAAAGAAGCTGGAATAGAAACTGTCTGATCAGCTTAAACTTCCAGAAAACAGTTTGCAACATAGAGAGATTCAGTGACCATTAAATATATGTGCAAAACTATACAGGAAGGATGGTTCTGTGGTTAGAACACTAGACTAGACTGGGGCTTGGAAGACCTTTGGTACATCGCTTAAAGGAATTGACACATGAAATTGCAAGCCCATTAGCAAGAATTTTTAATGAATCTGTAGACTCAGGGTTCGTACCCAGGGCTGGCTCTACCTTCTTTGCCATCCCAAGCCGCTCAAGAGGGAAGATCGTGAGCTGCCACAGGCATGCCACCGAAACCCGCTCTTCCCTTTTCGGTGGCGTGCTTGTGGCAGCTCAACACTCTTCCCTTTTGGCGGCATACTGCCAAAAGCCACCTAAGCACCCGCCACCCTGACAGTGCCCATAATGCCGCCCCCTGCCGTTTGCCACCCCAGGCACCTGCTTGCCAGGCTGGTGCCTGGAGCTGGACCTATTTGTACCATATGACTGTAGAACTGCTGCTTTTAAGAAAGGGGAAAAAAAGTGATCTGGGTAACCGCAGGCCTGTTAGTTTGAGTACTGTAGTATGCAAGGGCTTGGGAAAAATTTTGAAGGAGAAAGTAGTTAAGGACATTGAGGTCAATAGTAATTGGGACAAAATACAACATGGTTTTACAAAAGGTAGATCGTGCCAAACCAACCTGATCACCTTCTTTGAGAATGTAACAGACTTTTTAGACAAAGAAAACACAGTGGATCTAATTTACTTTGATTTCAGTAAGACATTTGATACAGTTTCATATGGGGAATTATTAGTTAAATTGCAAAAGATGAGGCTCAATATGAAAATTGACAGGTGGATAAGGAACTGGTTAAAGGGGAGACAACAGTGGGCCATACTGAAAGGTGAACTGTTAGGCTGGAGGGAGGTTACTAGTGGAGTTCCTCAGGGAGCTGTCTGGGGACCAATCCTACTTAATTGTTTTATTACTGACCTCAGCACAAAAAGTGGGAGTGTGCTAATAAAGTTTGCAGATGACACAAAGCTGGGAGGTATTGCCAATACAGAGAAGGACTGGGATATCACACAGGAAGATCTGGATGACCTTGTAAACTAGAGAAACAGTAATAGGATGAAATTTAATAGTGAAAAGTACAAGGTCATGCATTTAAGGATTAATCACAAGAATTGTAGTTATAAGCTGGGGATGCATCAGTTGGAGGTAACAGAGGAGGAGACGGACCTTGGACTATTGGTTGATCACAGGATGACTATGAGCCGCCAATACGACATGACTGTGAAAAAAGCTAATGCGGTCTTAGGATGCATCAGGTGAGGTATGTTCAGTAGAGAAAAGGTGTTACTACCATCATACAAAGCACTGGTGAGACCTCATCTGGAATGCTGTGTGCAGATCTGGTCTCCCGTGTTTAAGAAGGTTGAATTCAAACTGGAACAAGTACAGAGAAGGGCTACTAGGATGATCCAAGGAATGGAAAACCTGTCTTATGAAAGGAGACTTAAGAAGCTTGGCTTGTTTAGCCTATCCAAAAGAAGGTTGAGGGGAGATATGATTGTTCTCTCTAAATATATCAGAGGGTTAAATACCAGGGAGGAAGAGGAACTATTTAAGCTCAGTACCAGTCTGGACACAAGAACATATGGATATAAACTGGTTGTCAGGAAATTTAGACTTGAAATTAGATGAAAGTTTCTAATCATCAGAAGAGTGAAATTCTGGAACAGCCTTCCGAGGGAAGCAGTGGGGGACAAAAGACATCTGTCATCAAGATTAAGCATGATAAGGGGATGGTATGAGGGAATACCCTAATTTTGGCAATTAATTCATCTTTGACTACTAGCGGTAAATATGCCCAGTGGCTTGTGACGGGATGTTAGATGGGGTGGCATCCGAGTTACTACAGAGAATTCTTTCTTGGGTGTCTGGCTGGTGAGTCTTGCCCACATGCCCAGGGTTTAGTTGTTCGCCATATTTGGGGTCGGGAAGGAATTTTCCTCCAGGGCAGATTGGCAGAGGCCCAGGGGGGTTTTCATCTTTCTCTCCAGCAAAGGGTGCAGTTCACGATTCTCAGCCTGAGATGCTTTATGGGTTTCTGAGCACCTTGGTTCTGAACATCCAGCTTTTGTAAGGTGTCTTGAGTTCAGAACCTAAATTGAGAGTCTCTGGAAAACCTTGCTCTAGCCAATATACATTTTTACAAACTAAAATGGAGATTTTCAAAGGTACAACAACCGGCCAATTCTTTTGCCTTTGAATATTATTATTTGTATTGTGGTAGCACCTAGGAGCCCTAGTCATTGTGTTAGGCACAAAACAAAAAGATGGTCTCTGCCCCAAGGAGAGTTCTCTCATCAAATCAATACATTACCCTGGCATTTTGCCTTTGTTAACTGAATCTGGTTTCTTATGTAGTGTAACCGGAGGCAATGTGGACCCGACTTCTGTTTCCTGGTTATGCTAATGACTTGCTGCATGACCTTGAGGAAATCACCAGACCACGTCACCATGTCTCATTGAAATGATTTAAGGATCTCCGATGACAAGTGCTACATATGTGCAATGTGGTGTTGTTACTGTAGCAAAATAACTGAATTGATAGACACTTAGTACCATTTTAGTAATCTTAGGAAAAACTTTCTAATTCTAAGGGTAGTTAAGTTCTGGCATAGGCTTCCTAAGGAGGTTGTGAAATCCACATCCCTGGAGGTGTTAAGAACCTGTTGGACAAACACTTGTCAGTGATGGTCTGTTTATTTGGTCCTGCCTCAGTGCAGTGGGCTGGACTTGATGACCTCTCAAGATCCCTTCTAGCTCTACATTTCTAAGATCCTATTCTGAGCTTTGCCACAGACCCGCTCTTGTGAATTTCAGCAAGGTCACGTAACATCCAGGTGCTTCAGCATCACCAGGTGAAAAGGGATGGTAAATGATCCCCCGAGATGAAAGTTAATGAAGAATGCCACTGGGTTCACACTTCAATTGTTTGAATTTTCATGCATGATTGTGTTCTGTTGAAATGTATTTTGCCTTTGCAAAGAGCTTTGATACGGTGAGTTGTAAGGGGCAGACCTTTCCTGTACAAAGAAAATTAAACCCATCCATAAAAAGCAGGAATATAACATTTTCCTGTGATTACATTTCAGATGGATTTGAATCTTTTCCTTGTAGCACTGTCCAATACATACCAGATTATAGAAAATTAACTGAAATGAGCCTTAGTGGAAAATTAATTTTAAGAAGGTTGGTTTAGGGTTTGGGGGTGGAAGAGGAAAGGAAGACGAGTCATTTGATGGCGATTAAAAAAAATCCATTAAAGTTGCAGGATATGTATTGTTCCATGAATAATATATGCAGCCCAGATTATGGCTAATGAAGCAATGATTCAAGAAAATTAATAAGCATATGATAAAAATAGTCAGATTTACTGCCAGTGAGAAAGATAAAGGATAGCATAAACTGCACTGCTGCTTATAAATCCGTTATAGCATTAAATAATGTGCTCTCCTAGAACATGTTGTGCACAAGAACATATTGTGTACCAGGAGAGAATCTTAAAACCTGGAACAAGTGATGCAGAATCACTGGAGGAGTTATTTCCCTTGTGAATCCTCTGCTGTGGTGGATTCTCTGTTACTGGACTTTTTAAAATCCTGGTTAAATGTTTTTCTAAAAGACATACTATAGTTCAAGCATAGTTATTGGACTTGAAGCAGGAAGTCAGTCAGGGAAGTCCTGTGCCCTGTGTTATGCAGGAGATGAGCCTCAATCAGTAGTTTTCAACCTTTTTTCATTTATGGACCCCTACAAAATTTTAAATGGAGGTGCGGACGCCTTTGGAAATTCCACCTGTGGTTCATGGACCTCCTACCATAGAAATCTTAGGGCTTGTCTTCACAACCTGGGTAAGGCGACCTAAGTTAGGCTACTCCAGCTATGTGAATAACATAGCTGGGATCGATGTAGCTTAGGTTGACTTACCCAGGTGTCTTCACTGTGCAGTGTCAACAGGAGACATTCTCCAGTTGACTTCCCTTACTCTTTTTGGAGAGGTGTAGTACTGGGGTTGACCAGAGAGTGCCCTGCCATCGATTTAGCAGGTCTTCATTAGACTTGCTAAATCGACCCCTGCTGCATAGATTGCAGCAGTGTCGATCTCCCCCTAGTGAAGACCAGCCCTTAGACTGAAAACTGGCTAACAGAATTAAATTATAAACATTGCTTTGGTTGGCACAGCGTTTGATGCAACATGAGAAAGAGTGTTAAACTGTGGGCTTCTATGGTAAAGGCAACACTTCTGGGTTTTGACCTGTGAATGTGGGGTATTCACGTGTTTTTGGTCAGAAAAATGGAATGCCTTTTCTGGCAGGGCTTTGGAGCAGAGCTCTGAGCTGGAGCACAGAGCAGTGGAACTGCAGGTTTTTGTCTGGAGCAGAGCTGGAGCACCACTCCAAAGCCCTGTTTTCTGGAATCTTAAACTTTATTTTCATAGTCGCCTTTTGTGAACCCCTTAGACATAGTCTGTGGACCACCATGTTGAAAACCACTGTTCAAGATAATCACTATGGTCCCTTCTGGTTTTCAAATCTATGAAAGATTCACCGGCTCTCACAGCAGTTTTACATCAATGTCACACCACAGACCTACTGTAGGTTTTGCATTTAGTAAAACAGATCTAGCAAGAAAATGGTGTATTTTCCTTTGGAATTTACAGTGTTCTTTCTGAAAGGGAAAGAAAAACAAATGGAGGGAGAATGTAACTACAGTCCAGCAAGCATTGTGTCATGCAGTGGTCCACATTTGCATAGTTAGCACTTGTCATCAGATACTATAAAGTCACCACAGGTATTTCTTATTCTAAGGGTCTATTTACACTGCAATCAGTGGTGTGATTGCTGCACAGGTAGACATATCGGAGGGAGCTTTGATCTAACTAGCTCACATAACAATAGCAGTGAAGCTGCCACAGTAGAGACTGTGCAAGCCTGTCCAGGGCCATGGGTATTTACTCAACCGGTTAGCCCATGCTGCCATGACTTCACTGCTATTGTTGTTCAAGCTACTTAGATCAAAGCTAACTCTGGTATGGCTACATGTGCTGCAGTCACATCTCTGACTGCAGTGTGAACATACCAGTTTCCCCCTGTGCCTAGGAGTTTCTCAGCTATCACTGTATTATAACTGCTGGTGAATGCTGATGTTTTAAAATTGAACCATTGTACGTTGCAGTATAATTTTGTTTTTAACTCAGCTATTGGACACCATGGGGACTCTCAGTCTGGTTGTAGACAGATTACACAGACCACAAGGCGAGTGCATGATCAGAAATTAAGACCTTGCACATAACTTTTGTTAGAAAACGAGCTGAGGTTTCCAAGAGTCTGACCAGTTAGCACAGAAGAACAGAAAATTCTTTTTTAAGACGTGTACTGGACAACAAAAATACAAATATAATATTTTTAGCCCACCCAGGAGTGTACCATACCTAATATTATGGTAGTAAATCTTTATGTACAGTATTTATTCACACACAGGTTGACCATGTATCCCAGAAAACTATTTTACCTTCTTCCCTCCCCTCACTTCCACCAAGGGAGGTTTTTTGGTGTGGTGTGGTGTTCTTGTAGTTTTGTTTAGTTTATTTGAAGACTAAACTAGACAAAAAAGCCAAAATACAAAAGTATTCAGATACTGTAGGAAATTTAAATATCTAGGTAGAGTGATATTGATAGCAAGCTGCGTACACATCCCTGAAAAGGTGGATCATCAAGACTCAAAGATATAAAACATTTGTGTTTATCTTGGCTTTTAAAAATACAATTTGCACTGTATTTAGACATGGGAGTGCTCTGAGCAGTAGCCATCGTTCAAATGAGTATGATTGTTTTCATACTTACATTGGTGGATGTCAAGTGTAACTGCATTGAAGGCCTGAGTGTTACACCAATGTAGAAAGAGTGTGAGCTGGAGGAGAATCCGAGTGTAATTTTTAGCTGGATGTGGGTGTACTCAACTAAAGAAGACAATGGAGTTCAGGAAAATATAACTCCTTCCCTCCAGCCCTGCTCCCAGGAACCTGTGTATCTTCATTTCAGGGAACTGAACTCAAAGTGAACATTCTTTAAAGCTCCAGTGTTCAAATTTAATTTCTCTCACTTATCCCTCATTTTTCATACCTCTGCACTTCTTGGAGCAGATATACTGGAAATAGCATAAGGAACCCAGCTATCGTGGAATTTCTGGTCTATTATTATGTATGCAAAAACACTTGAAATTCTGGGTGCATATCCAAACATTTCCCAAATTCTAAGCCTTCTGAGTTGTGCCTATGGATGCAGTAGGGATTCCAGTTTGCAGCAGAATATTTTGCGAGCCATTATACAATAATAGTTGTGTACTTATTTCCTAAATAGAGAATCAGGTGCTCTTCTTAAGAGTCTCTTCTCATCTCGATGAGTAAAAGTGGTCTGGCTTAGTTAACGCATGCTAAGCGTGGCCTAAACTTGACCCTCCTCTTAGTGTAGATGCAGCATAACACCTTAAAATGGATTTTAACTGAAGAATGAGGAATGAACCATCCATGACTGGTGTCACTTAATGCACTATTGGAAGGCTCTCAGACACTGCAGTGTTGTGTACACTATAAGACTCTATATAGAATATAATAGGATTCTAAGCTACATCAGGGCCATCTGATAGACAAGCAAGAGCCCACTAGTTAATTATCTACATTCAAACTAAAGATTACCCTGTACCTGTATGAAGAAAAGGTTGAGTTTGTCAGGCTTAGAGAACACGTTAGCTAGGTTTAAACCAAACTCAAGCATTTTTCCTATTCAAGACTGTTTTTTAAACAAGTTCAAGTCACCAGTATCTCCACAGAAGTGTAGGAGGAGATTCTGTTCTTTGATATAGATACGACTGTGGGCCTCTTTCTCTTCTCATTTTCAAAATGATGTAACTGTGTGCTTAGGTAGTTGTCCCTAATTCACACTAGTGTCACTGGGTATGTCTACACAGCAACTAGACACCTGTGACTGGCCTATGCTTGCTGACGTGAGCTCACAGGGCTTGGGTTGTGGGTTGTTGAGTTGTGTGTAAAGGACAAACTATATGTAAGGGGGGGACTATGACATCCCCTATTCTTCAAAAGAGGAGAAATAAGGATTTATAAATGCAATGATGTGTTGCATGAATAAATTGTTAACTTAAGAACATCCTCTCTATTTATTCACCACAGCCACATTATGCATCTAGGGGGGATGGAGGGAAGGGAAGGAGAAATCACTTGAAATAAGAGATGGTACAAATGCCAGCTGCTCCAAAGTTTAATATCTTTTTCTTCAGGGGAAAATAGTTAACAATATAGTGTCCAAGAAGATTAAAATGGATGACCATAGAGGTTGCTGGATTGCCTTCATGGATCGTACTTCTGTGCTCTGTAATTTATTTATTTTGAGCTTGTCATTATTAAGGTGCACAAGGGCCTTTTGCTGAATAGATGCTGCCTGCATGTAGGTGAGAGAAATACCATGTTTTCCTGTAATTTTTACAGTATGACCAATTATGGCAGCTGTGACTGCAAAGATGAGATGGGAAGGAAATTCAGGGTCACATTGGTTGTCCGTATCAGAGTTTGTCTGGTTCAATTGTACTGTAGAGAGAGCTCTTGTCTCTCACAACAAGATTTCTCTCTGCAGAGCCTGAGGGCAAAGTAACCTTTTCTTTTAAAATCACAAATTGTTTGCATAATATGTAGCCTGGATGGTAATCCATTCTATAACTGCACCGGGTGAATCAGTATATAGACAAACCTTGTATGGTAATGTTATGGGACCTTCACACACATTGACCGTACTCACTTGAGGAAGTGCTCACCAGTTGAGACTGTTAAGGCCAGAAGGGTTAGTCTGCATAGTACAGGTCAGACGACCTCACTCTGCCTTTAGCCAAGGGATTAGAGTGCTAGTTGGTGACTTGGGAGACCTGGGTACAACTCTCTGCTCTGCATGACCATGGGCAAGTGGCTAAATTTTTTTGTGCTTCAGTTCCCCATTTGCACTGCCCTACCTCCTAGGGGTGTTGTGAGGATAAACACATTAAGGATTGTGAAGCGCTCAGATGCTGTGATAGTGGAGGCCAAAGAAGTATCTTATCTCAATAGATGTAATGGTTCCAAAAATCAGTACCTAGGCATATGATTCACTTCTCAAACTCAGACCCTAGTGTCCTGTGGCATTTTGTGAGAGATCCTGAGACATGAGGCCCTTTCTCAGCTCCTCCGGGACAGCACAGCCAGCCCCCATATAAGAGCTGTGCCATAAAAGCCACAGTCCAGTTTGGTTTGGCATCGATAGTGTGCTCAGCACTATGTGAAAAACCAAAAGGAGACCATCTCCTCCCAGAGAGTTCACAGTCTCAGGAACAGACACAGAGAGGAGAGGTTACACTGTGAGACTCACAGGAGGGAGGGAAGCCTTGAACGTCACTGAAGTGATTCCAATAATGAAGACAGGGACTGGCTTGCTATGCTTTAGATGTGCTTAATCAACACCTCAGAGCAAAGTGGGATGTAGATTTTTTTTCCCTTAGCTATTGTAGTTTTAAGATGAAAACCATGTTTTCCAAAAATTGTGGAGATTGAGCTCTTCATAACATGGTCATCCATCCCCCAGTGATCAAACACCCTTGTACCAGCCTCCAGGCACTTTGAAAGCCCCTAACCAAGCCCTCCTCTGGCCCACCCTGGCTGTGCTCACTTTCGTTCCTGTGATGTCCCGTCTTGTAGTGTAATGACAGGTTCTGGGACATGGTGGCTTTCAGCACAGCAATGGCTGCTAATAAAGCAATTTTGTTATTCGTTTTGGAAGTGCTGGGGATGTGCATTGCTGCTTCCCCGCTGTCCATTACATTTCCATGCTGCAGAGCAGCCTGCTGGATGTTCATTGTGCAGGCTTGCCCTGGCACACTTCTCAGCATGGGTTTTGTAATGTATGCTGGGCGTGAGGTGGGGGAGGAGAGGCAGAAAATCTGACAGGCAGCTGCCAACATGGAAGCATTGTTAAAAATGTAACTAATTTGCGTGTGGGCTTTGAGAATAGGGAAATATTCTGAGACTGTTTCACAGCCTAAGACATCTTTGAGCAAAGAATTATATTCTTTCTTTTAGCTTGAGACTGAGGGAGTTAGGTACCAAAATCCCAGGTGTCTAACTCCATTAGGCATCTTTGAAAATCATAGCCTTAATGTATTTTCATATTGGCAATTAGTGTATTGTTTTTTGTATTACAGTAGTGTCCCAACTGAGATCTATACAGACACATGGCAAGAGAGAGCTTCCACCTAAAGAGCTCAAAATCTAAACCGACAAAGGGTGGGACAGGAAATGGAGGCACAGAAAGATAAAGTGACTTGCTCAAGGTCACCCAATAACTGAACTGGGAATGGAACTCAAGTCTGCTTACTCCCTGTCCGCTATGGCCCAGTTCAACCAGCTTTATGTAAAAGGAAAGTGTTACGCATACATTAACCAGATGCAAGGTCATGCTGGGGATGTGAAGGGAAACTGTGTGATCTCTAACGACCCCCAGAAAAAAAAAGGTACAATTGATATTCTGGAATTCTGCGCCACTGCACAATGCAGAATTTTGCAGAATTTAATGGTTTTTGCACAGAATTTCCTTTCCTCCACAGAAATGGGCTACAATTCTGCTGGCTACCACCAGACACTGCTGGACTCAGCAGAGCCCAGCTCGCAAATAAAAGACAGTGAGACAGTGCCAGGTGGAAAGGGAGGGAGCTAGAGGGTTCCTGGCCGCTGCAGTTCTCAGCACACCCTGAGGGAAGGAGGGGACAGTGTGCAGGAAAGTCCACACAAGCCTGAGACACAGCATCAGACTGTTTCTCCCTCTGGATCTCTCCTGGGTTTCTGAGGGGTATGGGGTGATTGTCAGGCTGGGGGCCCCCATGGCTGGGTCTGATGGGGGGGGAAATGTTTGAGCTAGGGGAGCCCATGGATGCATTTGTGTGTGTGTGTGTCTGGGCTAGGAGTGGCCCATGACTGGGCTCTAGGGGCAGAAGGGAGGGTAGGTGTCTGGCCCCCAAGCTGGAGTCTGCAGCGGGGAAGGGAGCAGAGAAACAGGAACTGGGTTGTCATAGGCCTGATCTATACTAGTGTGGAGGGTCGACCTAAGATACACAACTTCAGCTATGTGAATACCGTAGCTGAAGTCGACACATCTTAGGCCGACTTACCTGCCATCCTCACGGCAGCAGTGGTCGACAGTGGGCTCCCCCGTCGACTCTGCCTTACACCTTTTGGTGAGCTGGAGTTTCGGAGTCAATGGGAGTGCCTCTGGGGATCGATTTATCGCATCTAGAAGAGATGCAGTAAATCAGTCCCCAATAGATAGCTCTCTATGCGTCAATCCAACTGGTAGTGTAGACAAGACCATGGGGGTTTGTTTAATTCTGCACTCCTCGGGGAATGTTTGTATGTCTGTATTGTTACAAACATACTTGATAATTATTTTGAAATAAATTACAAAAAATAATTGAAACTTGTGTGATTATGGGCTGTTATTTTGAAAAATAAAATTTGCAGAATTTTAAAATATTATGTGCAGAATTTTTATTTTTTTGGTGCAGAATTCCCCCAGGAGTACACTGAATATTGCTCCCCCTTTTGACCTGAGCAGTTAGCCACTGTCCTTGGTCTTACTGGTTGTTTCCATTTGGAGAAGTTGATGAATCAGTCAGGTTTCTCTGTTAGAATCTGTTTATTGACAAAGTGTACACAAAGTCCTGTTTCCTCCCACATGTAGGGAAATCAAACAGAAGACTCCTTATTCAATATTCCAAATTTCTTTTTCCAGCTAGCACTCTACCCAAAAATGTTATCCCCGAGCTTTTCTCATGCTACAAGTGTTAATCCGGCTGTCCTTGGTTTTCTGCTGCCTTCTCTGCTTCTATGGTGTTTCTTGACTGCTTTTCTCTCACACTCTCACTCACCCTCACACTCCACCAAAAGAATATCCATCTCCCTGTTTTTGCATTCAGTGCTCAGTGAAACCTCTCCATCCACAGAGCTCAGTTTCTGGAAGACCTTACATGTGACAACATGTTTTGGGTTGTGGCTCCTATTATTTGAGCTATCTCAGTCCAAACAGAGCTTAACTTCTTACGTTTATCCTGAATGAAGGGCAGCTTCAGAGATATTTCACCCAACTCTGAGCATGATGATATTGTATTCAGGGATGGCCAACCTGTGGCTCCGGAGCAGATCTTCAGAAGTTAATATGCGGCTTCTTGTATAGGCATCGATTCCGGGGCTGGAGTTACAAGCACCAACTTTCCAGTGTGCTCACTGCTCCATCCCTGACTCTGCCATAGGCCCTGCCC
Organism: Dermatemys mawii; assembly: GCA_007922305.1. Lineage (NCBI taxonomy): Eukaryota > Metazoa > Chordata > Testudines > Dermatemydidae > Dermatemys > Dermatemys mawii. The sequence goes on along the minus strand of ML677344.1, from coordinate 15,115,393 downwards.
CCACTCCACCCCTTTCTGTGCCCTCCCCTGAGCCTCCTATGCCCTCGCTCCTCCCTCCCAGAGCCTCCTGCACACCACGAAACAGCTGATTGGGAGGTGTGGGGAAGAAGTGGGAGGCGCTGATCAGCGGGGCTGCTGATGGGCAGGAGGCAATGGGAGCAGGGGTGGGAGCTGATGTGGGAGTGCTGATGTATTACTGTGGCTCTTTGGCAATGTGCATTGGTAAATTATGATTCCTTCTCCGGCTCAGGTTGGCTGCCCCTGCTGTATATCCTCATCCTGCTAAAAACTGTTACGGAATGAACCAGTAGTTGGAAACACTAGGGGCTATATTGTTATAGAACATCACAGCCCACTGGCAGTTCTTGTACCACTCTTAAAAACATTACAGAGTCTAGCACTCAGAGCAGGCCTGTGCAGGCCTTTCTATCCCTGATTGCAAAAACTTTAATTGTGTGTGGCCCTTCTGCTGGAGAGAAGTCAGGGAGAGAATTCTTTTATGCATGAGCTGGGAACAGACTAGTGCTAACCCTCCCAGACACAGACTGATCAGGATCATGAGTTGACAAATCCTTGACATGAAACGTTACGGGTTTACTGTGACTGTGGATGGTGATGCATTATTAATGTCTGCCTCTTGACCTGCCTTTGTCTAGCAGATCTAATATGTCTCCAAGCCAGAGTTCATACTGTTCCAGAGAATATCATTTGTCACATATGTCCTCATTTTTTGCCAATATATCTGAAAAAGCAACAAAGCTCCCTGAGCCCTATTGAGAGAAAAATGCAATAAAACTTAGCATTTACTCAGTGTTTTTCATCTTTGCAGTGCTTGATAAATATTAACCAATTAATCCATGTACTAATGTCACACAATCCCTGTTTAATCACTGGTTAAGGTACTGGACTCAGGTGATCTTGATTCAGTTGCCAGCTCTGCTACACGCTTCCTGTGCAACCTTGGGCAATTCACTTAATCTTTCTCTGTGCCCGAATTCTCCATGAGCAGACAGGAGCTAATACTATCTTTCTCCCTACTCTTTTTCTCTTTTTTTTTTTTCTATTTTGATTGTAGTCTCTCAGGATCAGGGACTCTAGCTCATTTTGTTTTAGAACAGATTGGAAACCTGAAATGTTTCCCATAAAAAATCGAATGGTAATTTTTCAGCTGAAAAATTTCATTTTTTTTCTGCACAATATTTTGAACTGGGTTGAATAAAATAGTTCATTTTTTGAATCAGCATTTCAAAATATGTTAACATTTTCCTGTCATATTGTGGTTTAAAAAACCCCCAAAATGATATTTTAAGATGAACTGAAAAAAGTGTTGCATTTCAAAATGTTGGTTAGAAATGAAAGCTTTTATTTTAATAGTTCCTGTGAGGAAATTTTTTTTTTGTTGGAATGCACATTTTTCCAGAAAAAAAATTCTCAGCAAAATGTTATTGTTTTTTGGCAGGACTATATAAAGTGCCTTGTACAAGGAGTCACTAATTCAATTGGGGCCTCTAAATATTCTTTTAATACAAATAATAATAAAAATAAGCTGAAGATCACAATACTAGAATGGGATTGCACCTGTGTGCAACTCTCCTGTAGGCATCACAATGCAGAATCAAGATCATGAAGGAGCCAGAACTGGAGCTCAGAAATTCTGGCTTCCAGTCTTGTACTTTAGACCATGCTCCTCTCCAGTATTCAACTCTGAATAAACCTTTTTATGACAGACTGTTCCCTATTGGACTTACAATTTAGTGCTTCATAGATAGTGAATGGGAATGGACAACTTTTATATCATTACATTTTGGGTGCACTGGAGGATGGGAAGTTGCATAGAGACATGTAGCTCCAGCCTGACAGTTCGGCAACCATCCAGGATGGGCCATGAGAGCACCCCGGAGAAGGGTGGGGAGAGGAATAGGATGGCTGGCATTGCTGTATAGCTTTGACCAGGCAGAATAGTGCAGTTCTCATGGGGCTCAGAGGATGGTAACTAGGAGAGTGCCTAATGTACCTGTTTGGAAGAATATCAGTGGCCTCCTCTTACAGTGTCTCCCTCTCTGGCACCCTTTGGGTGGTGGTATGCTTAATTTTGCACCCTTGGGTGGTAGAATGCTTACACATGCGCACGCACAACACTGTGTAATGCTGCCTCCTAAAGCAAGAATCTAGCCCTCAATGGCAGCTATCGAAAAGATCCTCATACAGCCCAGAGCAATGTCAAAATATGGATGCCCACGTGTTTATTGTGATGTGAAACTTCAAAATCAGTAATGTTCCAGTTAGGAGGGTCTGAAGGTCGACAGCATGGCTGGTATCACTGTCTGTATATACCTACTTGCACTTCAGGCTTTTTGTTTTTTAAATCTCCCTTCTATAGGCCATTACCTCACAGGTCTCCTGATGTTTACTAAGTACTGCAGTGAGTGGGGTACTCCAGCTGAAGTCCTTAGGCAAAGAGGGTTAGAAATAGAAACCCACAGACCCAACATTGTAATTACAATCGGAGTTCTAATGCATTCCGACCGAAGCATAAAAGCTGAGGCTGAGACAAAACTTTTCCCACTGCTGCAGTGATTATTGTTCTCTTTTTCTACACTATTCTTTGTACGCCCGCCTGCCTCTCAAAAAAGGAATCCTCCACAGCCCTTAGACTATGTAGGAGAGAGACAGTTTATTAAACATACTGTACTTACCTATCAGTAACGTACTTATTAATTACAACTAAAAGCATGATTAATCTGTCATGGATAAGGCTGCTAAAGTAACCCTAATCGTGCTAATGTATTTTTGTCACTTATGCAAAACGCAGCATTATTGCCGTTAGCTGCAAATGGTGGTAACATTTATTCTGCCACAGACAGTCTGAAGTTGTACCATAGCTTTTGCATTGTCTTCACAGTTGTGTGTGGTGATTTACTTCATCAGTACCAATAGGATCCAATGATTTCTTTGCAGAGTTTATCTTAGAAAATTGCTAATGATGACAGCTTTGGAAAGTGCTTCCAGAGGCTCATAATAATTAGGGGTGAAATACATATTGCATAGACCCACATGCTGAAAGCTTTGGTCTCAGTGGGACTGAAGTGATGTGTAGATGTTGTGCTGGTCCCGCTGCATGTGGTGAACTCCACCTGAGAGGACTCTGTGGCTCTAGGCATATAATAAATTCCTAAATTATTGCAAAACTGGGTTCTAGTCTTCTGCTCTGAGGGTTGTGGTCTCATGTCAACCAGCCTGTTCAATGTGTCCCGGGGCAGTTAGGATGGTCAGTGAGGAAATATGGGTTGCAGTGTGTGGAAGGCACCTCCTTTGTCTCGCCGGACCAAGCACTTCCCTCTCTGGCGATGGCTGGGCCTGGGGTAAATCAGCTCCAGCGCACTCTGTGCAGCGTTCGTCCTCCCCTTTTCTGTGCTCCTTTGGCTGTGTTCCCTGGATAGGCTCAGGATAGGCCTACGGGGGGATCCTCCACCAAACAAAAGGGGAATAGTCCCATAAACACAAAACCAAAGGGTGATACCTTCCCCTGCCTTTTCGTTGCGGCTAGGTATCGTCCTGTAGTCTGCCCCAGGGCATCAGTCCTTCCCCTTGCAGGCACTCAGGCTTGTCTGCTTCCCCTATGGGGAGGAGCTTAGCCTGACTTTGTCACAAGTGTCTTTAGTACACAGATTATTCCCAGCTGTATAGTTTCAACTCTTCCAACCCAGCTAGCTAATTGATTTACTAAGAAGGGTGTTGTGTGGAAAAATCCACTGATCCTCATGCAGGGCCTGCTCTACCGTCTGTGGCGCCCCAAGCTGCTGAAGAAGGAGGAGTGTTGAGCTGCTGCAGGCACGCCGCCAAAGGGGGAAGAGCGGCTTTTAGAGGCACTTCTGCGGTAGCTCCGCAGAACAAGGAACATTGTTGAGCTGCTGCTGGCATGCCGCCGAAAGCCGCTCTTCCCTCTTCGGCGGCACACCTGTGGCGCCTCAACACCCTTCCCTCTTCGGTGGAGCTGAAATTAAAATATTTCACTTTTTAATTTCAGCTTCAAATCAAGTCACAGAAATCACAGAAGTGTAGGGCAGAAGGGGACTCTGAGAGGTCATCAAGTCTTTTACCTTGCACTGAGGTGGGATCAAGTAAGACCATCCCTGATGAGTGTTTATCTAACCTGTTCTTAAAAACCTCCCATTACAGGGATTCCATGACTTCCCTTGAAAGACCTTAACTAGTTAGGAAGTTTTTCCTAATATCTAACCTAAATCTCCCTCCTGCAAAGTATGCAGATAACTACTTGTCCTACCTTCAATGGACATGGAGAACCATTGACCACTGTCCTTTTTATAACAGTACTTAATGTATTTGAGAACTATGCAGTCCCTACTCAGTCTTTTTTTTCCCTCAAGACTAAACTTGCCCAGTTTTTTAACCTTTCCTCATAGGTCATGATTTCTGAATCTGTTATCATGTTTGTTGCTGTCCTCTCTCCAATTTCTCCACATCCTTCTTAAAGTGTGGTGCCCAAAACTGGACACAGTACTCCATCTTGAGTGGTGAGTAGAGCAGAACAATTACCTCCTGCAGCTTAAATACAACATTCCTGTTAATATAACCCAGAATGATATTAGCCTGTCTTGCAGTGCATGTTAGAGACCAGGACATAGGCGGTCTGGCCTGCTGGTGAGAGCAGGAGTCAGGTGTAGTGGGCAGAGCAGGAATTCAGGTCAGGAAACTGAGTTGAGACACAGCAACAGTCGACCGCTGTCTACCAGAGCCAAGGATCAAGCCAGAGTTGGCATCAGAAGTCAGAGCTGGGGGTTAGAACCAGGGAGCGAGTCATAAGGGCTGGAACTGGAAGGGAGGCAAGGATGAGATGATGGGAACTAGGAGAGAAGGCAGGGCCAAGAATGGAGCAGAAATCCGGAGCAGGATTGGGTGCTGAATGCAGGCCCGAGCAGGGTCTGCTGTTGCCGCTGTGGCAAATCGCTTAGAGGCTCAGTCAATGTCCTGTGCCTCCTTCTGTCTTAATTAGCATGGTTGGACTAATCACTAGAACTGGGCGATCTTCCAATCAGCACTTTTGTGTGTGGTGCCTTGGCTGAGGCTGTAGTTCTGCTAGCTCCTTGGCCCTTGGGGTTTCAGCAGACTTCAGGTGACAGCCAGCATGTGATGGCTGTCTGGGAACTCGAAGTCCTGGGCTGAAGACCCAGCACATAGTATGTTGGCTCTTCTATAGTCTGTGATCCATTGTAACCCCCAGATCTTTTTCTGCAGTACTTCCATCTAGCCAATTATATTGTGTTCATGCATTTGATTTGTCTTTCCTAAGTGTTGCACTTCGCATTTGTTTTTATTGAATTTCATCTGCTGATTTCAGACCAATTCTTCAGTTTATCAAGGACCCTTTGAATTATAATCCTGTTCTCCAAAGTGCTTGCAACCCCTCCCCTCAGCTTGGTGTCATCTGGAAATTTTATGAGCGCATGCTTCACTCCATCATCCAAATCACTAATGAAAATACTGAAGAGTACCAGACTGAGGACTGACTCCTTTACAACCCCACTACATACATTCTCCCAGTTTGACAGCAAACCACTGATAACTACTCTTTGAGAACAGTCTTTCAACCGTTTGTGCACTTACCTTACAGTAATTTCATCTAGACCATATTTCCCTAGTTTGCTGTCACAAGGTACTTTGTCAAAAGCCTTACTAAAATCAAGATACATTATACTGACAGCTTCCATCCACCTACTAGGCCAGTAATCCTATCAAAGAGGGAAAATAATCCTTCTCACAGGGCATGTCTTCACTAGCAATGTTAAGACACTGTGTAGTCGTGGCACCAGCGCTAGGAGAGAGCTCTCTCAGCGCAATAAAAAAAACTACCTCCAACACCGGGAACATGGCTCCCAGCACTGGTGCACTATCTACACTGGCACTTCACAGAGCTGAAACTTGCCGTGCTAAGGGCAGTGTTTATTCCCGGAGTGAGAAAGTTGCAGCAATGTAATGTGCCAGTGTAAACAAACCCTTAGCAATTTTGTCCATTGTTTGCAAAACTGAGGTTCTTCTCCTGTTTCTAACAAACATGGCTTCCTTCGCTTGATTTTCTTTTTGCCTGCACAACTACAGCTCCTTTCTGTTGACAGTTTTGTGTGTCACACTGAAAAGTTGGATTTGACATTTTTACTTACGAACAATTGATATGATTTTTTTTCTTATGAATGATCGATTAAAAAAATTAATATTTGGATTTGAGAGGAACGGCTCCATCTATCATAGCAATGTTAAAGTAAATTACTTTTTTGACTGACTCCTTGGCACTGAATAAGTATCTCTTTGCCACAAAATCATTGAATTATTATTAATACATTTGTCTGGTTTTTCAATTCTTTTAATACAGTGAACATTCATACAAGTATGAAAATTACAACACAATTGCTATCAATTAGAGTAAATTAATGAAGAGCTCAGTTATGTATGTCTGAAAACATTGCAAGTTTAATAGCATCTAAATTACCCAAAGTTTGATACTAATGTAATAAGCACATTTTAAATACACAAAACAGATAAGTTTTATAAGGAAGAGTCAAACTCACCTGTCAACGAAGGCATGGTGAAGGATAAAGATAGGATCATTAGCAGATCCTTGTACCTGGGACATTGAGCCATTCATATAGATGTGAAGTGCATTATGTAAACTGCTTTGAGACATGTTCGCTATTCCAGTCTGTGGATTGGCAAAGCCTATATGTGAAGAGGAAATCATACACTGATATGAAGATGTGCATAATTATTCTTTCAGTAAAATAGAAGCTCAAAGTACCTACTAATTAGATTTTCATTTATGTTCAGGTCTTTAGTGTAATATTAAGACAAATGTTTAAAGAAAGAGCATTAGTATACTTGGAAGGCACATCAGAGATGACATTAGAAGAAATTAAATTAAAACTACTGCCATAAAACTAAAGCAACATGTCACTACATGAACTACTTAATTGGTTTATATTTTTAAAACTTTGTCCAATATTTCTGGCTGTTAAAAAAGCATTCTAAGACCCCAATATTGCAAATATTTATGCATGTTAGTAACTTTATTCATATGAATAGGAAATTTATTTGGGCCCAAACCTACGAAGGGACTTAATTAATTGACTTACTGTATCTCTGACAAATCACAAATTAGTGAAGCAGTAAAAGTCTGAGAAAAGTAAATGAAAGGAGATTGACCCTGGCAGTTACTAGTCCATAAGTCTAAACAACCTGTTGTGTTTTGTGATATACTTAGACTGTAAGCTCTTTGGAACAGGGATCATAGTTTTATTATGTGTGTACAGTGCTAAGCACTTTTCCCTCACTGGGGCCTTTTAGCAACCACCACACTGCAAACAATAGTGGTAGTAAAAAGATGGAACAAATAATTGGCTAGGTCATCCCCTTCCATCTGGGTTTTGCTCTGAGGAATGAACTTTTAAAGGCCACCAGGCCCATCCCCAAAACAGACACTGGAGAATATGTGACACCCGACCCCTACTCTAGGGGTGATGTGTCCCCATACTGGTTCTGTTCCTGTTAGCCCTTGGTGGTCTCTTCTGGCCTTAAACTCTACGAGCTCTCACCTAGCTTCCTGCTAGCACAGGTGATCCTTAGCCAGCAGGAGATCCATCAGAGTGTCAATATGGCATTGTATTGTCTTTTTCTGGGAGTCTCTGTGGCTATATCTACACTGCAATTAAAATCCCATGACTGGCCCATACCAGCTGACTCGGTCTTGTGTGGCTCAGCTAAGAGGCTGTTTGATTGTGGTGTAGATGTTCAGGCTCGGGCTGCAGCCAGAGCTTTGGGACCTTCCCGCCTTGCAGGGTCCTAGAGTTAAGGCTCCAGCCCGAGCCCAGACATTTACACAGCAATTAAAGAGCCCCTTAGCTCAAGTCCTGCAAG
>ML677344.1:15054107-15107457 GCA_007922305.1 Dermatemys mawii | reverse complement strand
TGCAGTGTAGACACACCCTATGGTGTCAGGGTTAGGATAATCTATGTAGGCCCTCCTGGGTCCCGTCCTACCAATAGGGTTGGGGACTTTAATGCCTCCTGCCCCACCTCTTCTCTGTCCAGCTCAGTCCCCCTCCCCCGTCACTCGCTCTCCCCCACCCTCACTCACTTTCATTGGGCTGGGGCAAGGGGTTGGGGTACAGGAGAGGGTGAAGGCTCCAGTTGGGAGTACAGGCTCTGGCATGGAGCCAGAAATGAGGGGTTCAGGGTGTGGATGGGGGGGCTCCAGTCTTGGGCAGAGGTGCGGGAGGCAGTGAGGGCTCTGGGGTGGGGCTGGGGATGAGGTTTGGGGTGAAGGAGGGGTCTCAGGGCTGGGGTAGGGGGTTGGAGTGCAGGAGAAGGTTCTTACCTCAGGCAGGGGGTTGGGGTGTGGGTGGAGGTGCGGCGTCTGGGAGGGAGTTAGGGTGCGGGGGTGGGGGGTTCTGACCTGGGGCAGGAGGTTTGGGGTGCATGTGGTGCTTACCTCAGGCAGTTCCCGGTGAGTGGTGCAGCGGGCCTAAGGCAGGATCCCTGCCTCCCTGCTCTGTTTCCTTGCTGCTCCCAGAAGCAGCTGCCATGTCCTGCACCTAGGCCAGGTGTGTCTGTGCACTGCCCATGCCTGCATGTGCCTTCCCCACAGCTCCCACTGGTGGTGGTTCCCAGTCAATGGGAGCTGCGGAGCTGGTGCTGGAGGTGGGGGCAACACGTGGAACTTCCCTGATCGCCCCTGTGCCTAGGATCTGGACACACCGGCCACTTCTGGGGAGCTGCGCAGAACCAGGACAGTCAGGGAGGCTACTTTAGCCCCTCTGCGCTGCCAACCGAACTTTTAACAGACTGGTCAGTGGTGCTGACTGGAGCTGCCAGGGTTTGTTTTCGACCAGGCATTCCGGTCAAAAACTGGACGCCTGGCAACCCTACCTACCCGCTAATCCTGTAGTGGGGTATTACTGAGGTTGGTGTTAAACGTGATGTTTCTTTAACCTAGCCTACTATGCTTCTACTCTCTCTTCTGAATCACTCCTTAAAACACTCTACTGGAACTCACACAAATGCTAGGTCTCCCTGACACTGAAGTATATCAGAACAGACAGAAAATATTTTTAAAATAAAAACTTAACAAAAAAAGTGGAATTAACAAGACGCCTTCAGCTCTAAACTTCAGTGCTCCATCACTTTGTCACATCTCATCCCCTGTCCATACATTTTACATTGTTTGTTAAGATTGTAAATGGAGTAAGGCAGAAATCTTGTCTCTTTGTTTGTCTGGAAAGATCCTTGCATGCTTTGAGAACAGCATAAATCATAATATCTCGAGTGACCTGTGAGAGTATTATTATATCACAAAGCAGTACAATCATGGGGGAAGCAGAGTGTTCTAGTGCAGTGTTTTTCAATGGCTGGTCCATGGTCTGCTGTCAATCCCTGAGAACCCCCTGACACAGGTTAGGAAGGCAGCAAGCTGGTTTCTGGAATCCAAAAGGTTGAGAAATACTAATCTGGTATATGGGGCCCTAAATGGGGATTTTGGAGGCCTGGGTTCTACTCCCAGCTTTCAAATTTACCTTTTTGTGTGGCCACTTCACCCCATCTGTCTTTGTACTATAAGATCTTTTTTGGGGGTAAGGACTATTTCTTGCTATGTGAATGCACAGTGCCTGCTATAATGGGGCCTTAATCTGATCTGAGGCCTCTAGGTGCAAGTGCAGTGTTACTAATAGTAGTAATAGTCCCTCTCCATAAGACTGAAATTTTGAGCTCATTTTCAGTTGATGAATTCTCACGATGATGTTGACAAATCAAAGGGAAATCAGAGACAAACGGTGATCCAGAGACTGGAGGAACTGGCTTCTGAGGAAAAAATTAAGAGTTCTAGGTAAGCGTAGCTGGAATAAGATGAAAAAGGGGCACATAACTGAAGGGTCTGTACACAGCAGGGAAGGAACGGAATTATCTAAGGTGGTACTGTATACAGGGAAATAATTAGTAATCAGATGAAATTAATATAAGGGAAATTTAGATCAAGAAAAGCTTCCTGACAGTAAATATTAAGTTGTGCAATAGTCTCTGAAGGGAAGTGATGGGAGCCACATCACTTAGAAATTTTAAAACTGGATTGGACAAAACACTAGAAAATATGTTGTACGGGGCAATCTGTCATGAACAAAGAGGTATGTTCTAGTTTAGCCAGAAGTTATTGGGTTTGCTGGAATTACTGGTATGAGATACTTCTGTATCTGATACTTCTGTATGCTAAGATGCACTGAATAAGGGCAGCCCCTTCATAGGGACATCTCCCAGAAAGCCAATTTTGCCTCATGTGGACATTGCCATTCATACCAGCTACTGATTAACTGGGACAGTATTAGCACTAAGGGCTTAGATCATGTTTAATTCTAAGATGGGGGCTTATTGGAAGTTGTGGAAGATTTCATATAAATATTAAGGATAGAAGAAATAATAAATGTAGCGAGTATCACTTTTACTGGTGTGTTTTTACACAATAGGGCCTTTGTTATGATTTCACTTGAATTCTTTTCAGACTTGTTTGAAAGGGTCTCGGGGCAACCATTTACGCAGGGCAATGGGTGATGAACCAGGCTGAGCCAATTCAGAGAAATCTACAATATGAAATTATTTTCATAGCATTTAGGGAAAATTGTACTTCTACGAGGAGGAGAGGGTGTGAATCTGTAATCCACCACCACCACAAGTCTCAAAAGTTCTTGGAGGGAAGCCCCATAAAACACGATGTGCTAGTTATGGCTGGATCTTGCGTTATTGTGGTCAATAGGAGCTTTGCCAGTGATTTAAACTGGAGCCGAATAAAATTCTTAAAGACCCATATGCCTGGTTCTTTTCTTGCTCATAGCACTGTAAATCAAGAAATCAGTGGTTCAATGGAGTTGAACTGACTTCAAAGGAGCTATGCCAATATACACTAGTTGGAACGGTGGCCCAAAGTTTATTGTAGATTGAGCTGATAGTGCCATCTATAGTTGCCCACCACTTTCCATTATAATTATATATATGCATCCTTCATAAAACATTCAAGTGTATCAGGTGTCTGTCTTTTGATAGATGCTATTTAATTATACTAACAATCCAGCAGCAGAGATCACAAAACACCGTATACAATCAGTCAGAGACACAGCTGTATAAACATAGTGCAAGTCAAGTAGTGTCTTCCTTCACTACTCCTCTTTTGCTGCTGAATTGACAGCACTAAGTGCATCTGGTAGATTTCAGAGAGTACTCAGGGCTGTGATAGTATTATCAACATTAATTACTGCAGTGATATGGTAAATGTCCCATACATCATACCACTTCCTGCTTTCTTTCGGTGTATTATTTAATATCTGTGACACTCTATCACATAACCACATTAAGCTATTTAACTATTTTCAGGGTTGTTGGACTTTATAACTGTACTTAAGTAAAATTCACTTTGCACTATTTCCAAGACAAGTGCTGAGGACATCAATCGCTTTAAAGGTGAAATTTTACTCTGTAATGTGTATGCCTGGGTCGCATTGACTCCAACACAGCTGGGGATGAATGTGACTGTAAGAAAAATTCCCTGTTGCAGAGAAGCATTCAGACTGATGTGCCTATTTTAAATACCTGAGAAGGGGGAAAATAAGGCCGTCAACACTGTAGCTATGCCACTGTAACCCTGTGGGGTAGCTGCAGATTACAGCAACAGCTGGAGTTTTCCGTCAGCTGTAGGAGTCAAGCAACCAGTAGCTAGGTCAAGAGAATCATTCTTCTATTGATCTAACTACGTCTACAATTGGGGTTAGGTTGGCATAACTACAGCACTCATGGCGTGGATTCTTCACACCTCCGAAAGCCATAACTATGTAGACCTAAGTTTTAAGTGTAGATCGGGCTAAATAACATGATTCTGAGGGTCAAATCTTCAGATTATTATGGAAGATGCTGGCACTATACCAGTTTACGTCAGCTGAAGCTCTAGCCCTTAGCAATCTTTTTAAAGGAGACATTTCAGAGCTAAATTCAACAGTGCATAATCCATCCTTTTTCAGTCAACACTCCTGTTGGTTTCTATTGGGATCTTGCTGGAGTGAGGAAGTCGCAAGGACTGCAGAATCGCTCTAAAGAGCAATAGTCAACAAAAAGCTCAGAGCTTTCTGATTTGGACCATGTCACCCTCTCCACGGTGATTGGAAATGACTATCATGGAACTTCAGCGGAGCCAACAGTCTCCCTGAAATGTGCCCTTGGTGATGACACTCCAGGGTTTGACCACAGTTTCTGATTGTGGAGCACAAACTTACACCTCACTGGTCACAAGTTTGGCTCCTCTTTGTACTAAGCATGTACCAGGAGTGATGTTCATACAGGCTAGGGCTAAAAGTGTAACAGCATGACCGACACCAACCCATAGGCAGAAAAAAGCATACATTTCTGCTTTGGACAGCTATAATGATCCATTTTTGGTTTCAGGTCATGCATGTTAACAGCCAGATTTATATTCCATACTCTACCTGCATGCTCTGTAGAATCAGGAATGTTTCCCAGGCAGAACGAGCATTCACAAAAGATTTACAAATGTTTGCCTCTCCTTTAAGGGGCATTGCAAAACTGTTATTTTTCAGTTCCATTGGATGGCCATTTCGCCATGTGAGTGAACAGCTTGTGCTCTAAACACCCTTGGGTTGGGGTTTTATTGCCTAATGTAGACCTTTGTCTGTTTTTCCATGGGTATTGTGGTTGGTACTCTGATGTAACATACATTTTGTCAGCCTAAATAGACTTTTTAAGTTAGCCATTGGATTGCAGCTGATGTTGTTGGTAGCTACATGCAACAACAACAATAATAATATCTAGCTGTTGCATAGCGCTTTTCATCAGTAGATCTCAAAGTGTTTTACAAAGGAGGTCACTATCATTATCCCCATTTTGAAAAAGGGGAAACTGAGGCATTGGGACTTACTCTAGGTCACCCAACAACAGAGGTAGGACTCAAACTTTAGTCCCCAGAGTTCTAGTTTACCAGTTTAATCACAAGATCACACCACAAACTTCATTTTAGTATATGATTAGTCTGATACTTCTCACACTGGTGTAAATTAGGAGTCATTCTACTGAAGTCAATGGGTTTCATCCTGAAATCCAGTTCCACTCATGTAAAACTGGAGTAGCTCCACTGAAGTAAATGGAGTTATTGTGGATTTGCACTAACTGAAATCAGAATCTGACCCTATGTGGAGTTATATTGGTATAAAACCTGTGTAAATAAGATCAGAACCAGGTCCTATCTATCTAGGCTCAAGAGCTCTTATAAGGCTGTCAGGGTAACAGCAGGTATCTTGTAATGCAGTGGCAGAGGAGATGACACTGTCCTGTATCAGAAGTGTTAGTTTGGATTTGCAAAAGTGACAGAGTCCTGTGGCACCTTATAGACTAACAGATGTATTAGAGCCTAAGCTTCTGTGGGTGAATACCCACTTCGTCGGATACATGCACTGTTGTGTTGTCCTGTGAATTCATAAGCAGAAGAAACACGCTGGACTCTTCAAAATAAGGCTTTATTAGAATTAAATCAGAGCTTGTAGAAACCTTAACTGGGGCTCATCTCTCTCCGGGGCGGCGGGGAACCACACCGTCTCAATAGACACCAGTGATATTTTGGGGGAATTAGTCCGGCCACAGGAGTCTTCCTCGGCAGCCCTTGTGGGAACACAAAACAGGCACGGTACGAGGTCAGGGCGGGGCAACAATGGGCCAAGCGCCCAGGCCCTCAGGCAGAGGCTGAGCAGTGGTCGCACAAACAATGGCAATCAGCCAACGCCCTAGGTCAGGTCAGGGCAGGGCAATAAGGAGCCAGGAGCTCAGGCCCTCCGGCAGGGCTGAGCAGTAACAGTATAAACAGCAGCAAGCCGAGGCCCTAGGTCAGGGCGGGGCAATAAGGAGTTAGGAGCCCAGGCCCTCAGGTAGGGCTGAGCAACAAGAGTAGTCCCAAGCCTCCAAAAGGACTGGGAGAGGGGGGGACGCAGGGCCTCCTACTCCACTGCATCCCAGCCCGGGGCCCTAGCAGTGGCAGAAGACCTGCTGCTGTGTCAGTGGGGATCCCGGCTGCAACACACTGACATAGGCTCTGGCAGTGCTGCAGCCAGACTATGGTTGGCTGCCCACGGGCTACTTCCTCACTCCCCCTCTTGTTGTACCTGGGTCAGGGTGGTGTCATCTTGGGGGGGTCTAGCACCATGGGCTCCTCCAGGTAGTGGGCACGGGGAAGGCGTGGCACCTCCTTGAGTGTACCGCGAGCCACTGCTGTTCCCCAGTCGTGGCCTAGGTCAGAGGCATCTGGCCTCTCCAACGGCTGTTTCCCCAACGAGCTCTGAGAGTGAGCCTTTATACTTCAGGGTCACCACCTGACCCTCTGGGGGTGGGCTCAGAGCTCACTAGCTCCGCCCACTCTGGTGTCCGGAGGGGTTCATCTCTCTCTGGGACGGCGGGGAAGCACAGTGCCTCACTACAGAGCTACATAAGATAGCAGAGAGCTATGTGCTCATAACGATGTATCTGGTGAAGCTGCTGCTAGACTGCTTCCAACAGGTTCTCACTAGCACCAATCCAATTCTCGCTAGCATGCTTTGCTCTTAAAGGCACAGTGCATACTCCTAACATTTCCCCTTTCCAGCAAAAGCAATTCCAAACAATTTAGCGTGCATACCAACTGTTTTTCTACAAATACCACAACATACTCAACTTTGTTAGCAGTGCTCAATGAGCCTTTCAGGTGCCCTGCACAGCCTAGCAGATCTGCAAGGTACCACTTCCATCCATGTACTAGCTGACTCAGCAAACTGCTCTGCTTTCTGGTCTGAAAGATCCTCAGTGCTTTGTCCTGTAGCTGTCAGTGAATTATCTGCCTCCTTGTCTCCCTCTTCTTCATGAAGATGTTGCATATGTCTCCTGCTCCTCTGAAAAATATGTTCGTCAAGAATCTATTTCTGATCAGCTCATGGGGTGACCTCACAAGTCACTATTACCCTCTGTGCCCAGCAAGTACCATCGTGAATCTGCACAGCGTCTCTGAGCTTCAATGGCTCTAACAGACAGGAGCCTCTGTCACAGTGTGTCTTTTTTTACACTTACGTTGCTTAGATGTGTATAAGTCAATATTGCCATTAAGGATTGCTACTAAGCTAGGGGGTCTTGTTCTCAACTTTCTGCCAAACAATATCTCGGCAGGTGACAATCCATGACTCGCTGGTGCTGCTCAATAGTTCAGCATAGCCAAATATGGATCTGTACCTATGTCTGTGACCTTCTTCAAAAGTCATTTAACAATTTTCACATCATTCTTTATGAGGCTGTTGGGTTAAGGATACTTAGGACTTGAAGGTACATGCTTAAACCCATACTCTCTAGCTAATTTTTTTAATTCATGTCCATCAAACTGTGGACCATTATCAAACATGATAACTTCAGAGATTCCATGCATAGAAAATATGGATTTAATGCACATTGTAACATGTTTTGATGTGATATTATTCTAAGGTTATTTTCTTTAAAAAAAAATAAGAATAATTATCCAAAATCAAAACAGTGTCTTTACCTGCATATGCTATGAATATAACAAGGTTTAAAAGAGAACTGGATAAATTCATGGAGGTTAATTCCATTAATGGCTATTAGCCAGGATGGGCAAGGAATGGTGTCCCTAGCCTCTGTTTATAAGAGGCGGGTGATGGATGGCAGGAGAGAGAGCTCTTGATTATTATCTGTTGGGTTCGCTCATTCTGGGGCACCTAGCATTGGCCACTGTCGGTAGACAGGATACTGTGCTGGATGGACCTTTGGTCTGAGCCAGTTTGGCCATTCTTATGTTCATATTGGAGATAGCTGTCACAGAAGTGTTGGTTCACCACTTTCACTTTCTTAGTTTTATGCTCATCAGAGTAGAGTAAAGGTGGAACCGCCAAAATCTTTTTTTCTTCAAATATTTGTCCACATTTGGGTCATAAATTTGAAATACAATGCTGTAACTTTTGAGATTTGTAAGATCTGAAAAACACACTGACCACCCTTGACAAGGTTCATGCTCTTAGGGTATGTCTTCACTACTCACCGGATCGGCAGGTAGCAATCGACAATCAAGTTATCACGTCTCGTTTAGAGTGCCCAAAGGCACTCCCCGTCTACTTTGGAACTCCAGCTCGCCAAAAGGTGCAAGCTGAGCTGACGAGGGAGCCCGCTGACACCATGAGAATGCCAGGTAGGTTGACCTAAGACGTGCGGACTTCAGCTATGTTATTCTTAGGTCAACAGCCCTCCTACCCTGCTACTGTAGACCAAGCCCTAGTGTCACCTCAGACTTAATCTCTCCTCCCCGGGCCTATCTTTCCTTGAGGTGCATCCTGGAGCCTGTGAAGACTCCTCTGCACAATTCCTGAAGCAGGATATAGTATCTGACCATCTTTCCCAGCCCCTTAAAACCAAAACAGGAATTATTCTATCATGGATCTCAATGGGACATTTAGTCTCCCTTAGAGTATAGTCAAAGCTCCTTCATTGGAACCATTTAAATCTGGACTGGCCAAAGCCCCAGTTAACATACTGCTAGCAGCCATCATTCGCCAGCTTTCTATGATTCTTTTAAATTAGCATGTGTGTGTGTGGTGGAAGAATAGGTGTTGGGTTAGAAGAAAGATATCAGTGTCGAACTTCTGAGCAGTTGTTATAAAGAACAGCAGATTTGCTGTATAGATTATAAAATATGCCTCAATGTCCTTTCAGCTGTGGTACAATCCAAATTAAAGTGATAATCTGTTCACAGTGTTGTTGGGAGCACACACTATCATATTAACAAATCTCAACACAAACTGTTGTGACTGTGTGCAGCAGCCATGAAATTAAAGTGACGAAGACACAGCATTGGAGAAAGGGTTCAATGGATTAATCAGAAAAAACATTGATTGCTAGTTTAGCAGACTGCAAAATAAGATTTAAATAGATCTTCCCAAACTATTCAGGTACTGTAGGTTTTAAGTGCTTTCTTGATTATTACAATTTTGTTGAACATCTGTGCTACTGCCTTTTAATATACCTTTGAAATATAATATATATTCTGGGATAGCTCTTAAAGTGTTTTGTGATACATCTTGCATGAAGACACTATACAAAAATAAATTCTAGTTGTAATATGAATCATAATGTCAATACTCTAATTTCCCTGCCTGCTTTCTGACATCCAGACACCAATTTAAGCTCAGAAGTGGAAAAAACTGAGCTCTTCATTTTTTTTTCCTCAAAAGCCCTTCATACTCGTCCCATTCTCATGATGCAGGGACAACACTTTCATCCTACCTGTCATTTGGGTTTTCAGTCTGGGTGTCTTTTTTGACTCTTCTCTCTCTCTGTAGATTCTCACATCCAGGCTGTGCCCAGGACTTGCTGCCTTTTCTTGTGCAACATCTCTAAGATCCAGCCCTTCCCCTTTGTCCATGCTGCTAAAACTCTGATTTAGGTCCTCATAATTTCATGTTTTGACTACTTTGATTTTCCCCTTTTTGGCCTTGACATCATCTCCCCCTGCCTCCCAATACTTAAATCCATTCAAAATACAGCAGCAAAAGAATCCATTTTCCTGGTTCTCTGGCTTGTCTCTCCAGCCATATCACCTCCCTCTTTCCAAAAACTCCACTGGCTCTCCATTTTCCACTACATCAAGCCAGGGTTACCATATTTCAACATTAAAAAAAGAGGACACTCCACAGGGGGAGCACAGGGCGGGTAGGGGCTTGCCTCCCCAAACAGCCTGGCCCTGCCCCCTATCTGCTCCCTCCCACTTCCTGCCCCCCTGAAAACCCCCAACCCATCCAACCCCCCCTGCTCCTTGTCCCCTGAGTGCCCCCTCCTGGGACCCCCTAACCACCCCCCGGGATCCCACCCCCTATCTAAGCCCCCTCCTCCTTGTCCCCTGACTGCCCCCTCCTGAGATCCCCCCAACCCTAACTGCCCCCGCTAGGAGTCAGGACCCTACCCCCAACCTTCCCCCCCACTCCCTGACACAGACATTATTTTAAATTAATCAGTCACAGAGCCTTAGTGTGTTCATAAAAAATGTTCATTGCTTTTAGAAAAAAGGAACACTAATTTACTTTGTGTGATCTCCATGACAATAGACATGTTTATGAAATGTCACCAACTTTAAAAAATGTTTCCAAAGATTTTAGGCATTACAAAGGATTTTATATCTTACTAAGGTACTGATTTTGCTGGAGGTTCTCTTAAAACTAGTTCATCAGACAGAAGTAAAGAAAGGGAAACTCTTTGTCCAGCTATCTGGAAGAAGAAAGGGATGGACAGAAAGGACAGGAAGACTTTGGAAGCAAGTTTTTTTAAAACTATAATAATTAAAATGTGTATTTTAGAGAAGGATGGTCTTTTGAAAGATTTATTTAAAAAACTATATGTTTGAAGATTCAAGCATTTAAGGCTAAAGATTGTGCATCTAAAAATCTATGCAAAGATTTTTTAGAGATGTGATTTTATAATCTTCACCAACCCACTAATTAAATATTTTTAAAGCAAATTTTAAACTAAGATTCTGTGAACTACATGTTATGAGTAAATATTCCAGTAATACCCAACTGTTTGCGTCAGTAAATTCAGAAACTGATACAGGTGAACCCCGCAATACCGTGACGATCGGGGTCCAAAAATATCGACTGGGGTAAAGATGGGGTCGCGGTATTTCGGGGTTCCGCTGCATCAAAGCAGCACCTGCTGCTGCTTCCGGGAGCCACACGTGCCCCGCGTCATAGCCGAATTCGCGCTATCGCAGGGCATGGTATTGAGGGGTTCCACTGTAGCATAGACCTGGGGATTGGCAAATGCCTGTTAAATGGCTTCATTACTACTTGAATGACCTTCTAACACTTTCAGTATTGTGTTAATAGGTCTGGCAAGCTGGAGGCTTTTTAACTTTTAACTACTAGATCTCCAGACTCACCAGGGTGCGGCAGCTGGCTGTGAGAGCCTGCAGGAAGGGAGAGGAAAGTCAGAAGGGTGGACACTAAGACCCAGTGGTGCCCTGGGTCTGGCTACTGAAGGCTCGGGCGATGAGAGCGGCTCTACAGCCCAGCCGGCCACGTTGATTGTGGGTAGGAGGGAAAGAAAATCCCGGACGTTAGCAGCTATTTAAAAAGTCCTCCTGGACAGCGATTTAAACCCCCAAATCCCGGACATGTCCAGGAAAAAATGGACACTTGGTAACCCTACATCAAGTACAAGCTATTGCCAGAACTGAGGTCATTCAGTGTCTGAAATCTCTTGTGGTTTCAATGGAGATACTCCAATTTTTTTCACCATGGTGAGAGGAGACTTTGGCCCACAATTCTGAT
This sequence comes from Dermatemys mawii, assembly GCA_007922305.1. NCBI lineage: Eukaryota > Metazoa > Chordata > Testudines > Dermatemydidae > Dermatemys > Dermatemys mawii. The sequence goes on along the minus strand of ML677344.1, from coordinate 15,096,038 downwards.
CTGAGAATATTTCACTGTATGTTGTGAAGGAGGTAGTGTGTTTTATGGCACCCACCCTTGCACCGAGAATGATCATAACTGATAATAATAATGTATACATATAAAGGCTTCAGCTGCTGGTGTTTGCTGCAACTTCAGTGTTGTGGTGGAATATGATTGTGGCCCTTTGTTGTCTCCATGTTCTGTGAGAAGGTTACATACCTGCTAACCATATGGGGTATTAATGGAAACATATCCTGCCCCATGCCCTGGGCATATGAGGCAGCACTGAAGCAGTTGATACACACATTTTATAAATATGATCTTCCAGCATCATTAGCAAGATTCAAAAAGGGACTGGCTTATAGTTAATTGAGCCCTTTGCATCTTTTCATTAAGGTAAAGTTGCAATAAAATGTTAACATGCTACGTCTTCTATTTCTTATTACTTACTCAGGATCAGGTTAATATTCAAGGAACCTGGCTAAAGATTCTGGCTTGCTGGCTGAGATGCTCTCCTCCTCCAAGTACGCTAAAAAGGATGACCAAATTTCTAACTACCTAGCCTCTTTTTGGTGCATCTCTTGGTGTAAAAGTTTTTCCTTATTTTACTATACCACTTCCATAGGAGGAAATGCCACATTTTTCCAATAATGTGCATTTTTGGAAGGGATATTAAACCTCATGTCTCAAGACTTCACCTAATCTCTCACTGTGGGTATGTCCACACCATAAAGAAAACCCCATGGCACTGAGTCTTAGTGCCTGGGTCAGTTGATTTGGGTTTGTGTAGCTTGGGCAGCAGGGCTAAAAATAGCAGTGTAGACATTTCTGCTTGGGCTGGACACTGGGGTCTGAGACCCACCCACCGCACCAGGTTTACAAGCCCAGGCTCCAGTGGAAACAGAAACATCTACGCTGCTATTTTTAGCCCCTCAGCCCAAACCCCACAAATCAGAGCCAATTGACCGGAGGTCTGAGACTCAGCACCAAAGTGTAGATACTTGCAGTATAGACATATCTTCTGCAGATATGTCTACGCCACAGCTGGGTGGTGTGATTCTTAGGGTGGGTAAACGCATATGTGCTAGCTGTGCTCACTCTAGTGGACTAAGAATAGCAGTGTGGTCACAGTGGCTCAGGATAGCCACCCAAGCACACCCCCTTGGGTGGGGTTGTATTTGAGCGGCTAGCCCGAGGCACCATGTGTGCTGTGCACTCACATTGCTATTTTTAGGCATTAGCTTGAGCAGAGTTAGAGCACCTACCTAAGCTGGGAATCACATCTCCGTACCCTTAATGATTTCCAGGAGAAATGGTGGCATCAGGTATATCATCAATTCCACCCCGTGAAATCAATCCAAGCTGCCCAAGGTTTCCAGGTTCTACTTACTCATAAGTTACAACTTCCATCTTGAAACAGCATTATCCTACATCCCTGGAAAGGATCATTCTATGACTGGAAATGTCATAGTAGAATAAAATGTGTTACCTTCCAAAGTGTTTCTGAAGCTGAAATTGGCCAATTTATCCATGGACCCAGATTCATATTGAGTTAACGTTAGACAAAATTCAACGTCAGCTGAAGATGGGAGTCTAGGGGTCCTCGTTTTATCATGGTTCCCGGGGTTTCGAAGTATAGGGCCTTCATTGGTGGCATTGCATAAAGCCTGCCGGCTGTTGTACTCCTCCGATAGGCTGCAAATTACCTGTGTAAAATATTTTCCATCAGTACAGTTGTCTTGGTTACAAAGAGGATAAAAGCAAACATTTTTCAGAATAAGTTCTTTGACCTGTAAAAGCCAGTGCAGAAAATGCAAATGTGATAACCTGTGTATAAAAAATGATGTTTGTATTAGTTTCAAAGTACAAAAATGATTCATGAAAGTGGCTCCCTTTCATATGACAAGCACATGTAGCATATTTAAAATTGACGCACACTTAACATTTTGAAATCATGTATTTTCCCCCATATGAAATACACATGCCCTTGGCACTTGGGCTAGGGGCAAATTCAGCTCTCTTTTAGAACATAAGAATGGCCATACTGGTTCAGGCTTGTGGTCCATCTAGCCCAGTATCCTCTCTACTGACAGTAGCTAATGCCAGGTGTCTCCGAGAGAATGAACAGAACAGGCAATTATCAAGTGATCTATCCCTAGTTGTCCTCTCCCAGCTTCTGGCAAATAGAGGCTAGGGACACCCAGAACATGGGATTGCATCCCTGACCATGCTGGCTAATAGTCATTGATGGACCTATCCTCCACTAACTTTAGTCCTTTTTTTTGAACCCTGTTATAGTTTTGGCCTTCACAAATCCCTGGCAAGGAGTTCCACAGGTTGACAGTGCATTGTGTGAATAAATACTTCCTATTGTTTGTTTTAAACCTTCAGCCTATTGATTTCATTGGGTGATCCCCAGTTCTTGTGTTATGTGAAGGAGTAAATAACATGTTCCTTATTCATTTTCTCTACAGCAGTCAAGATTTTATAGACCTCTATTATATCCCTCCTTAGTCATCTCCTTTCCAAGCTGAAAAGGCCTAGTCTTTTTAATCTCTCCTTATATGGATGATGATCCACACCCCTAATAATTTGTGTTGCCCTTCTCTGTACCTTTTCCAATTCTAATGCATCTTTTTGAGCTGGGGAGACCAGCTTTGCATGCAGTATTCAAGATGTGGGTGTACCATGGATTTATATAGAGGCATTATAATATTTTCTGTTTTATCTATCCCTTTCCTAATGACTCCGAACATTCTGTTGGCTTTTTTGACTGCCACTGCCCATTGAGCAGATGTTTTCAGAGAACTGTTCACGACTTCAAGATCTCTTTCTTGAGAGGTAACAGCTAATTTAAACCTTATATTTTGTATGTATAGTGGGGATTGTTTTCCAAAGTGCCTTACTTTGCATTTATCAGCATTGAATTTCATCTGTCATTTTGTTGCCTAGTTATGTAGTTTTTCAAGATCTCTTTGTAACTCTTGTAGTCTGTCTTGGATTTAATTATTTTGAGTAGTTTTGTATCATCTGCAAATGTTGCCACCTCATTATTTAGCCTTTTTTACAGATAATTTTTAACAGCACTGCTCCCCGTACAGACCTCTGGAGGACACTTCTATTTAGCTCTCTCAATTCTGAAAACTGAGAAGTTATTCCTGTTCTTTGTTTGCTATCTTTTAACCAGTTACTGATCCATGAGAGGATCTTCCCTCTTACCCCATGACCGCTTACTTTTCCCAGTTATGGACCTCGTCAAAGGCTTTCTGAAAGTCTAAGTACACTATATCTACTGGATCCCCCTTCTCCACATGTCTGTTTGACGCCCTCAAAGATTTCTAGTAGGTGAAGCATGATTTCCCTTTACAAAACCCAGATTGACTCTTCCCCAATAAATCATGTTAATCTATGTGCCTTATAATTCTGTTCTTTACTATAGTTTCAACCAATTTGTCCAGCACTGAGGTTAGGCTTATCAGGCTGTAACTGCTGGGATCGCCTCTGGAGCCTTTTAAAAAAGTTGGCGTTACATTAGCTATCCTCCAGTCATCTGGTACAGAAGCTGATTTAAATGATAGATTACATTCCACAGTTAGTAGTTCTGCAATTTCATATTTGAGCTCCTTCAGAGCCCTTGGGTGAATACCATCTGGTCTTGGTGACTTATTACTGTTTAATGTCTAAATTTGTTCCAAAACGTCCTCTAATGACACCTCAATCTGGGACCGTTCCTCAGATTTGTCACCTAAAAAGATTGGTACAGGTGTGGGAAACTCCCTTACGTACCTCTGTAGTGAATATTTACTCCCATGCAATGTCTCTGGGCCAAATTCATTACTACTAATGTAAGCAGTCACAATCCCACAGAATGGAGTTGAACCTGTTCATGGCAGCAGTGAATTTGTCTCTTTGACTTCAGTGGGATTGCAGCGGTGTCACTGCAGAAATCTGGCTTTTACTTCCTAAGAAGTGGGTGAAGATAATCAGTCTTGTATTTGGATCATCTGTTTGGGGGCATCTTCTCTGTACTTGAGACCTGATTCTATTACTTAGCACACTGAGCAGTATCTTAAATCGCAAAGTTGTCCCATTGAGTAAGCACAGCTGAGCCTTGGCCCAAATAAGGAAAAGGGCACACTGGTTTGTTTTCTTAAATTGTCTCTGTTTTATGCTCTGATACAGTCTTCTGGTGTGAATATGGGCAAGTTGCTTAGTGTCTGTGTGCTTCATTTCCACATCTGGTAAATAAGGATAACCCCACTTCCCTATCTTGTAGGGATATTGAGATGATGAATACTTTGAAGATTGAGACGCACTCATGCCTCAGTGGGGGCCATACAATGATCTTAAATGGGAATATACTAAATAGTGTCATACTACAGCATGATTTTCTTAAAAGATTACATTTCAGCTCTGGGTAATGTCTTCTATAGTGCAGCTGCTTTGTGCCAATATCACCAATGCATGAGTGCTTTAAAGTTGTCCATCAGTCCTCTCCAGTACAGAAGGATTTTCTGGTGATGTAGACTCATGAGTCTGTAAGGGACCTCAGGAGGTCACCTAGTCCAGGACCCTGCACTCATGGCAGGACTAAGTATTATCTAGACCATCCCTGACAGGTGTTTGTCCAACCTGCCCTTAAAAATCTGAAATGATGGAGATTCTGCAACCTCCCTAGGCAATTTATTCTAGTGCTTATCCACCCTGATAGTTAGGAAGTTTTTCCTAATGTCCAATCTAAACCACTCTGGCTGCAACTTAAGCCCATTGCTTATTGTCCTACCCTCAGAGGTTAAGAACCACCAGTTCTTCTCCCTCCTCCTTTTAACAACTTTTTACGTACTTAAAAACTATTATCATGTCCCCGCTTAGTCTTCTCTTCTCCAGACTAAATAAACCCATTTTTTTTTCAGTCTTCCCTCATAGGTCATGTTTTCTAGACCTTTAATCATTTTTGTTGCTCTTCTCTGGACTTTTTCTAATTTGTCCACATCTTTCCTGAAATGTAGTGCCCAGAACAGGACGCAATGCACCAGCCGAGGCCTAATCAGCGCAGAGTAGAGTGGAAGAATTACTTCTCATGTCTTGCTTACAATACTCCTGCAAATACATCCCAGAATGAAGTTTACTTTTTTAGCAACAGAGTTACACTGTTGACTCATATTTAGCATGTGATCCACTATGACCCCAGATCCCTTTCCGCAGTACTCCTTCCTAGGCAGTCATTTCCCCTTTTGTATGTTTGCAACTGAGTGGCCCTAAACGCAGTACTTTGCATTTGTCCTCATTGAATTTCATCCTGTTTACTTCAGAGCATTTCTCCAGTTTGTCCAGATCATTTTGAATTTTAAGCCTATCGTCCAAAGCACTGGCAAACCTTCCCGCTCATTATGCTCTTCCGGCATAACTGTGAACCATTGATAACTACTCTCTGGGAGCAAATTGCAATCTGTTTTGCACCCACCTTATAGTAGCTCCACCTAGTTGTATTTCTTTAGTTTGTTTATGAAAAGGTCATGCAAGACAGTATCAAAAGCCTTACTAAATTCAAGATATACCACATCTACTGCTTCCCCCCATCAAAGAAAGCTATTAGGTTGGTTTGACATGATTTGTTGTTGACAAATCCATGCTGACTGTTACTTATCACCCTATGATCTTCTAGGTGTTCACAAATGGATTGCTTAATTATTTGCTCCATTATCTTTCTTGGTACTAAAGTAAAGATGATTGGTCTATAATTCCTGGGTTGTCCATATTCCTCTTTTTATAGCTGGGCACTATATTTGCCTTTGTCCAGTCCTCTGGAATCTTTCCCATCTTCTGTGACTTTTCGAAGACAATCGCTACTGGCTCAGATATCTCCTCAGTCAGCTCCTTGAGCATTGTAGTAGTGTGGTCATAGCACCTCCTTTGCATAGCAGTTCTTCCCCATCTCAACTGTTGAATAAGAAAAGTAACCTGGGATTTTTATCATTATTCGTTTTATAAATAAATAGTCGAAAATATTTCCATCTGCTTCTCAACTGAGCCATCATTACTTGGCTGGCTTCTTATATGCATTCCAGCAGAGGTGAGATGCTTATAAGAAATTAAGTAGCTCCGGGTCAAAAAATGTTGATTTAAGAAAAAAGAGTGAAAATGAAAGTCTGTGACTTTGTCTAATTTGTCGCTCAAAACAAGAGAGAATCTGGACTTAAAATTAGACTGGTTGTCTTTCTAGCAATGGAACTCACTACTTCAATGAAAGTTACGGACCTAATGCAGGAATTACTGGTGAGGTCTGTGGCCTGTGATATATAGGAAGTCAGATTAGATGATAATAGTAGGCCTTTCTGGCCTTAGAAACTATGAAAAATGGGCCTTTGTCACCCCCTTTTCTCCTAATTCAGGATCAGGCCTTCCTTTTAAAAATTGCACTACTGAAGTTTTTTTCTCTTTTGGAACAAATTCATGGATTCACATAGGACAATGCTCACTCCTGCAAACATAACAATGGCCTGATCCTCAGCAAGCATAAATCAGTGCAGCTCCATTGAAGTTGTTATGAATGTGCACTATAACTGCATTTATATAAATAGCTGATAGATAGAGTGCCAGTAGATGGCACTCAAGAATATGTAGCATAGTTCCTGTGTTTAATAAAACTACTTGTTGTGCTCTGGAGATAGGTTCCTTTATAGAGCTCTTCATGTCATCTCTTAGCATGATTCAGTGAACTTTGCTAATTTGCACCAGCTGAGGACCTTGCTGAAAAAAAAGGGTCCGATTCTCCACTCTCTCAAATGGAATATTAAAGTTGGGAAATATTTGTAAAAGTTTGGTAGCATTTACTGCGATTCGCACCTTTCTTTAAAGCTGTTGGTTTTTTTTATCTCAAACCCTTAGGCCCAGATTCTGCACTTGTCTCTTCACAGACATATCCCTACACCCATGTGCAACCAATTGTAGGACTTTCTTCAGTCTTGTCTTAAACTTTTGTAAATTGCTTATTGTCTTAACTGCAAATATTTCATTTTTTAATGCCGGCATTATTTGTGATAATTCTTTAAAGTTAAACCAATGAGCACAGCGACATGCACTGCTTACAATCAGCAAGCCAAAGATTTTGTGTTAATTGTGATAAATATTTTCTCAAGTACATGGGAGGCTGTTCAAATATACACCAATCTACATGTTAAAGGGAGAATAAATGAAGGGCTAGACTGAGCCTGTGCTCATTGCCTTCATGGAGGGTGGTGTGTAACTCAGCCTTGCAAATCTTTCACTGCTCCTGCCTTGCTCCCAGGAGATAATAATTTATTACCTCTTTGCTAGGTATATAAATAATAGGTAAATTATCTTTGCTAGGTAAATAATCACCTCTTTGCTAGGTATATATTACTGCACTTCCTTTCAGCTCCGCTGGCCAACATATTGAGTGGAGAGAGCCAAAACTCTATTGGCTGACTCCTGTCCCTCTCTGGACATCCCCACCTGCTTGCTTGGGAGTGAGATTAGGTATGCTGCCCCAGCTGTCACCTCACACCTGAAATAAAGATGCATGGAGCCTGCCCAGGGGTTTGACTATATATAGCTTCATTAGGGCCTGGCACAATCAGGCCTTCATTGGGTGGCATCCAAATGCAACTCACTCACCAAATGCAGGGAGATGCGAAAAGAATCCTGAGCTATTGTGTAACAGAACAAGCTGAACGCTAGAGATCCTATTGTAATAATGTGCTGTCTTTAAAACAGAGTGAAGAACTCTGATAGAGATTGTGCGTATTTATACCCGACTAAGAGCACATGAAGAGCTCTTTCAAACATTTGTGGGGCTGAAAAGATTGATTAGCAAATGGACTGAATAAAACCAAAAAATTTAGAAGTAAAGCTTCAAAGAGATTGTAAGAGACCATTCTACCAGGGCATTAAGTGACAAATTATGTTCAGTCTATGAATTTCTGACCCTTACTGCATATGCATAAATTAAAGGAGCAACTGAAAGTGACAAGACTGAAGCAAACCCAACCTCTGTAAGGTATGTTCTCCATGTTCAGTGAACTCCCATTGAAATTCCTCCCTATGCAGAGGGGCAGCCCAACACCTGAGGACATCTTACCTCCCGACGGAGCTGGGCTTTGCTAGTACAGAGGGGAGATTATTGCAAATCACTGCCCAAAGATTCGTTCACTCTTGCTGGTATTTCCCTTCTGGTTTGTCAGGGTCTAACGCTGCTGCTTTTCTGGCCCTGGGCCGTGCCTTTATGGTGTGGCCACGCCTGCACCCCAAATGCACACAGACCCAGCCTGCTATAGGTCAGATCCCTTTTCACTGAATTCTTAGTGTGCATTAGCATTGATGAAAAACCTGACCTGGGAATTTTTAAACTTCTGATCATTTCTGTCACTGAGGTTTTTTTTTTTTTTTTTAACTCGGCCATTCTTTACAGCTGTTGCTACACATGTGGGGAACAAATTATCAACTGTAGGCCAAACTCTCCTCCCAGATGTGAATCCAAAATAAATCCAGTGAATGAAATCAGTGGAATTACTTTGGATTTACAGCAGTATAACTGATGGGAGAATCTGGCCCATGCTTCTTGTTTGGAGGCTTTCTTTCTATTCATTTCTCTGCGGCACATAGAGCCTAATCGCCATAGAACACAGCATGTAGATTCATTTCTGCTTGGCGTGTAGATTCTAATCTCTCTGGAACACAGTGTGTTTCAGACTTAAAATCTCTGTAAGAAGACAGCAAGGAGGCTAATCTTGATGACCACCTGATTGACAGCTACTTGCTCACAAACAGCTGTCAGGGTTTTATTTTTTTCTTTTGAAAATGAACTTGTGCAACAGATATGGTCTTAAACGTATTGTGTTGTAAGTTGCAGTCAGAGGCATAAGCAATTTCTGAGATATGGGTACCTGTAGGTAGGGAGCGGTGTTTGCTTCAGAGCCCGGGCTGCAGCTTCCCAGTGCTGTCTATTCAGGCATTTTTAGAGCACTACTGTGAGTCCCACTAGCCCAATTCTCTTAAACCAGCCTGGGAAGCTTCCTTTCGCTTGCTTCAAAATGATGTGTCCCTTGGTTAGTGCCCTCTGCTTGGGAGCATCCTTCCTGTCCAGGTTTGGTCAAAATAACCAAATAAGCAGAAAGCCCTGCACAAATATGAAAGATGAGATATGGGGGGTTGGGATTTTTTTGTGGGCAAGGGAAGTTTTTGCTAAGCAACTATCTTTAAAATAATGCTGCAATTTTATTCACATTTTTTTTAAAAAAAATCTGCTTTTGCCTAAGAACATTTTTAAAAAGCCACAATAAATACTGGGGCAAAGGAGGAGAGACTCCTTTTTCGTTTGGTGATTGGAGGTGGTGGGGGGTTTCTTTTTGTTTTACAAGTTTTAAGTGTGGTTAGAAAGTTGTGCTTGGAATGATGCCCTGGCGGCCCCCTTAATTATGCAGCCATAAATCCATCTCTGTGATGAATGGACTGTGCCTAGTCCTTAGTTAACATGCTCAACTGTCCAACTTGCACATCCCATACAGGGGTTGCTCACTGTTATTGTCCCCGGGCACATCCAGGGTGGAAAAATACTACCGTACTGATACAGCAGTAGCTTATACACATTTGCACAAGTGTAAATGTCTGCCAGGGTAGTGGAGAATTGAGACTGGAGTGAAGACCTTACATTGCTGTGACTGAAAGCAGAACTTAATCCACTCGGTTCAATTACTTCTTCTAGGTCAATCTATTTTTCAAGGTGCCAGAGTACACTAGGCCCAATCCAATCTAGCTGCTTTCCATTACAGGAGTGGAACAAAGCAGCCAATATATCCTAGTGACTCCGGCTAGAATTTATACTGGTATTGCCTTATTTTGTCTGTAATGTATCTGGCACTCAAACCCAATTGACTCAAATGCTCCATTTCAATAAAATGAGTCAAATTCTGCTTTTACTTTCACCAGAGCGAATCCTTGGTAACTCCATAGACTTTAATAGCGTGGCTCTAAATTTACACCAGAGAGCAGAATATGGACCAGAAACATTCAAACAGGGCACAGTGCTTATTTCTATTAGTCAATTATCTTGAACTAAAGCCCCCAAAGTCACCTCTCAAGTTTCCATGCAAAGATTCTGCTTTCTTTCTCCCTTGCCCTGGATTTGTATGAGATTGTAGAGCTCAATAAAGCATTACTGAATGCATATGAGTTTTATTTAAGACAAAGAAATCTAAAGGCAGTAGTTCAGCCATTAGTTACAAACATCAGTGAGGATAAGGTAAAGTCTAGAGAAAAAAACAAACATACTAGCTGTTCTGAACAAAAGCTGGAGTCAGAAGTCTTTCTTAGATGATAAACCTGAGAAAAAGCCATGGACAGATAATTCACTCAACTAAGTAGTAGCAGTAGCATGCGGAAGAAAAAAAGTGAGAGGGGGGAGGTAGAATTTCAGCATGCAGGCCTGGGTATCCATGTTGCCATAGCAACTTTGCAATGGAATAAAGTATTTTGCTCCTTTCTTTAGAAAGAGATGCTGTGATACAAATAGGCACTTTACATTTTTTTTAACAAATCCATAACAACCCCTTGAGTGTGCCACTGTGTCTTGATTTTCCTAATGCTGCAGAATACACAGTCATTATTTTATTACATTTTGAAAGGGCATTGTGGATTTTAAAAGGACACCGTGATACTTTTGTATTTTAAAGTCATTTTTAGCTGTTTTTCTTCTCCGCTTTATCATTTAGATTACCCTGTTAAAAGCTTGAATTCCTACACCTCTCTCAGCCCTCCACCCCATTATTTAGTGTGTCCTTTGTTATTTGACTGGCAGTGCTTTGGCAATCAGCATACACGACTGATTCTAGGGCTGCCTTCTAGATCTAGGGCTGCCTTCTGCCTGAAGCGAAGACTGTTTGTTTCCTTTTAGTTTTATGGAGTGAGATTCTGATTCTAGTGTCAGACTAAGGCACTCCATTGACTTCAGAGTTACTCCGTTGTAAGTAAAGCTGGTTGGGAATTTTCTGGCAAACCTTTTTATGTCAGAAAATGGCAATTTGTTGAAACCATAGCTTTCTATGAGACTGTGTTGTGATGAAACTTTTGTTGGGAAAAATGTCCAGGTCTGGGAGGGAGAGAGCAAATGACTCACCTGAGAATGACCCAGGGGTTAAGGTGCTTACTTGGCATGGAGAAGACCTAGCTTCAAGTCCCTATTCTATCTGATTGAAAGGAGGGACTTGAACTTGGACCATCCACAGTGCCCTACCAATGGACTATGGAGTCAGTATCCTATTTCTTTTCTTTTTTTTTTTTTTTGGTGGGGGGCGGGGGGAGCTAAACGTCTTTGAAAGGTCTTGGTTTCATCCAAATGCAAACTGTAAAAAATGGTGTGGGTCTGTAAGACCATTTTCTACCCAATTCTAATTTTAATCCAGAGTAATATTTGGCCTCAGAGCTACTAAAGCAGTGGTCTCAAATGGAGTTGATCATGCCCCCCTTCTTTGTGTCTCTAGTCGCTTATGCCCCTGCACACATGCATATAGCGTCACCCATCTCTGAAGGCAGACCAGAGAGCAGCAGCTGCTGGCCAGGCACCCAGCTCTGAAGGCAGCGCTGCGCCAGCAACAGCGCGGAAGGAAGAGTGGCAATGTGAAAAGTGATATTTGTCATTATTACTTTTCCCAGCAGACTTAGTGCCCTATTGTCACCCTTATGTCTCCACTGCTGCTGCCACCCTGGGGCTGACAGCTGGAATCTGGCTGCCATCTCCCGGTGAGGGACTTGGGAGGAATGGGGGGAAAGAGTAGACCAAGCCTTGGCTGCCTCTTGGTGAGGGTTTAAGAGGGCAGGGAAGGAGAACCCCGGGGTGGCAGCACTTTGGCTGTTAGCGCTGAGGTGGTGGGCTCCGGCTGCTCTCTTTATCCAGTCCCCGCACCTCCCGACTGTGCACAGCCCTCCTATACAAGCCCCAGCCACCCCGGATCTGACAGCCAGAGCTCTAAACAAACAACCCCCGCCACACACACACAGTTCACACCTCCCTTGGGAACATTATAGTTCAACCCCCTGCCCCATAGTTTAAGAACCATTGTACTGAGGGAACATCAGTCTAACTTGTACCAGGACCACATGCTCCCCAATTCAAAACCTGATTCTGCTATCTTGCCGTTGTAATTCAGGAGTAAATCCACTGACGATGGTAACATTACATATAGACGTTAGATGAGAATCAGAGCCATTGAATGCGAAGTCATAGTTAGAACTGATTTGAAACTTTCAACAAACAGGCACTTTTTACAATGTTACCAAGGGACGTCAGTGCTTAAAACCCATCTTCAACAGTGACTTTGGAAATGTTGACAGTGGGACTGAGGGGCTTTTGGAAGTTTTACCTCAAAACTAAACCTGCTGCATTTCCCCTTCCCCGCAGCCACACTTTTGTGCTCAAGGCATACCAAGACTTTATTTTGACGAGATTTGTCTTGTCAGAGAAGCTTTGCTTCATTTATGGGATATTTGAATGACAGCCAGACTGAAATGATAAATTATAGAACACTGCTGGTTTTTAAATGGACTGTAGCAAAGCTTTTATGTGTTCAGATACTACGTTGATAGGGAAGCTGTATATATCTAGCTGTATCCGTCAGATCTTTGAAAGGGTAAGCAAAGCACTGCTCTCTGACCCCTCCTGCTTTGTAGGAAAACAGTATTGCATACATGTGAAGATAGCTGGAAAAGTGCTAAATCTGTAATAATATCTGCATCCTGTTACTACTGATCTGACATCCAGTGTGCTATATATGTCTTAATTAGACTTCACACTCTACAGGACAGGCACAATAGGCCTGACTCTAGTTTCACTTACACCAGTTTCACACTGGTGCAACTGCATTGATTTCGTGTTACTGAGAGCAGTGAGAAATCAGATGTGAGGCTGCTGTATTCTCTGGGTGAAATCCTGGCTCCACTGAAGTTAATGACAAAATGCCCACTGACTTCAATGGAACCAGGATCTCACCCCACATGTTGAAGTGCCATAGGCACATAGGGGACTATACAGATAAAGTTCTGCAAGACTTCGCTAGTCTCACATTTTGTTGGAATGAGAAAACCACACTCTAAGACAAATGGCCCCTTTCTGGGTGCTTGTAGTCTGTATATAGAACCAATTTCAGTTCTGAACTGGTGTCAGTCCAGAGGAATTCCACTGAAATCAATACTCTGATTACTCTGCTTTGTCTGAAAGGAGCCATTGCATCAGTTCAAAGTACAGGGCCAGATTCGTTGGTATATTCTGACTACTTTGTGCTACTCTGGTGATGCAAAGCAGCCAGAAATCCAGTTCACCAGGGTGGCGTTAGCCCAGTTTGTCTTTGCTTTGTGAGACCAGAGGATCACAGAGCTGCTGGAGCATATTAATGATTTGTCCTACAGTCCGTTAAATCATGGGAAACAAAGGACCAGAATCTGAGCTGGTGTAAATTGGTGCGTCTCCAAGTCAGTCAACAGAATGATGCCAGTTAGCACCAGCTAAGACTTAGCCTTTAAAGTTTTAAACTCCAAAAGTGCATAGCACTTGGATACCACAATGTATATTGGATCCACTTTTGCTAGACAAATAAGCAAGGCTCTATTGCTTTATAGATTCAGCTGAGTTGTGTTTGAAATGTGGGAACACTCTGAGTGCTAAACTCTTAGCCCATTTTAGCAGGGAGATTAGCTTTTATTTTTCTTTGGAATAAATCACTGGACTTGATGTGGAAATGACGGCTGTTAACAGCATAGCCAATCCTTTTGGGTGCACTAAAGACTTTTCATTTTAAACTAGATAAGCTTAATTGGATAGTTTGAAAATCTTGGCTGGAAAAAGAGGTTGCAAGGGGGCAGGGGGTGGAAAGCCTTTCAGACTGCAGAGCACATTGATGACAACCCCGTGCCTTTGTTTCCATTGCTCAGACACTAACACTGCCATGAAGAGGTTGTGTACCGGCGACTTGCATACAAATGTCGTACTTTCTCTCAGCTGGATGTCTCTATCCAGTACCATTGCAACGTTGTATTCTGCACCTTGTTTTACGTGCACTGATGCACCGAAAAGGTGATGTAGGATATTTTTTGGTGAATTAGATTTCCCTCTTGCCACAAGTTGATTAGTATGTAATCTATCAGATCTCTTAGCATAAAGCCACTCTTCCAGCCCACCCTCCCTGCCAGCCAGTTCTTACCTGCCATGAGGAGAAAAAGGATGCTGGGCTGAGTAACTGAGGGTTAGTGGGGTGTCTGCCTCCCATCAATTCGTTGGTGCAGACATCGCAGCCTTCGGCATCACGCCAGTCCCAGTAAGGGATGGTGAAGTTCTCATCTCCTGTGATCTTCTGGATCTCGTGTTCCCACAGCAGCAAGAACAGCCGATGCCAAGGTAGAAAACCTGGGGCTTCATGGGCAAAATCAATATCCCTCCATACGCTTGACCCGCCTAGCAAGGTGTCATGAGAGACGTAGTAGTGCATCCATACAAAGAGGTCGTAAACGTTGATGTTCCTGAACATGGGAGTTGAGCCATTGTTCATCTGAGCATAGGTGCCGCTGGCGATCACATAGTCCTGGCTAGGGGTGTGCTTTGCCAAGTTGAGGTAGGCAAGGAACTTATTCTTCTCTCTGCTACTGAGCTGGAAGATGCTTCTTCTTATGAGCATCCTCCTCTTGGCACAGTTGGGCCCTGAGAAGCCAAACCTGCACTCCCCACAATTGGATCCCATAAAGTTGCTGTTGCATTGGCAAGTCCTGTTATAAAACACAGCAGGCCAGTCCTCTCTGTCGTCCACTCCTGTAAAGGGGAACTGTGGCCCAAGGGGGGCACGGGACAGAAGGATCTCCTGGCAGGAGCCCCTGCGAGAGAGTTCCCCACAACGGGACCCATCCACAGCCCATAGTGGGCAACATTCCTTCCTCAGAAGGCTCTCTGAAGATGCACAGGCTCGGGGGAACTGTCCGGATGAAGGCTGCAGAGTCCCCAGCAGGAAGCCCAGGGCCAAGAGATACATCGTCACACAACAGCAAGCAACCGTCAGTGCTATGGCTCAGTGCATGAATAGATCTAACCCCTGCCACAGCCCTGCGTATGAAAGAAATTTTCACCCTCTGGTGGGAAAGTTTCACTCCTGACTTTACTTTTTCTTTTAACCGCACACCCTTAAATCTCCTTTGCCATCCACCACACACACACACAATTCTCTGTTAATCTGATCATCACATGTTCTGAGTGAAATCCAAGTGACTTACTTTCACTTGCTCCTTTAGTGTTCGACATACACAGACTTATTATAAGCAGTCATCTTCTGCCTGTCACATGATCATTTCCCTTTGGCAACTGTGGAGCAAGTAAAACTTGGATACAGAAATAGTGACAGCCGTTTTAATTCCTTGTTTGCTTATGTGCATTAGAATAATGATTTGGTTTTCTTAAAAAAATGGACAAAGTCTGTTGAATTAAATAAGCACAGCAAATCTCTGGATTAGAATAAACTTTATTAATTTATTTGTAATCTCTCCCCCCTCAATATGAGACTCATAAAATGACCCTATTAAAATGAGGCCAAATAAAGTGTGAAAGTAGGATCCATTGCAGAATTAAGGGTTTGGTTTTGGTGATGTGTTCAGACTGAAAACACTTCTCTTCCTCTGAGCCCAGCTCACTGCAGAATACCTTCACAGTATCCCTTCTCTGACAGAAGGTCCCATTATAAACTTTTAGGGGTAGGTCCTCATCCAGTAGCTATATTGAAATCTGTGCGACAATGACAGTTAACAGCAGCCCAGGACATGCTTCATGGCTTCCTTCCTTAGTAAAACTTTGTAGAAGGGAAATTACAGGAAGGAAATTGCAGGGGGGAGAGTCAACCTGGGACAGCGTTGCAACCCATCCACCCCTTGATCTGGAAAAGGGACCCTGATCTCTGCATTTTCCCGGGGAGGGAGTTTGCAGACACTGGATCTACATGCTGTAACTGATGTTACATTGGCTGTGTTCCAGAGTATCCACAGCCCCTTTCTTCTTCTCCGCTGGACTGTGCAGAGCCTAGCTGTGCAGCACACAGGGTGCTGGAGTGCCCCTCCATGCCTGCTTTGCAGCAGCACTGCAGTCATTCCACTGGGAGTGGACGGGGAGCCTTTGACTGCCCCTAAGCTGCTGGCAGAATCGCACACTTGGAAATTTCCCTCCCTCTTCTCTCTTGTGAAACTGGGGTTCCTGCTATTGAGGGACAATTTTTTTTAAAAAGCGGGGGGATGGGATTACCATGGACTGAGGATTGCTGAGAGTTTCCGTGCAGCTGGAGCATCAGCCAGGCAAAGCAAGGGAGAGCTTGGCTGGGAAAAATTGCCTTTTGCTGGAATCAGCCGGTCATCACATGATCCTGCTGAGGAGCACGAGGAGCTTTAATCCTGTTGCCGTCTATGCTCCAACAATGCCTTACTGATTATCACAGGGTCTCCGGGGGCTTTTTTTAATTGCTTCTAACCCCACTGACGTTTATCTTGCTCTCTGTTGTTCATCTCTTTCATTGCTCATGCAAGGCTTGTGGTACATTGCATGACATAACTGCTACCCATTTTGTTTCCGGTGTCAGGATGCATAGGAAACACGAGCCATTCCCTGTCTTTGACTAGCTCATTGAGGTTCGCTGGTGCAGAGCCAGATCATTGAGAAGAGACCCAGAAAGCCAAGCAGGAGTGGGGTTGGGAAAGGCTCTGTGTGGACATTTCACATTGAAGTGCAGAGAGGTGTGTGCGCACCCTTACTTTAGGGATGCTATTTTTCGTATTCTAAAGAAGTTCCTTGTTCAGTAGTCAGAAAAAAGGTGAATCTGAGGCTTTACCACTGTCCCCTGACACCATGTTTCTGAAACAGCTGATTTGCAAGCGACTCCATGGCGCAGAGTTTAGATTCCAAAGGGACAAGTTATCAGCTTGTCTCTCTCCCCAACAGAAGCTGATCCAATAGAAGATATTACCTCACCCACCTTATCTCACATTGAATCAATGGCAGGATCAGGCCTAGAACATGGATTTCTGGTCCCATGCTGTAACCTCTAAGCCATGCTACCTTCTATAGCTGTCATGTTAGTCTCTAACTTAATTATGTGAGCCACACTATTAAAAACCAAATTGCATAATCAAAATACAGAACTATGGAGATTGCACAAGAATTCACATTGACATGCAGAAATAGCTCTTGATTTCCACTGATTTTCATAGAATCATAGAAGATTGTGGTTAGAAGAGACCTCAGGAAGTGATCTAGTCCAGCCCCCTTTCTCAAAGTAGGACCAGCACCAACTAAATGATCCTAGTCAGGGCTTTGTCAAGCTGGGCCTTAAAAACCTCAAAGGATGGAGATTCCACCACCTCCTTAGGTAACCCGTTCCAGTGTTTAACCACCTTCCTAGTGAAATTGTATTTCCTAATATCCAACCTGGACCTCCTTCACTGCAATTTGAGACCATTGCTTCTTGTTCTGTCATCTGCTACCACTGAGAACAGCCTAGCTTCATCCTCTTTTGAACCCGCCCTTCAGGTAGTTGAAGGCTGCTATCAAATTTCACCCTCACTTTTCTCCTCTGCAGACTAAATAAGCCCAGTTCCCTTAGCCTCTTCTTGTAAGTCATATGCTCCAGCCCCCTAATCATTTTTGTTGCCCTCCACCCTCTCTCCAATTTGCCCACATCCCTTCTGTAGTGGGGGGGACCAAAACTGGACACAATACTCCAGGTGTGGCCTCACCAGTGCTGAATAGATGGGAATAATCACTCTCCTTGATCTGCTGGCAATGCTCCTACTAGTACAGCCCTATATGCCATTGGCCTTCTTGGCCACTGCTGACTCATATCCAGCTTCTCATCCACCGTAATCCACAGGTCCTTTTCTGCAAAACTGCTGCTTAGCCAGTCGCTCCCCAGCCTGCAGTGGTACATAGGATTCTTCCATCCTAAGTGCAGGACTCTGCACTTGTCCTTGTTGAACCTCATCTGATTTCTTTTGGCCCAGTCTTCCAATTTGTCTAGGTCACTCTGAACAATATGCCTACCCTTCAGTGTATCTACCTCTCCCGCAGCTTAGTGTTATCTGCCAACTTGCTGAGGGTGCAATCCATCCCATCATCCAGATCATTAATAAGGATGTTGGACATAACTGGCCCCAGAACCAACCCTTGGGGCACTCTGCTTGATACTGGCTGCCAACTAGACATTGAGCAGTTGATCGCTACCCATTGAGCCTGAGGATCTAGCCATCTTTCTGTCCACCTTATAGTCCATTCATCTAATCCATACTTCTTTAACTTGCTGGCAAGAATACTGTGGGAGACCATGTCAAAAGTTTTGCTAAAGTAAAGATATATCACATCACCACTTTCCCCATATCCACAGAGCCAGTTATCTAATCATAGGAGGCAATCAGGTTGGTCAGGCATGACTTGCCCTTGGTGAATCCATGCTGACTTGTTCCTGATCACCTTCCTCTCCTCCAAGTGCTTCAAAATGGATTCCTTGAGGACCTGCTGCATGATTTTGCCAAGGACTGAAGTTGGGCTGTAATTCCCCAGGTTCTCTTTCTTCCCTTTTTAAAATATGGGCACTATATCTGCCTTTTTCCTATTGTCTAGGACCTCCGCCGATTGCCAGCAATTTTCAAAGATAATAGCCAATGGCTCTGCAGTCACATCAACCAATTCCCTCAGCACCCTTGGATGCATAGATCTGGACCCATGGACTTGTGGATTCAGATCTAATGCATCCAAATACTTCTTAACCTGTTCTTTTACCACTGGGGGCTGCTCACCTGCTCCCCATGCTGTTGCTCAGTGCAGCAATCTGGGAGCTGACTTTGTGAAGACCAAGGCAAAACAAGCATTGAGTACTTCAGCTTTGTCCACATCATCTGTCATATGTTGCCTCCCCCATTCAGTAAGGGTCCCACACTCTCCCTGACCACCACCTTGTTGCTTACATACCTGTAGAAACCCTTCCTGTTATCCTTCACATCCCTTGCTAGCTGCAACTGCAAATGTGACCTGGCCTTCCTGATTACACCCCTGCATGCTCTAGCAATACTTTAATACTCCTTCCTAGTCATTTATCCAAATTTCCACTTCTTGTAAGCTTCCTGGTTGAGTTTAAGCTCACTGAAAATTTCACTGTTAAGCCAAGCTAGTCACCTGCCATGTGTGCTATTCTTTCTGCACTTTGGGATAGTTTGTTCCTGCACCCTTGATAAGGCTTCTTTAAAATTCTTCCAGCTTTCCTGGACTCTTTTCCCCCTTATATTAGCCTCCCAGGGGATCCTGCCCATCAGTTCCCTAAGGGAGTCTGTCTGCTTCTCTGAAGTCCAGGGTCCATATTTTGCAACTCTCCTTTCTTCCTTTCGTCAGGATCCTGAACTCAACCATCTCACAGTCACTACTGCCTAGGTTGCCCCCACTTCTACTTCCCCTACCAATTCCTCCCTGTTTGTAAGTAGCAAGTCAAGAGAAGCATGGCCCCTAGTTGGTTCCTTCAGCACTTGTACCAGGAAGTTGTCCCTCAAAACTTCCTGGACTGTCTGTGCATTGCTGTGTTGCTGTCCCACCAGATGACAGGGTGATTGAAGTCCCCCATTAGAACCAGGGCCTGTGGTTCAGTTAATTCAGTTAATTGTCCGAAGAAAGCCTTATCCTTCTGATCCAGTAGTCTATAGCACACGTCCACCATGACATCACCCTTGTTGCTCTTGCCTCTAAACTTAACCCAAAGACTCAATAGGCTTTTCTCCAGTTTCATACTAGAGCTCTGAGCAATCATACCGCTCTCTTACATACAATTCAACTCCTCCACCTTTCCACCTGTACCTGTCCTCCCTGAACAGTTTATACCCATCCATGACAGTGCTCCAGTCATGTGAACTGCCTCTTTGAGTTTGCTATTCCAATCACATCATAGTTCTTTGATTGTCCCAGGACTTCCAGTACCCTCCTCCTTGTGTTTCCTCCTGGTATCCCACTTCCCTCTGGGATTAGGTCACCATCCCCCGGCAAATCTAGGTTAAAGCCCTCATCACTTGGTTAGCACGCCTGCCTGTGAAGGTGCTCTTCCCTCTCTTGATTAGGTGGATCCCATCTCTTCCTATCAATCTTTCTTCCTGGAACAACATCCCATGGTCAAAGAATCCAAAGTCCTCTCTCCGACACAACCTGCGTAACCACGCATTCACCTCCACAGTTCTACTGGACAGATTTTCAAATCTGTCCATTCTGTTTTCATCCCATTCTACTTCCTTTAAGGGAGAAAATGAAAATGTATTTAGAAAGGGACATTTCTCATTTGGAAAAGGTCAGAGAAAATAATTTCAGCTCCAAACTGCTGACATTGCAATAGTTCTTTTCTCAGTTTCATGTTTCTAGTAAAATTAGTATACCTTCTTAAAGCCTTTTAACTGTGCTGATGCTACCTCTTACAATCATCTTTTAAAAAGGTTTTTAGGCAATTCTGTGCCTTAAAGTTTTAATTGTCTCCTTGGGAGCTAAATAAATCAATCTGGGATGATGAAAGAGTATTGGGAATCACTCTTGCAGTTGCAAAGGGTTTTATCACTGACAGGATTGCCTCCTCACTCTGAACTCTAGGGTACAGATGTGGGGACCTGCATGAAAAGACCCGCAAAGCTTATTTTACCAGCTTAGGTTAAAACTTCCGCAAGACACAAGTTTCTCCTGTGTCTGGAACAGTATGTTGCCACCACCAAACGTAACACCAAGAACTAGGGCAGGGCCATTTGGGGCCCCCTCTCTTTCGCCAAAATCCCCTCCCAAGCCTATATCTCCCTTCCTGGGAAAGGCTTGAGAAAAACCCTTCACCAGTCCTGCTAGGTGAGCCTGATCCAAAAGTCTGGATCTATACAATGGAAAACAAAGCAGTCAAATTCTTAAAAGAAAGAAACAAATCCCTTATAAAAATCAGTGGAAAAGCACTTACAATCACAAAAAGAATCAAAGAAAAAAAACCCACACCACACAGGTATCCCCCTCTGCTGAGTTTCAAAGTTACAGAGAAAACACAGGGCTATTTCCCTAAAAACCTGAGAAATTCACAAGTGAGAAAAACAAATATCAGCTATCGTCTTGGCTGGCTAAACTACTTACTGTTGCTGTTTAGAAAGGTTATAGATAGATAGATGGAGAGAAGAAAATTGTCTGATTCCCCTGAAAGCCCATAGTGAATGAGACACAACAGAAAAAGCACTTTCCCTCCCCCTAGGTTTGAAAGCATCTTTGGTCCCCAGTGGTTCTTTTGGTCAGGTGCCAACCAGGTTTCTTTTTGCTTCTTAACCCCTTACAGATAAACAGGAATTCTAGGCTACTTTATGCTTATGACAATCAATGATAATATTTCAGTATAATGTTGGATAAAGGGATGTCAGAAGAACTCAAATGACTTAGAGAAAGTTTAGTGCAGATCAGCTACAGTAGAAAGAAGAATCATGTGGGGAAAGAGTTGAAGATGCAGCCCTTTGAGAGATAAGTGAAAGGAATTCTTATGCTATGTCTACACTGCACAGCTTTTAGTGACGTAGCTATGTTGTCACAGCCGTGCCGCTAAAAGTCATGCAGTGTAGCCACTGTTTGTCAGCTCTCCTGCCAACAAAAACTGTCTACCCCCAACGAATGCTGTTTGTGTTGTTGCAGGAGAGCGCTTCTGCTGACAACACCCTGCTCACACTGGCACTTGTGCGGCAAAACGTTTGTCTTTCGGGAGAGGAGGAGTTTTGTCGTTCAATTGTCAGTTTAGACATAGCCTTAGAAAGGAGCAAAAGGAATAGGGAAAGAGTGGGAAGAACAGCATTAGATAACATAAATAGGTCCAAATTCTGCTGTCTGTTGCACAGGTGCTTTTTCCTATGGGCTAGATTCTCTACCCTTACTCAGTTTTGGAGGACTCACAGATGGTCCCTTCCGGCCTTATAGTCTAACCTCCTGCACATTGTAGGCTACAGAATCTTACCCACCCGCTCCTGTAATTGACCAATAATCTCTGGCTGAGTTACTGAAGTCTTCAAATTATTATTTAAAGACTTCACATTAGAGACTCCACCATTCACACTAATTTAAATCTGCAAGTAACCCGTGCTCCATGCTTCAGAGGAAGCAACCCCCCCCCCCAAGTCTCTGCCAATCTGACAGAGGAGAAAATTCTTTCCCAACTCCAAATATGGAGATCAGTTAGACCCTGAGCACATGGGCAAGACCCACCAGCCAGACTCCTAGGAAGGAATTCTCTGTAGTAATTCAGAGTCCACTCCATCTAGGGTCCCTTCCCTGGCCAGTGGAGATACTGGCTGCTAGCAATTGCAGATCAGCTATATGACATTGTAGGCAGTCTCATCATATTTTCCCCTCCATAAAATTATCAAGCTCAATCTTGAAGCCAGTTAGGTGTTTTGCTCTCACTGCTCCTCTTGGTAGGTTGCTTCAGAACTTCACTCTTCTGATGGTTAGAAACCTTTGTTTCACGTGCTGCAGACATAAACTGGAACTGAGGCCCAGAGATGTTGAGCCCTACCCCATACCATCACAAGCAACCCCATCATACAATCACACTCCCAAATGGTCCAGCTCTCCCTGAAAACCATGTAAGGGGTTCACACCCAAAAGTCTTATTGGGAGGCTGTTCCAGAACATCATTCCCCTCATGGTAAGAAATCTTCTTTTGACTGCCAAATTGAATTTGTTCATGGCCAGTTTATTTCTATTTATTCTTGTGATATCATTGTCCTTTAGTTTAAATAGCTCTTTACCTTACCTAGTATTTATCCCTCTTGACGTATTTATAGAGAGCAATCATATCCTCTCTCAGCTTTCTTTTCACTAGACTAAGTAAGCCAAGCTCTTCCAATCTCCTCCCATAAGATAGGCCCTCCATTCCTCTGTTCAACCTCGTAGATGTTCTCTGCACCTGTTCCAGTTTGAATTCATCTTTCTTGAACATGTGTGATCCAGAACTGTACACTGTTTCTCTAGCTCAGGGATCGGCAACCTTTCAGAAGTGGTGTGCCGAGTCTTTGTTTATTCACTGTAATTCAAGGTTTTGCGTGCCAGTAATACATTTTAACATTTTTAGAAGGTCTCTTTCTATGTCTTTAATATATTACTGAACTGTATGTTGTATGTAAAGTAAATAAGGTTTTTAAAATGTTTAAGAAGCTTTATTTAAAATTAAATTAAAATGCAGAGCCCCCCGCACTGGTGGCCAGGACCTGGGCAGTGTGAGTGCCGCTGAAAATCAACTTGCGTGCCGCCTTTGGCACCCGTTCCGTAGGTTGCCTACCTCTGCTCTAGCTCTACTGGGAATGCTTCACCTAGACGTCCAAGCATCACATTTACCTTTTTCACAGGTGCATCATGTTGGGGGCTCATGGTCATCTTGTGATCGACCCATACACCAGGTGTGTCTCCTCCTCTATCGTTTCCTACTGGTTACCCTCAACTTATAGCAAAAGTTTGTCTTATTTCTTTCTAAGTGCATGACCTTGTACTTTGTACTATGGAGTTTCATCCCATTTTCAGTCATTCAGAGATTCCCGTATAATGTGTTTGATATTTTTCTATGTATTGATGATGCCTCCCAACTTTGAATAATCAGCCAATTTAATTAGCGTACTCCAACTTTCTGTGCTAAGGTCATTAATACAAATATTGAATAAGAATGGTCCCAAGGTTCATCCTTGAAGAAGTCCACTAATAACCTCCCTCCAGTCTAATAATTCCCATTTCAGCACAACCCACTGCTTTCTTCCCTCTAACCAGTTCCTCATCCACCTTACAATGTTTGTACTGATCCCCATCTTTTCTAATTTTAAGTAATAATTTCCCATGTGGTACCATGTCAATTGACAAATATACAAACTGTTCAAATATATTGAACCTATTGTATTTCCCTTATCTAAAAAATGAGTTATCTCAAAGCAGGAAATCAGGTTCATCTGACATGATGTAACTTTGATAAACACAGGTTGCATTACGTCCCCTTTACCATTACTCCATGAATTTAATCATTCTTTCCTTCACAATTTGTTCTAAAGCCTTACATACTACTGAGGTTAGAACAACAGGTCTGTAATTGCCTGGATCACTTCCTCTTCCCCCCAACTATTGGTATGACATTAGCTATTCTCCATTCACATGGTACCACTGTGCCATAAATAGATTTATTGAAAATCTTTGTCACTGGATAGAGGAGAGGAAATCTTGTGCATTCCCATTCAAGGTCTTTTCTTTAAATCATCTCATTTGACAAGGCAGTGATTATTTCTTCGAAGAATAAGAAAGGGGTTTAGCCCGCAAGATCTGTGCATTCTCCCAAGATCTCCACAAATTGGGATGCCTGTACTTGCAAATTGGTTCTCAGCCTGCCCTAACCGCCTGCAGCTACCCTTTGAAGCACTTGCCTTCCAGAGGTTCTAGTGGAAGGGGGCAACTCAAATGAAATAACTCTGGGGCTGCATTTACAAGGGCACTTCCCAGAGGTCACTGGAGGAGAAGGAACGCTGCAGAGAGTGAATGTTTCCTGCATTCCCAGTTGACAGCCTCTGAACTTGCTGACCCGCATGCAATTCTCATGCAAAGGTTGGTCTTAGAGACTGGAGCCACCTTGCTTTAAGGGCAAAAGTGTGGGAAGGTAGTTCATGGTTGGGAGTCTTTCACTTTATTTTGCTTCCCTCCGTTCTGAATAACAGAGGGTATCACATGGCTGTTCATTCCTAGATCATAACAAGGGGAAAATGCATAGTAAGAAGCAGGCAATTTATAATAGCTTCACTCCTATTTCTATAAATTGAAACCTCCCTCTAGCATATGGGATGAGAAGAAAAGGGCATATGTTATTCAGCATTCAAAAAACCTCATTAACCTTCCATAACTCTGTCTGACGGTGCTCAAAGGTCCAACTGCATTGAAGACTGCATTGAAGAAATAGATATAATCTCTGATTATTTTCCCCCTCCTACCGATCATCCTAACAAAGAATCCAATTGCATCAAATTAGACTTTCTGTGTAGAAATTCACTAACTAGTCCCAGTTTTCATGGAATGCCAAACAGAAATCTCAGCTCCTCATTTTGAAAAAGGCTCTGTGTAAAAGAAGAATTGATATGTAGCCTGCCTATGCCAAAAACATCAGGGAAAATAAAGATGTTTTCACCCCCAAAATAATGTAGTTCTGCATTGATAAAGCCACAAAAATAGGGGTGAAATCCTACTTCTATTGAGGTTAAAGGAAGTTTTGGAATTGATTTCTCTGAAGCCAAGAGATCACCCCATAACTATTGTAGGACAGTGCATTATGAGATGGATATCCATTGAAATCTGTTCCAAACCTGGGTCACCAGTAAAATCAAGAAGGGGAAGCCAAAGCTTTTCTCTGGTTACTCAGGCTGGGACCTAGGTTTGTCTTTTTCAAGATGAAGAAATTGAGAAGTCAGCAAGTTGGTGTGTTCTCAATGAGTACACAAGGGAGGATAAGTGTGCAAAGGAGCTCCATGCAGGGGATGTGATGCCAGATTTTGGGGGGCCCCCATGGTTGAACTAGTATAGAATTTCACTAAATGTTTTTCACCAACTTCTTTCATTCCTTAGAAAAGATGGTGAGCTTTCCATTATTGATAGCACACATTGACTCTGAAGAAATAGCAGCTTTTTCTGTTCTTTACAAAGTTTCAGAGAAACATTTTTTGTCTAAGTGAAGCGGGTCAAAGGGTCCCATACAGAGACATGCCCTCACTTGGAGATGACATTGATAATTACTCTGGTGGATTTTAAACATGATTAACTTTACATATAAATATTAATTTTATAAACTGAATAAGGTTAATAGCACCAGCTGAACTACACATTCTGCGGGAACTGTGCACTGCTAAAACATGGCTGTGATATGAAGAGAGAAGTATATTCTTCATTAAAATGAATGTTGCTTAAGGCTAAATTTTTCTCCTCAGTTAGCAGTCTGAGAATACCCAAGGAGGTTTGTGGGGTGTAGGAGGAATGGAATATTCCACTCTCAGACTGCAGATTGCCATCAGAATCCTCTCTTGCAGACTTAGGGTTCCAGTTGCATTTTCTGCATTCCCTGCCCCATCCCCAATGTGCCCCAGTCTCTATCCCCCATATTGGGGCACAGAGAGCCCGTGGGAAGCTGTTCTATATGTTTTACAGGAGGAGTTATGGAATGTTTACTTGCAGTATGTTATTCAGCCACTGGATGGCTCCATTGATTGGCCATTCAGAGTTCCAGAAAGGTTGTGGTAAACTGAGGGAGATAGAAATGAGACTCAAGCTGCTTTGAAACTTTTTTTTATTCAGATTATTCTATGTAGTTGTTTCCTTTAATACATTCCTTCTGTTTAAGATGACTGTGATTCCAGCAGGAGGTAAGGTCCCGCCGTGGAGCCCACTTCCTAAATTCAACTCAGTCTCACTGGGTTGGTTGAGATCAAGATCTTCCACATGGATCATGATGGGGGATGATTTGCCCACTCACCAGTAAACAGTGCACACAAAACATGTTCCTTCTGAAATCTTATTAGGAAAATAACTGGTATATTTGCATAGTGAGTTAAAGAAAAATCTCTTCAAGGTGTGTGAATTATTAAAACGTTAAGGCCAGATTCATCAAAGGGAATCAGTAATTATATGGGGCTGATATTTTGATATCAATTATGAAGTTCTTCAAAAATCATCTGTCAATGGTGAGCCAAAAAAGTGAATAGCATTGACTCAGTTTCACAACACTTTCATTAGCATTCTTTGGGAACGGATAAAATGTTCTGTGCCAGACTGGCTCTTTGATGCCAAAAGGAGCCTTGGGGGGGGGGACTGTCATTATTTTTTCTTTGGTAAGTTTAAAAATTACCCAAAGTGCTCTCCTTATTTCATGGTTGGGCAGGTGCTGAGCACCCTCAACTCTCACTGCCATCAGTTTGTATGTGTTCAGATATCACAATAATAAGCAAAGCATATAGACACCTAGAAAGCAGAAAGATGCACCGCAATATATATGTATATACAGAGAATAGAGATGTGTATGTGTAATATGTTTGTGTATATAACTATAAATATATGTACACACACAATTGATTGGGGAAGTGATCAAGTCACTGAGTTTATTAATCTTTGGCTAATAGAAACTGTGACAGAGCATGGAAGGGACTTTTTAGGACTCAAAGTTTAGTGTAAATAAAGGCAAGACCTGCTTTTGGTTACACAGTAATGTAGTCTATAGTCAGTGTAGTTGATTAAGTTTATAATTAATAGCTTGGAAAGCTGGTGTATTGTTCATTGAAGAGTGATTTTTTTTTGTCTACTTATTTAAGGTTCAGGAGCCAATTACCAGAGGCCATTTTTAAAACATGAAATACGCAGCACTTTTGCGGATTTTCAAATTGGTAAAAATTAATAAACGTTTCATACTCTGATTTCCGTTTTTGATCCCCTGGTTTTGGTGCTTGGACTCAGAGACTGGCCTTGACCTGGCCTCAGCACCTGAAGCCTGACTTAAGTTCTTGGACTCAGAAACTGGCCTTGACCATTAGGCCTTACTACCCAAGCCTCAGTTGTGACACAGTGGCTCAGCTCTCCAGCCACAACCCAATTTATCTGCTCTTTTCAAATTTTATGTAACCTACGGACAAAATAGAATCAAAGTTTTATGTAAATAAGAGATCCAAGCCATTACTAAGTTGCATATAGGTAGCCCAGTATGTTTACATTACACCCAATTAGGACTAAAGTGTTTTAATTTCAACTTAAAATGTATTCTTAAGGTAATAAAAGAAATCAACTCTGGCAGATGAGTAAGGGGACTTCGCCAATTTCATTATACTAAGGGACAGGCAATCCTGTCACACTCCACATTTTCTGGATTTGCTCAATGTTTCTGTCTTTAAGTTAAAGGTGTCACCTTTTTGATATGCTAATAACAGGGTTCAATGAGTATAATTCATCTTTGGGGAAGAACAGACCTGTCTCAGAAATAGGACAAAATGTGTAGAAAATTAGACAAACTTGTTCTTAACATAGGTCTAATATTAAATGGCTCCTGTCAACTTAGGTTAGACAGTACTGGAGGGGAAAAAGTCTTGTAAAATTCTTTTTCCCCTCTTGCTTTCTTTCAAATATGTAAGAACATAAGAATGGCCGTACTGATCAGACCAAAGGTCCATCCTGCCTGATATTCTGTCTACCAACAGTGGCCAATATCAGGTGCCCTGGAGTGAGTGAATCTAACAGGTAATGATCAAATGATCTCTCTTTTGCCATCCATCACCACCCTCTGACAAACAGGGGTTAGGGAAAGCATTCTTTACCCATCCTGGCTAATAGCCATTAATGGACTTAACCTCCATGAATTTATCTAGTTCTCTTTTAAACCCTGTTATATTTCTAGCCTTCACAACCTCCTCAGGCAAGGAGTTCCACAGATTGACTGTGTGGTGTGTAAAGAAGAACTTCCTTTTATTTGATTTAAACCTGCTGCCCACTGGATCAGGGCCGGCTCTATCTTTTTTTGCCACCTCAAGCAAAAAAAAAAGGGCGGCTGGAGGAGTGGGAGGGGCAGAGGAGCCAAGGGGGTGGGGTGCGGCTGGAGGAGCCATGGGGTGGGTGGCCCAGCTGCAGGAGCCAAGTAGGGGCTTGCAGAGTGCCACCCCAGGTACCTGCTTGCTATGATGGTGCCTGGAGCCAGCCCTGTTGGTGACTAACTGTACTGCTTGTTTACTGAAGGTAGGACAAGAAGTAATGGGCTTAATCTGTAGCAAGGGAGATTTAGATTAGATATTAGGAAAAGCTTTCTAACCCTGAGGGAATTTAAGATCTGGAATAGTCTATCAAGGGAGGTTGTGGAATCTCCATCACTGGAAGTTTTTAAGAAGTGGCTGGACAAACACCTATCAGATTTACTTGATCCTGCCCCAGCTCAGGAGGCTGGATTTGATGACCACTCAAGATCAGAAGCACCGGAAGCTCCCTGGAAGTGGGGGACATCTGCAAGTGAACAATGGCCCTGCCTCCTGGCTCTGCCCTTTCCCCCTAAGGTCCCACCCCTGCTCTACCTCTTACCCATGAGGCTCCACCCACGCTTGTTCCTTTCCGCCCACTGCCCCATCACTTGCTCTTAAAGCAGATAAAAAGTGGAAGGTAATAGCCCTCCCACTTTTTAAAGTGATGGGGGTCATGTGACTCCCTGGACCCTCCTGTTTCTGAATCACTGCTCATGGTCCCTTTCACCCCTATCTTTTTCTGATTCTGTGATTTGCAAAGAGGTGTGATTTGCACTATGCTCTAAAAATTTAGTTTGATCCCCTGAGTTCCACAATGTCGTGTCATCCACCAAAAATTCCCTGCTCCCAGGAATTTGTCATGGGCTCTGCCTATTGCATTCTCTACCCTGATTACATCTTCAGGTTACTAAATTCATTTGGGTAATTCAGGGATATTAGTGTATCTCATCAACCCTAGTTTTTATGCATCTATTTTTATGAAGATGATAAAACATTTTGCGGAAGTCTCTGAATGTGGAATTTTTAAATGATCCTATTGTTCTGGGTGCATACCACAGAGTAGTTTGCAAACTCTGTAATGTTAACACACTGGAATATAGCTAGTCTTTGTTTTGTTTTTAACTGATGTGATGGGGCAAGGCCAGATGGCTATAGGAAAGTGCTGAAGAACAGATATGTGAGTCTCAGGCTAAACAAATCCCTGGTACCACTGGAACCTTCTAGAAATCAGTAGAAACAGCTAGCCTGATTGAGACACCTGAAGCCAATCAGGGACTGGTGGAAACCAGTTAAAAGCTTTCCAGTTAGTCAGGTGGGTGTGGATGTTAGAAGCTGTGGGAAGAAGTTGTGCTGTTGGTGAGACTGAGTGATAGACATA
Organism: Dermatemys mawii; assembly: GCA_007922305.1. Taxonomy (NCBI): domain Eukaryota; kingdom Metazoa; phylum Chordata; order Testudines; family Dermatemydidae; genus Dermatemys; species Dermatemys mawii. The sequence goes on along the minus strand of ML677344.1, from coordinate 15,066,115 downwards.
TACACAAGAAAGGAAGCTCTGAGGTAAGGGTGAAGTGGATTTTGAAGAAGTGGGGACTGCTGTGGGGAAGTAACCCAGGGAATTGTATTATATTTTGTGGCTAAAAGGTCAGCCATCTTAGCTGATACTATTAGGGTCCCTAGGCTGGATCCCAGAGTAGAGGGTGGGCCCGGGCTCCCCCCTTTCTACCTCCCCGAATTAATCACTGAGATTGGGAGACAACCGAGACTGTGCCAGGAAGGATAGCTTCTCCTCACTGGCTTATGATGAAAATGGCTCCGTAGGCTGTCACTTTGTCTCTAGAGAGAGAAGGGCCACGTGGAGGGTCACAGTGAGCCTCTGAGGCCAGTGAAATCCGCCAGGAAACGCAGAATCCACGAAGATAAGGACAGAGCTTTGTCAGAACAGGTGTCAGGGGTGGGATCATCGTACACAGAATGGCGGAAGAAAGAGGGATTTTTTTTAAAAAAAGGAGAGTGTACTGGGGTTTTGGATATTTTTTTGGGTTGGTTGTCTGTTTGTTTTGTGCCACAATAGAGGAGGTGATAAGGGTTCTGGTACAAGCCACGGCAGCCCAGGAGGAGGCCACTCGGGTTCAGGCTAAGGCACAACAGGAGTCTATGCGGCTTCAGCAGAAAACTAATCAATTATTAATGAACCAGGTGACCCAAGATCATGCCCTCTTGCAAGAGGTAGTGGATCAGCTAAAGATCCTCACCACCCAGCCCTGAGGGTCCGACGGGATGAGAACCCTGAGGGCCACTGTTTGTCTGCCAAAGATGATGTCAGAAGATGACGTTGAGGCATGTCTCCTCTCATTTGAAAGGACTGCTCAGTGTGAGGCATGGCCCCAGGAGCAGTGGGCTAGCATTCTCGCCCCTTTTTTGTGCGGAGAGGCCCAGAAAGCCTACTTTGACCTGCCTGCCACAGATGTCATCGACTATCTCCAACTGAAGGCAGAGATCCTAGCACGATCAGGGGTGACAGCAGCAGTACAGGCCCAGAGGTTCCATGAGTGGAAGTACCAGGAGAACAAACTCCCAAGGTCTCAGCTATTTGACCTCATACACCTTGCACGGAAGTGGTTACAGCCCGAGGCGTGCAACCCGAATGAGATTTTGGAGACCCTGGTCATAGATCATTACATGCAGGGATTGCCACCAGATCTCTGCAAATGGGTAGGCCAGAATGATCCGTCCACCTATGATGAGATGATCACACTGGTAGAAAGACGGATGACAGCCAGGGAATTGACCCGACTACCTAAGGAAGACCCCTTTTGGAACAAGCGCTTGAACCCAACCCTGGAAGGTTGGGCGACTGAAACCCTAAGTGAAAGAAGGGGCGGGATGAAAACCATGGGAGACCCCAGAAGGAAGGGATTGGTCTAAGTGAGGGGAACCCTGGGTCTAAATTCCCAAACTCCCGTGATAGGGAAACGATTAAAAGTAATTATAGATGTTATGCATGTGGGGAGTGGGGACACATAGCAGCACAGTGTCCCAGCACCTAGGAGCCGATGCAATGTAACTTTGGGGATTGGGAGGTCCCATGCTCCCTTATCCACCTTGCAGGGATTGCGTTAGCCCCACATAACTACACTAGACTGGTGAAGATAAATGGAGTAGAGACTACAGCACTTGTGGACTCTGGGAGTGTTATCACCCTTATATTGGGTAAGCTAATAAAAAATAGGCAGATGTTGCAAACCAAAGGCGTAGCTGTGACATGCGTGCATAGGGCTGTAAGCCATTACCCCACCATCCTGGTGGAGACAGAGGTTCAGGGAAACCCCATTGAGGTGACTGTGGGCGTAGTTCCTAAACTCCCATATCTTGAAGACATTGGGAGGGACTTTCCAGGGTTTGATAATTTACTCCCCTCAGAGAGGCTGGAGGAAGGTGGGAACCCTGAGGATAGCGACTTGCCACCAGGGGAATGTCAACCCCCGATGTTTGCAGAAATTTCTGAGGATCTGTTCTTAGCCCCCCCAAAGGACCCGGAAGACTAAAAAAGAAAGGAAGACTACAAAGGCCTTATGAACCCGTATCCTGTCCCAGGGTCCGAAGACTGCTCTAGTAGGCAGACGGACACGAGCAGCCAACAGAGAAACTTCCACCTCAGAAAATGAGCCAGAGGCCTCCCCCAGCTGTGATGATGGTGAGCCGTTGGAGGAAGCAGGAGCCAGCCCCTGGGAGCTCGGGCATGTTAGTTCTGGGAGAGAGTCTTTCGGGCGGGACCAGGCAGAGGACCCTAGATACGATAATGCTAGAAAAGAGGTAGCCGAGATAGATGGGATACCCATGGATGGGAAGGTCCGACGTCCAGAACCTTATTTTATAGTGAAGAAAGATCTCTTGTGCCGTGTGGTGCAAATACAGGAGCAGGAGATACATCAGCTTCTGATGCCAAAAAAACATCAAAAGGCCATATTGAGCCTTGCCCACAGTCACCTATTTGGAGGACATCTGGGGTAGAGAAAACTCAGGCACAGATCCTGCAGAGGTTCTTCTGGCTAGGAGTACACAAAGATGTTCAGAGATACTGCATCTCCTGTCCAGAGTATCAGTTACATAGCCCTCGCCCACACTTGCGGGGTCTTTTGATACCTCTTCCAATAATAGAGGTCCCTTTTGAACACATAGCCATGGATCTGGTAGGACCCCTTGAGAAGACAGCTCGGGGCCACCAAAATGTGCTTGTTGTACTGGACTATGCAACCTGGTACCTGAAAGCTGTTCCCCTATGCAATACAGCCTCCAAGACAATAGCTAAGGAGCTACTACAGGTCTTTGCCCGAGTTGGGCTACCCAAGGAGATATTAACTGACCAAGGGACACCGTTTGTGTCCAAATTAATGAAAGATCTCTGTTTGCTGCTCCATGTACAAGCCTTACAGACCTCTGTATACCACCCACAAACAGATGGCCTAGTGGAAAGATTCATTAGGACCCTCAAGTCCATGATCAAAAAAGTGGTGAGCCGGGATGGGAAAGATTGGGATGCCCTATTGCCTTACCTCATATTCGCCATCTGCAAGCCTCCATGGGTTTCTCTCCATTCGAACTACTATACGGGTGCCATCCCCGGGGCATACTGGATATAGCCAGAGAAGTCTGGGAAGAAGAGCCAAATCCTGGAAGGAACATAGTCGAGCATGCACTGCATATGCGAGATCGGATAGCCCGAGTTACGCCCATTGTATACGAACACTTAGAGAGAGCACAGGAGACTCAGTGAACCCATTATAATCATCAAGCAAAGCTTCGACGGTTCCAACCAGGAGACCGGATGATGGTTCTGGTGCCCACGGCAGAAAGTAAACTATTGGCCCAGTGGCAGGAACCCTACGAAGTGATCGAAGCTGTGGGAGTGGTGAACTATAAGGTATGGCAGCCCAGTCATCGGAAACCAGAGCAAATTTGCCACATCAATCTTCTAAAATCTTGGTATGATCAAGAGGCATGCTTAGTCACACAGGAGACCCTTCCCCAGGAGGATGATTTACAGGAGCAAGTAAGGATATCTCCAGACTTGACGCCGATCCAAAAGAGCGAGGCAGCCGACATGATCAGTCACAACTGAGATGTGTTCTCCACAAAACCGGGGCGGCCGACTGAGGTCTATCACCATATCCACACAATCCCCGGAGCCAATGTAACATTGAGACCTTACCAAATTCCAGCAGCCAAAAGAGAAGAAATCAAGGCTGAAGTAAAGAAAATGTTAGAATTAGGGATTATTGAAGAATCTCATAGTCAGTGGTCCAGCCCAATTGTTCTAGTGCCTAAACCTGACGGAACCATGAGATTCTGTAATGACTTTCGCTGACTGAATGAAGTATCCCAATTCGATGCATACCCCATACCACTCATGGAAGAACTGGTTGACCGACTGGGTGGGTAGTGCCCGATTCTTGACTACATTGGATCTGACAAAAGGGTATTGGCAGATTCTTCTGACCAAAGAAGCTAAAGAAAAGACCGCGTTCTCCACCGCAGATGGAGAACTGCTATTCCAATACACTGTCCTCCCTTTTGGGCTACATGGGGCCCCGGCCACATTCCAGCGTCTCATGGATAAACTGTTGCACCCTCATACTCGTTATGCAGCTGCATACCTAGATGATGATGTCATCCATACGCCAGACTGGGGAACCCACTTGGAGAAAGTTGAAGCAGTACTGTGCACCTTAAGGCGGGCTGGCCTCACTGCTAATCCCACTAAATGTGCTATAGGGCTAGCAGAGGCTAGATACCTGGGATATATTGTACGAAGGGGCATAATGTAGCCCCAAACTAATAAGCTAGAGGCGATTCAAAACTGGCCCCGGCCAACCCGAAAAAAGCATGTCTGTGCGTTCCTAGGCGTGGTAGGCTATTACCGACATTTTATTCCCCACTTCACCACTAGGGGGCAAGTCTCCTAACAGACCTGATGAAGGCCCGAGGTCCAGACATGGTAAAGTGGACTCATGCAACAGAGAGGGCATTCATCGACCTTCAGACAGCCTTCTGTAATGATCCTATGTATATAGCCCCACACTTTAACAAAGAATTTATTTTACAAACCGATGCTTCTTAGGTGGGGTTGGGGCGATTCTGTCACAAATGGTTGGAGAGGAAGAACACCCGATCCTCTACCTAAGCAGAAAGCTGCTCCCAAGAGAACAGAAGTATGCAGTAGGCGAGAGAGAATGCCTTGCTGTGAAATGCGCCATGGAGACACTGCGTTATTACCTCTTAGGCCGGCAATTTACTCTTGTGATGGACCATGCACCCCTCCAGCGGATGCAGCAGAATAAGGAAAAGAATGCAAGAGTCACCAGGTGGTTCTTAACCTTCCAACCATTCCAGTTCCGTGTAAGGCACAGGGCTGGATGCAACCACGGCAACACTGATGGTCTGTCACGAGCACACTGTCTGGCGTCCCAAGTTGCCCAACTCTATGGTGTTGAGCAGAGGAGGGGGATATGTGATGGGGCAAGGCCAGATGGCTATAGGAAAGTGCTGAAGAACAGATATGTGAGTCTCAAGCTAAACAAATCTCTGATACCACTGGAACCTTCTAGAAATCAGTAGAAACAGCTAGTCTGATTGGGACACCTGAAGCCAATCAGGGACTGGCTGAAACCAGTTAAAAGCCTTCCAGTTAGGTAGGTGTGGATGTCAGGAGCTGTGGGAAGAAGTTGTGCTGTTGGTGAGACTGAGTGGTAGACAACATATCATATGCAAGGAAGGAAGCCCTGAGGTAAGGGTGAAGTGGAATTTGAAGAAGTGGGGACTGCTGTGGGGAAGTAGCCCAGGGAATTGTATTATGTTTTGTGGCTAAAAGGTCAGCCATCTTAGCTGATACTATTAGGGTCCCTGGGCTGCAGCCCAGAGAAGAGGGTGGGCCCAGGCTTCCCCCTTTCTACCTCCCCTAATTAATCACTGAGATTGGGAGACAACCGAGACTGTGCCAGGAAGGATAGCTTCTCCTCACTGGCTTATGATGAAAATGGCTCAACAGGCTGTGACCTTGTCTCTAGAGAGAGAAGGGCCACATGGAGGGTCACAGTGAGCCTCTGAGGCCAGTGAAATCTGCCAGGAAACGCAGAATCCACAAAGATAAGGACAGAGCTTTGTCACACTGATAAAATAAATGATTCTATCAATTGACTCCATTAAGATACATCTTGGTAATAGTGTTAACATTATGAGACACAGAGTGAATTAATGAGTAACTTAAAGCTATCCAGGCTCCACTTTAAATTTTGTGTTTGATTTTTTTAAAAAAAAAACTTGGGAAAGTTGAAGGGAAGAATATATGCACCTTTCTGCCTTTGGCAAGTAGCGTTGTATTTTATGTCCTTAGTGCTCTCCTTATTAAAGGATTTATCCCTTCTATCAATGAAATCCAAGAGATCTTACTGACATAAGTTGTGATCCTGCAGTTGAGTCAATGTGGACAAATACTTCTGCCCACATTGAAGTCAATTGTTTGTTTGAACTCCAGCAGCACTTAGGAGCCGTAGTCATGGACCATTGTGCTGGGTGATGTATATCACAGAGCAAAAAGATGGATCTCTCTATTGGTGGAAGAGTCATCAGAATGCAGATTACACGGCAGGATCATGTCCATAACTTTTAATAATAGAGGGCTAGATTTTTAGCAGGTGTAAATCACTATTGACCCACTGCAATCAAGAAGCTTAGCTGATTCATATCATCTGAGAATCTTGCTCAATATTCTCTTGCTGTTCATGCGGAGCAGCATATATAGTATAATGATTATTACATGCATTCATCGAGAGATGGACCAGGCCCATTCTCTTCTCATTTACTCTGTTGTAAATCAGGAGTAATCCCATTGAAGTTGATGAAGTTGCTTCTGTGTAAATGATCACAAAACTAGGACCAATTTAACATTTTTCCAAAAGTTGTATATACCTAGCAAATATAAATGTTACTCCGGGACATTCCCTGGGGCATAATCTGGACAGATGGAGAGTTGTATCCCCTCAAATCTCCAACCTTGGGTGTCTCTTACACGGCGTCGCCGTGATAGTGACCACTCCTGGTCTTGCTCTCACACAGCTGCTAGCATGCAAAGTCACTCCCAGTTGAAATGGATGAATGTTATAGCTAACCAATCATAAATTACATGATAGGGTGACACCAGAAAATTCCCAGTGCCAGACGTGTTCCCAGAAATGTGCGACTTGTACTGCCCAGCTCTCTAATGGACAATGCAAGTTAATTTCATCAATGGAAAATGATATTCACAAACCTTGTTATCTCAGGTGGAGATTCCCAAAAAACTTCAATCCAAACACATGGGTTTAAATAATAAAGCAAGTGTACTAACTACAGAAAGATAGATTTTAAGTGATTGCAAGCAATAAGGCATAAAAATCAGAATTAGTCACAAAGAAAATAAATAGATAAAATGCAAAGTAATACCTATTTTACCAAGCTAAATGGCTTCAAAGCAAAGGTTTTTCTCACCACCTGCTCTTTGCAGTCTCTTGGAAGCCTCCAAGCCAGTACCCCTCTCTCAGTTCAGTGTTTCTTCAGTTGCTGCCATGAGCAGAGAGGAATGGAGGAGAAAGGTAATTTGTGTTATCTGTGTTCTCTACTCTTACACCATTTCCTTTCTTTGAGGATTATCTCTGGCTGGGATTCAGGCAACAGCTAATTTGTTTACTTGGAAACCTCCAGTTGTTCTATTATTAATATGTAAAGTTCTTGCTTACACCCCTTTTCCTGCCTTTATGGCCATTTAACTAGGTGATAGTCCATATGACTGTTGACACATGGTTAAGGTTTTGTTTTGTCTTTTGTTTTTGTGGAAATGGTTTGTGCTTGTTTTTCTAAACTTGGAGCATGTTACAGCAATGTTATGCTGTATAATATTATAACTTTACATAAGATTGCACACACATTTTACCGGGACAATAATATTCAGCAGATTATGAGTTTTCAAAAGATACCTCACAAAGCATACTTTGTACAAAATGTATCATGATGAATATAGGGGTACAGTCTGTCATACTCAAATACACAGAATGATGCTGGTCCACAGATAAAAGACGAAGAGGGCTGCCTATGTTGCTTTTTACCTTTTGCTGTCCCACAATATAAGACTCTTCCAAGTAGTGTAGGTAAAAGAAGAGAAAAAGACAATGAGTACAGTTCCTTGATGATGCTTTGGTGATTAGAAAAGCTGCACAATATGTCATGATCAAGATTTTTCCAGATATGTCGCAGTAACATCACTGGCTGTTGGTATGGAAAATGTGGATGGAAACATGGCAGGAAGCTGAAGTTTCATAGATTTAGACTAGATATAAGGAGCAAATTTTTAACAGTGAGGGTAATTCATCATTGGAATGACTTACCCACGGATGTCGTGCATCACTTGAAGGCTTTCAAATAAGACTGGATGCCTTTCTGAAAGATATGCTGTAGCTCAACCAGAAGTTATATCTTGATGTAGAAAGTACTGGTTGAGTTTCTTTGGCCTGTGTTGTTATGGAGGTCAGATTAGATGAGTTTAGTGGTTCCTTCAGGCCTTAAAATCTATGAAGCAACCTATAGTTGCTGTGATGCAGAAGCAACTTACATCAGGATTTGAAAGCACTCAAACAGATTTCACTGAACCAACTAAATTGTTTCATTAAAATCCATTTGAGTGCTTTCAAATCCTGATGTGAGCTGCTTCTGGGTGGTCACGGATTTCACTAATATTCACAGACTTTAAGGCCAGAAGGGCCTATTATGATCATCAAGTCTGACCGCCTGCATTTCACAGGCCATAGCACAGTGTTTTGTAGAATTCGTGCAATCTTGTCATGATGGCTTGTGCTTGTTGGTGGCTCTCTAGTTGCCACAAGGGGGTGCTTCCCAGTGGCTGGGCTCATTACTCTTGTTGGATGAGAACTGGTTTCTGTACTCTGTGGGGGCTTATTTCAGATCTTTCATACACCTACAGTTTTATGCCAAAAATAAGATGCAATCACTTGTTTCCTAGGTAACAAAAGCAATGGGCGTGTGTAGTACTAACCATATAGGCATTGTCTCTAAAATGGTAAAGACTGTTATCTGCCTTTCTCGTAATTCGTTAGTGCTGACATATTGACATACTTGCTTTAGACTAAACAGCTTGTTATTTGTGTACTTACAGAAATTGTTCTTATACTGATGTTTACATTTCAGAATCCATTCGGGGCAAAAGAGATTTTTATAGGGGAGGTTGATGCTCAAGTATATGGGTAGTTGATTTCCCTTGTGAAGTTGGGGCTCTGGAATATTTAAAAAAATCTTTTTAGATGATGATTTTGAACAGCACAACTGATGCTGGAATTCTGTTCAGCAACAAGTTTCAAATCCCTGTCTTATTGCCAATATTGACAGTTTCGCAGTTTAGCAAATTACAGTCAAATGGGCAAAGCATGCAGTCTGGATACCCACTTAGGTACCCCTGAATCCCATCTCTGCAGTATCTTTTTTCTTCTTTAAAATCATAATGTAGTAAAATCTGCTAAATTAAGCTTGGTGGGTAGTTTTTCATCCCAGTCAATCAGAACTCCTGATTACAAAATGGCATGATTTTGTTATTTGAAAGTCTTCTTGCAAACAGCTTTACTTCATTTGCATTGCATTGTTCTCATTTGCTGAAGACTCAGCCACTGACGTGACTTACAGTGGGCTCTTCCCAAGTTAAGTCAAAATGATTTTTAAAAAAACGTGCCACCCACATTCCGAGTAGCCCTAGTCTTCTGCGAACCTGATGGGATTTCATCTCCTAGAATTACCTAGGCAGTCTTCCTTGGTGCAGAAATGTTGTGTTGCTTCCCCAACCCAGAAAAAGGCTGTTTTAGGTCCTGAAACCATGGATTTCCCCATTTCAATCCACAGGCTTCCACTGGCTCTCAAGCATCCTGTTCTTCCAGGGTTTCCACCTATCAGAACTAAAGTGGAGGGAGAAAAAATTAGGACAAGTTAATATTACCTGGGCTTGTGACTTAAAGGTTGTCCACGTTCCCTGTGTGGGTTTCAAGGGTGGAGAGAATGAAGAGGAAGAGTCCAGTGGGCTACCTGCTCCATCCAGTTCTCACTCACATATCAGCTAACTGCCTTCTTGACATCTCCAAGTCTATACAGCTAAAAGTTCATGGATGGGGGGTAATGACACAGAAGCAGAATGCCTCACTGCAGAGGAGTCACTCTCCTCTAAGCATAGACATATGGGGATGAGGTTCATTATTACTGTTGGGATTGTTATTCATCAGCTGGTGAAGAGAGGGGGCAGCACCATGAAGAGAGGGGAGAGCAGTCCCTCTGCTCATAGCTCTAGGGCAACAGATTTGGCTTGGCTGCCCTCCTGTCTTGATGGGAGGCGGCTGGGCAAAATTTGAGTAAGGTGCATTTTGACCTGGTGCCCAAGGTAGCAACACCATTCAATTTTGGCCCAGCCACCCCCCATCATGATGAGGGGTGGCTGGGCTAAATCTGACATTGTAGGCAACTTCCCAGACATCTTCTGTGCTAGGTAGCTACCTAAAAGTCCATGAGAAGCAAGCCGAGGTTGGGGTGGGCAACTGCCCCCTGCCCTATAGAAAATGGGTCCCCATAGCAATTCCCAGTGTGTCAGCAAAGAAGGGACAATCGGTGTGATATTGTAATGATGTGTAACTGAGCCAGAGTTTCATCCAGAGAGCCTAATCCTGGTTCCCTTATTTGCTGTTAGGTGAATATTTATAAATATTACCTCCTCTTCAGCAAACCTGGAGATTATAATTGTCCATATGAGTCCAGCTCATGTATAGAATTCATGATTCTGCCCACTTCAATTGCTGTGTCTGACATACAGGAGAACTCTACTTGAATGATTCCCATGAGTCCATGAGAACTCGTGCTGCCACAATGGCCTCTTCTCATGCTGGCATCAGAAACAAACTAGTTACTCCATCAAAAAGGAACCTGAATGGGCCAAATACTCAAAAAAGAAAAGAAGAAGCTAAGGTGAGCAAATGATACCTTCTAGTAAATGGGTAACTGGCTCCCTCACCTATGCTTCTCTACCTGGGTCAGGATTTCAGACACATTTATTTTAATACAGCATGGAGAAGACCAGTTACCAATCTTCAGTGGCGTAGGAGAACCCTTGGCCTGTAAAACGTACTATGTATGCACAGGTGTGTTTTTAAAAATGCTAGAGAATTGCATCCTGAGGGATTGTAGCTGAGCCAGAGTCCGTGACTTCTTGTAGACTTACATCTCATAAAAAAAAAATAGAAAATACTGTCTTACTGATTTGAATCCTTGAAGCCTAGAGGATCTTACCATCATTTCTGGATCTACCAAGTAGCAGTGACTGGAATGCCTGCTTCCCACCTCTAGCAATGAGGTGGTTGGGAATGACATAGGTGGGAAAACAGCCCCTGCAAATATTCTCCTCCCTAGTAACGTCTGCCCAACGCTGCTTGCCCTCTGCCTGGCAAATTACAAGGGATCTCCATTCCTCCCTTCACCCCCACCCCCCGCTCCACCCAGCTGTGTCCTCTGGATGCTTCTCCTTTCCACTTGATTGCTCCCATAGACCAAAGTATTCTCTGTCTTCCCCTCTCTGAGCTACTGGTGGTGCTAACAGCCCTGCAACAGTCTCCCTGCCTGTCAGTGAGGGAGCACTACTGAAACATGGAAAGGGAAGGTGAGAAATCACAAGGAGGTAAGGTAGGGGAGACAGACTGGTAGATATACAGGGTAGGATTTTCAAAACTATCCCGTCTTGGCCTGACTCTGCTCCTACTGAAATCATTGGGAATTTCGCCATTGACTTCAGTGAGAGCAGATAGGCCAAGACTGAAAGTTCTTTCAGAAAGGGACCATCTTTGTTCTGTGTTCATACAGTGTTGAACCCCAGAGGACCCTGGCCCAGTGTTGGTCCATGGAGCACATAAGTGTTACCATAATACACACAATAAATACCAGTGATGATACTGAATGGTTTTGCAAAATTCTGGGCACATTGGCCTTGATGTTCAGCAAGGAACAACAAGAAGCAAGAGACTCTTGGAAGTAAACTAGGGACTTTATTATTGCTGTTGATTTATGTGGTAGATGCTCAGGTAGTGTGATCATGAGTGGAAGTGAAAAACCTGAAGATAGAGGTTTTAAATGTATGCCTTATTTAAGCACATCGTTTCAATGGGAATATGCAAGTGCTTAAACTTAGGCCCGTGATCATTGTTAGTGCTATGGAGTGTCATTGCTGATGCAGCATGGTAAAGAGCTTGTCTACATTACCCGCCAGATCGACGGGCAGTGATGGATCCAGTGGGGTCAATTTATCTCGTCTAGTCTAGACACAATAAATCAACTCCCGAGCACTCTCCCATCAGCTCTGGTACTCCACCAGCGTGAGAGGTGCAGGTGGAGTTGACACTGGTGAGAAAATACTGTGATGAATAGATCGAAAAATGTTGACTTCAGCTAATCACATAGCTGAAGTTGTGTAATTTA
>ML677344.1:14995966-15054097 GCA_007922305.1 Dermatemys mawii | reverse complement strand
GTTGACTTCAGCTAATCACATAGCTGAAGTTGTGTAATTTAGATTGACACCCCTTTCTCCCCCGCCCAGTGTCGATCAGGCCCAAGGCTGCTAAGTGCTGTTGTTTCTAGAGCTCCGATCTCAGCTGCACTAGCAGAGAGTGCAGCATACCGATTCAGCAGACATCAATGTCATTCGTAAAGACAGACTGCAGGCTCAATTCAGTGGTGAAGGTGTTTGGCCAGGTTTATTGTTGACAAAGTGTCACCCACATACCTGGTGTTCTATCCCGTCTAGTGGCACTGAGACCACTTAGAGTGAGTAATGAGTCTGCTCTACAGCCATAGCTAAGGGCCTGTAGCTTTTATGCCATAGAGGCTCATGCATTAAGCTCCAGAGGCCCCAGGTTCAATGCTGCCTGGGTCTGTCGACATTACAAAAGCACTGTATTAGCACCCCATAAGTGTTACAGGAACACTAACACATGTATGCCTGTGACAATTACACCAGCTCAGTCCTGCCCCTCCTATGACTTCTCCTTTGATACAAACAAGTTCTGTATTACGCTCCAGACATTGTTAGTTACCACCCTTATTTTTATACCTATTAGTTTGAACAAAACATCCTCATCCATTATCCTGCCATCCCATCCTTGTCTTCTGAGGAGTCGGTGTATTCTTGTACCATCTCATAGGAATTCATTTACAGAGTTACTTGAGAGATCTGTGTGTTTTTGTACCGTCCTCTCCAGACAGCAATGTACTTACTTGGTATTAGCTAATACCTAGTGTGTTGCTATTTTCCCAAGACCAGGCCTACTCTTGCTCACAGCCTTTGATTCACACTGTTAGGTATACCTAGGGCTCCAGCAAGGCCGACAGTGCTTACATATTGTACTGGATTGTGACCATTGCACAGAATCAAGGACTGTGTACCTTGAAAGCTCGGGTGACATTTTTCACATTGTTTTTAAGCCTGTCTCATTTATTACAGAAACAATATTAAAATAATTTACTTCTAGCTGGAACGATTTGCTTCTGATCTACACCATGGCAAGTTTATCTGCTGCAAAGAACTTTTTGTATATGATGACACAGAAGATGTGTGTCTATTCATTCTCTGGAGCATTTATTACTAAACAAATCATGATCAAAGTGATCCTGCTAAACTTCACTGCTTGGCGCTCTTTCTCTCTCTCTCTCTCTCTCTCTCAAACTTTTATATAAAAGTTTCATATAAAACTTTAGCTTTAGCCCTTTACTTCAGTACAGTACAATTTTTAACAGTTATTACTGACTGACAGATAATTCAGAAGACTCCTCTTGCTCTTGGGAAAGAAAAACTGTTGGCAGTGTCAATCTCAAAGGCAGCCTGCAAATATATTTTTATATCCAAAGGTGAAGAAATTCTGGATTGATGTTTCCAAAAGTCTTGCTGTATCTCTTGAAATCCCTTCCCTTATCCTACCAGCAAAGCTTTTGTATCCTTCATCTCAGGATCCTAACCTCCCTCTGCTTCTAAGTGGGTCTCTTCTGCTTTATCTGTAACGAAAAAGAGTTTGTCAGGCAAGTGGAAAAGTACACCTAGTCCTAAATACACAGAATAGCTAAAGCTTCTTTATGGAGAAGCTCTTGGTCCCCAGAAGTAACACAAGAGAGAGAGGTGCTCATGCGTGGTCCTGACAGGCTAATTATGGGTATTATGTGAGTGCACCCATTGTGATTAATTGACTATTGGTGTTTAATGAGAGGTTGTGTCTTTCTGGTGCCTTTTTGTACATACGTTCATTTATAAATAGTAACATGGTGAATATAAACTCTGTTTTGGGTTGCTGCTATTTCTTGTCTGTTTTGTCTTTGTTTCAAATAGTAATTTGTCTTTGTTTTAAAACCCCCCAATATATTGGGCATACTTGTGACCCAGACTATATGCATAACCTATTGGTCAGTGTGTTTTACATGCCCCCCATCTACAGAGTATGTGACTCTGTTATAGCTGTACAAACTCATCTCTTTAACACTGAGGTTTCCTGGTTCAATCTTCAGTGTCAGTTAAGGTGCCGGTCCTCACGCATACATGTGTAAAAGAGAAAGAGGGAGTAAGAATCCTTCCCTCCACTTCCTGCTGATATCCCTGCAGGCCACTCAGACCTTGGGTGTGCAGGACTATGCACCTGCAGAACAGATGGATGGGGATGGGCTCCTTGGCTTGGCTCCTTCATTCCTATTAATGGGCCAGCATAGTTTGGATAGGCCAGTGGTAAACTACTATCCCTGAGAGCAAAGGGGTGAGAAGCAGGGAGTCGCAATTACCTCACTGAGAATGCTTCTTGTGTAATGCAACTATGCATCACCCATTCTGTGGGCTGTGTCCCTGTGGCAAATCCTGGACTATAAGGTGGGTAGCAAGATGGCTAGATCGTCGGGCTCAATGGCACCATGTCTAGCTGGCAGCAGGTATCTAGCGGAGTGCCCCAAGGATCAGTCCTGGGGCCGGTTTTGTTCAGTATCTTCATTAATGATCTGGAGGTTGGCGTGGACTGCACCCTCAGCAAGTTTGCAGATGACACTAAACTGGGAGGAGTAGTAGATATGCTGGAGGGTAGGGATAGGATATAGAGGGACCTAGGCAAATTAGTGGATTGGGCGAAAAGAAACCTGATGAGGTTCAACAAGGACAAGTGCAGTGTCCTGCACTTAGAACAGAAGAATCCTATGTGCTGTTACAGACTAGGGTTCGAGTGACTAAGTGGCAGTTCTGCAGAAAAGGATCTAGAGGTTACAGTGGATGAGAAGCTGGGTATGAGTCAACAGTGTGCCCTTGTTGCCAAAAAGGCTAACAGTGTTTTGGGCTGTATAAGTAGGATTATTGCCAGCAGATTGAGGGACGTGATCATTCCCCTCTATTCGGCATTAGGGAGGCCTCATCTGGAGTATTGTGTCCAGTTTTGGGCCCTACACTAGAAGGATATATGGACAAATTGGAGAGAGTTCAGCAGAGGGCAACAAAAATGATTGGGGGCTGGAGCACATGATTTATGAGGAGTGGCTGAGGGAACTGGGATTATTAGGTCTGCAGAAGAGAAGAGTGAGGAGGGATTTGGTAGCTGCTTTCAGCTACCTGAAAGGGGGTTCCAAAGGGGATGGATCTAGACTATTCTCAGTGGTAGCAGATGACAGAGCAAGAAGTAGTGGTTTCAAGTTGCAGTGGGAGAGGTTTAGGTTGGATATTAGGAAAAACTTTTTTCACTAGGAGGGTGGTGAAGCTGGAATGGGTTACCTAGGAAAGCAGTGGAATCTCTTTCCTTAGAGGTTTTTAAGATCAGGCTTGACAATGCCCTGGCTGGGATGATTTAGTTGGGAATTAGTCCTGCTTTGAGCAGGGGATTGAACTAGATGATCTCCTGAGGTCCCTTCAAACCCTGATATTCTTTGATTCTATTCCATTTACTGCAACAAGCTGACATGAATGTTTCAAAGAAAAGTGATGTTACAAAGCAAAGATGCTCTTGTTTTTTTAAATAAAAGTGAGATCACATCTGCAATTTGTGCTTATACTGGTACACCTCCTGGAAGTGGGTGGCCATGCTTCTAGATCTGCCATGTCTACTGTTTTTCTTTTTTGCCCTTTCAAGGTACAACTAGTGTTTGGCCTCCTCCACAAATCAGCTGGAAAACTTAAGCAAGCTATTATGTTGCAGCCAACAGCTAGCAGCTAACAGTGGAGTTTCTGGGGGAGTTTTGCCTGAGAGGAGAGAGGTGTGTTTGTGTTTTGAAGGTATGGTGATTTGTTCCAGGTGTGTGGCTTGATTCAGTGCTTGCTGATATTCCTTAATGAGGGTCCAGTGCTAACCAAGTTTGGCTAGGTTTAAAGCCAGTCACTAGAGAACATTGGAATTGGAAAAAGCTAGAATGAGAGATTCTGTAAGTGGGAGTTTGGTGAGAGGAGGGATTTTATTCCCTTTCCCTGTATCTTTTTTCTAGAAATAGAGTCTAGGAAGAGAAGACAATGGAGTCTACTGAGGCAGCACTAGTAGTTACCTGAGGATGAAAGGAGACAAAGAAGATGATTGAATGTAGAATATGTGGGAGGTACATCATCCTGAAATGGGTATCTGATGGAAGCTACTTATGCGTGAAATGTCACCCAATAGAGCTCATGGTGGAGAAGATCCAAGGATTAGTGATGCAGCTGGGGAGGAAGAAATTCAGATGGGAATTTGAAGGAATAATGCAGGAGAAGAGGTTGAGCAGATAATTTAAGATTTGTGGATAGATGTTGAACAAAAGGACTGGGAGGGCAGACTGTCAGAAGAGTAGGGTGATCCAGGGAAGAAGGACATAGAGAATGAGAACAGCTCATTGAAATCTATTTGAGTAACAGGTTTCCTGTGCTGGGGCATGAGGAGGAGAGACAGGCAGAAGATGGGATGGTGAGGAAGAAAAGAATGGAAGCCAGTCACTGAAGAAGAAAAAGGAAGAGATGTTGGAGCTAGCCAGGGACTGTACTCTAAGGAAAAATGTACAAGGGACTGTAAGAAAGAACATAAGACAGATTCATACCAACATCAGGAAGAAACAGGTCTATATGACCAGAGACTCCATACTCAGAAGAACTGACAGTCCTGAGAAGAGAAAAGTGTGCTCTCTGCCAGGAAAAGGGAGATGAGATATAGCCTTGAGGCTGAAAAGGATCCTGATGGGAGCAGGGAAAAATCCAGTGATTGTGCCACATGTTGGGATGAATGATGCTACTAGATTCCCACTGGAATGGATCAAGGAAGACACTTAAAGTGGAAACTCAGGTGATCCTCAGAAAAATCTTTCCAGTCCTTAAAGGAGGAGGGTAAAGGCATGGCAAGATAATCAAGATCTACTCAAGGATTAGAGCTATGAGGAAGATTTGGGAATGATTAACTATTCGAAGGCATTCACAGAAAGGTGATTGTTCTTGACTGACGGAATCCACTTGAATACATGGGGTATTAACCTTCTGGGATCAAGCCTGGCATGATTGATTAAAAATGGCTTTAAACAAGGAGATGAGGGAGAAGGTTGGGAGAGAGACTCATGAAATCTCTATGCTTGGCTTCAATACACAGAAGGAGGAAATCAGCTAAATGAAGATATAGTGAAGAATAATGGCATACTGCAGAGTAAGAATATGGACAGCCAGGAGAAAGACGGTACAAATATTGATTGGAACAGTGATCAGATATGTGTTACAGTTTGTGAAAGGATGATATCTAATCTATCTAGAAAACTGGGTGAGATCTAAGGGAATCATGAAATTCTTGTGCATGAATGCAAGGCGTCTGGGCAATATAATGGAGGAACTGAGACTACTGGTGGAGGACTACATACTACTACTGGAGGTCAAACTACATTTTACAGGGATTAAAGAAACATGATGGAATAACTCATGACTGGAATATTGGCTTTGTAAGGGTATGTGATGTTTACAAGAGATAAGAATAAAGATAGTGGGGTAGCATTATACATCAATGACGTAGTAAACTGTAAAGAAATTAGAAGTGATAGTATGGAGAAAACAAGATCTCTCTGGGTCAAAATCGCTTTGAGGAAGGCTTGTAAAAGAGGTTAGATTAGGATAACAGTAGGGGTCTGCTACAGGTTGCAGACTCAGGTACAGCTAGAGAGCTCATTAATATTATTAGATAAATATTGTTAGGAATTTTGTGATAATGTGAGACTTTAACTTCCTGGGTATAAATTGGAGAATAAATACTGCTAATTCTGGTATAACCCAGTTATTCCCGAAAGTGATAGATAATAGTTTTCTTCATCAAATTGTCATTGCACCAACAAAAGGTGATGTAATTTTGGACTTGGTTTTGGGAAGTAGTGAGTACATCATAGAAGTGCTTGTCTTAGGAAATAACCTTGCATTGAGTAATCATGAATTGATTAAGTTTAAATAAAATGGAAAAATAATCAAAACAAAATCATCATTTTTTTTTAATTTCAAAAGGGCAGATTTGGGGAAATTAAGAGAATTAGTTAAAGAATTCAACTGGACATAGAGCTCAAGGACTTAAAGGTGGAGGTGGCTTGGAATTTCTCCAAATGAACTATGCAAAAACTATCTGAAATTTTGCATCCCAAGCAAGGGGAAAAAATTTGCAGGAAGTAGCTCCAGACCTACCTGGAGGAATAAACACCTCACAAAGGTTATTAGGAGTAAGTAGAGAGCATATAGGGAATGGAAAAAGGGGTTTATCAGCAAAGAAAGCTGCATCATAGAAGTTTGAAAATATAGAAATAAAGTGAGAATTGCTATAATTAAAGCTGAATTAGTTCTTGTCAAGGAAATTATTATAAATAATTGTTTGCTGTTTAGCTATATACATAAAAACAGAATAAGGATGTGGTTGGGCAATTACGCAGCGTAGATGGGAAGGAAATAAAAGATAATCTAAGTAGGGTCCAAAACCTAAATGAATACTTTACCTTGGTTTTAATAAGGATGATATTAAATACAGAATATGTGCAGGAGGGTAGGATGGCCGATGAAAATGAGTGCATTGAAAATGAAATTACCACATATGAGATGGAAGAAAAATTTAAAGAGCCTAATGCACTTTTTAAAAGGGGTGGGTGTAGGCCTCCCTCATATTCCCAGTCTGAGGGAGACCCCTCGGGCCGGTCCAAACCCGGCCAGGTTCAGGCTCTGTCAGGTGGCCGGCACGTAACGCAGTCCCTGCAGAGAGCTTTGGCCTAGGCTTCAAGGCACAGGCCAGCCACCACAGAGCAAACACGGTCTGTAGGGGCTGGAGCCTGGGCTTCAGGCTCAGGCAAAACCATCTATAGGAGGCTGGCTCTAGCCTGGGCTTCAGTGCACAGGCCAGCCAGTCAAGCAAACACAGCAGAAGTCTTTAGGGCTGGGGCCTGGCCTCCAGGATCAGGCAGCCAGCAAAGCCAACACAGCAGAAGTCTTTAGGGCTCGGGCCTGGCCTCCAGGCTCGGGCAGCCAGCAAAGCCAACAGAGCAGAAGTCTTTAGGGCTGGGGCCTGGCCTCCAGGCTCGGGCAGCTAGCAAAGCAAACACAGCAGACGTCTTTAGGGCTGGGGCCTGGCCTCCAGGCTCGGGCAGCCAGCAAAGCCAACACAGCAAAAGTCTTTAGGGCTGGGGCCTAGTCTCCAGGCTCAGGCAGCCAGCAAAGCAAACACAAAATAAACAGTCTTTATGGGTTCCCTTGTTCAGGGTAGGGGCGGCTGGCTCAAGGGAGTGGATACCTCTGCCGTCCAGTCGGCGTCCGGTTCCTCTGGATACACGGCAGTGGGTACTCCAGGCCAGTCGTCCCCGGCGTCAGGGGTTGGAGTGTGGCCCCAGCTCGGATCTCCTCCCGGCTGTAGCAGGTCCTGGCGGGCGTCCTTCTCCTTCCCTGCTTCGCCTCCTTCTGGGCTGCGGGGCTGGCCTTTTATAGTCCCGCCCTTGTACTTCCGGTGAGGGGGGCGGGGTGGCCTTGGCTCCACCCTCCAAGGGGTGTCCCCGGTTCCCTCGCACTCCCAATCGGAGGGAGCCCACTCGGGATCACTACAGTGGGGAACTGGTTCATTTCCATCCCAGAATACTCAAAGAAATGGCACATGAGATTGCTAGTTTGGTAGCCAGAATTTTTAATAAATGTATCTATTCAGGGGTAATACTTTGACTGGAGAATAGCTAATGTTGTAACTATATTTAAGAAAGAGAAAAAAAAAAATGATCCAGGCAATTACAGATCTGTTAGTCTGACCACAGTAGTATGCAAGGCTTTAGAATAAATTGTGTGCGAGAGAATAATTAAATGCATAAAGGGGATGTAATGCAACATGGGTTTACCAAAGGTAGATCATGCTAGACGAACCTGAATTCCTGCTTTGAGAAAATAACTATGTTTTTTAGATAAAGGTAATGCAGTATAGCTAATATACTTCAGGAAAGGATTTGATCTGCTATCTCACAGGAAATTATTAGTTAAATTAGGGAAGATAAGAATGAACACAAAAATAGTAAGATGAATAAGGAACTGACTAAAGGGGAAAAGGTAACAGTTTGTGCTGAAGGGTGAATTATTGCAATGGAAGGAGGTTTCTAGTGAAGTTCCTCAGAGGTCAGTCTTGGGACCATTCTTATTCTATATTTTATAAATGACCTTGGCACAAAAAGTTGGCATGTGCTAATTAAACTGGCTGATTTTGCAATGTTGGGGGGCATTGTCAAGACAGAGGAGGATCGGAATATTATACGGGAAGATCCGGATGACCCCATCCGGAATGACAGAAACAGGGTGAAACTCGATAGTACAAAGTGCAACATCATGCACTTAGGGTCTAATAATAAGAATTTTTGCTGCGAGCTGGGAGCTCATTAGTTGGAAGCCACTGAGGAGGGGAGAGACCTGTGGGGGGGGGGGGTCAATGACAGGATGACTATGGTCACCAATGTGATGTGACGGTGAAAAAGGAAAATGTGACCTTAGATGTGTTAGGCATAAGAATTTACAATTGATAGAAAAGTACTAATGCCATTATTCAAAGCCCAGGTAAGACCTCAGCTGGAATACTGTGTACAATTCTGGTCACACGTGTTCAAGAAAAATTAAGTCACACTGGAACAGGTGCAGAAAAGAGCTACTAGGATGGTCAGAGGACTGGAGGATCTATCTTCTGTGAGGAGACTGAAAGAGCTTGGCTTACTTAGCCTAGCGAAAAGAAAGCTCAGAGAGGATATGATTGCTCTGTATAAATATGTCAAGGGGTAAACACCAGGGAAGATGATGAGCTGTTTAACCTAAAGGATAATGTTGTTGGAAGAGCAAAGGGATATAAGCTGGCCATGAAATATTTCAGGCTGTCAATCAGAAGAAGATTTCTAACTGTGAGGGCTGCGAGGTTTTGGAACGGCCTCCCAGTAGGAGCGGTGGGAGCAA
Source organism: Dermatemys mawii (assembly GCA_007922305.1). Taxonomy (NCBI): domain Eukaryota; kingdom Metazoa; phylum Chordata; order Testudines; family Dermatemydidae; genus Dermatemys; species Dermatemys mawii. Next base: position 15,045,184 of record ML677344.1, on the reverse strand, counting down.
ACAACGTATGTTTTCAGAGAGAGCTGGGCAACTTAGCAGTGTGATTGTATGATGGGGTTGCTTGGTGATGGTATGGGGCAGGGATCAACATCTAGTTTGTCTTATGTTCATAACGCTAATGTTTCAGGGTTTCAGTCGGCCACCTGCAGGGGTCAGGCTGGGATTCCTTCTCTCACCATACATACTGGGAGCTTTTTAAGAAAGTCTCCTTCTTCTGAAGCATCAGGGATGGCCATGGCTGGAGGCGGGATGTTGGACAGTGTGGCCCAGAGCTCTAAGGTGGCATTGAGCACTCTCTCAGGTGCATGGCTGGTTGGTTCTCGCTCAAAGCTCAGGGTCAAACTAATCACCCTATGTGGGGTCGGAATTTTCCCCCAGGCCAGTTTGGCAGTGACCTTCGGATTTTTCACTTTCTTTTGCAGGATGTGAGAATGGGTCTATTGCCAGGATTATCTGGGGATATCTCACTCAGTTAATTCCCCGCCATTGTGTGAATGTCTGTCAGTCATGGGTGCACCTCAGTCCCTCCTGTTCTTTGTGTGTGGCACATAATAGTCCATTCTCCTGTGGGCTGTAAGACTTTGGTTTAATTATGTTTAGTTTGTGGGTTGCTGGGTGGTGTTTGTGGCCTGTGGTGTGAGACTATGTGATAGGATGGTCCCTTCTGGCCTTAAACTCTGACTTTGTTTTTCTGATACCAAGATGAACACTCATTATGTGGACATTTCATATGAAATCAGAAAGATGTTTAGGTAAAGTACCCCCCTCCAGACACCACCTCTGGCATTAAAATAGTTCAAAGTTACCTTCTTTTTCCCTTGGCTTTGCTTAAATTATTTTATCCAAATGCAGGTTCATCAAACTCTCTTCTAAACCAGCATTCTAAGAAATATTTCTTTCTTGATTCCTCATTTCATCCTAATCAAATGTGTAACTAGCTGTGAGAACTTCTTGGAGTTAACAGTGATTTTGTAGATCTTTTGTGAAGGTTAAAAAGTATACGTTGAACCTCAGTGCACACAGACAGGGGTAAGTATTTCTGTCAGCCAGAAAGGTGGTTGGTACATGAGAAATCCCTACACTAGATTAGGTTAGACAAACAAATAGCTCAGAGTGCTCCCATAACACATTAGCTGTCTTGGAGCCACTTAAATCTGAACCTGACAGTTAACTTGACACAAAGGAAGAAGCAAGAATTTACATTTCTTCTGATCAGTGCTAGTGACCTTTGCTGAAAAACGGGTTACTTCAGATGGCTGGCAATTAAAATAATTGACATACCGTTCTTTTGAAAAAAACATGCTTTTTCATGTTCAGGGTGCCATCATCCCACCAAGCTCCCCCTTTCTATTAATCTATAGTTATCTACTCTCACCATTGCATCTGAGTAGCAAAGCATTTTAGCAGCAGATAGTTTCAGTCCATCAATCTCTGGGCACACTGCCTAGTACAGCCATGGCCATTGGCCTTAGATGAGGAAACTGGGAGGACATTGAATATAAGTGAGGTGTGATTATTTAAGTGACATTCCTTCTGTATTAACAAAGCAACCTTAGACTTGAGGGAATCACCCAGCCTCCTAAGGGAAGCAACCTTGTTGTAAAATTCCTCAGTAGACACGGGCAATCATAAGGACAAATGGAACCCATGTGCACCTAGTTGATTTGAGATTAGCTACTGTGAGAAAGTACCTGGATAGGCAGTCTAACCTTTGTGATCTATGGGCAGGCAAAGTTTACCTGGAAAACAATACAAAGCTTGTCCTGAATAAATCTGTGCTGCAATTGTGTAAGCAAATAGGCTCTAATTCCTCCTTTTGTTTAATTATATATTGATGGGAACTCTGCTGTTATAGGGAACTGTATATTCATCTATTAATTCTGCTTTTGTGTCATTCCTCTCTTGAATGAAATAACTCATTTCACACATCTAGGCACTTGCTGACTGTGAAGAAGTCATCTCACTAGAAATTACAGATAGAAAACCCTATTAGGATGTTTGGTTCAGGGGTTCTCAGACTTTTTCATAGAGTGGAACCCCTCTGAACTAACACAGTATCTAGGGAATAATCTTCACTTTCATTCTCAGTCCATCTGATATTTCTGTTGCAGCTGCAGCAATTGCTATATGGGAAAGCAATGTCAGGAAAGCCTAGCATCTTCTTCAGGATAGGAACTGTGCCTTCTTTTACATGTGTACAATAGCAAAATGAAGACATTACTAGAAACAAATAACTCTAATATTTAACAACTCTCCTGTATTTTAACTATTCTGCTAGTGGCTTTGGCCTCTTGAGAGTGACTCCTGTTTTCTCTCTTTCTCCTCTGATATACCAGAAGCTACTGGCAGGGGCAGCTAAACTGACTCTTCCTTTTTGTTCCCCGTCCCTTTTACAAATGTTCAAGCTCCTCTTTGCTGCAAGGAGCCTGTACAGCTACAGAAAGGGCTGGAAGCAAAGAAGTGGATCCAGAACCTTGTGAACACTAGCCAGCTGTGGGCTACCAGATGAAGAACTGATGTAGTCTGTGTCCTTGCTAATACAGATTGTTTCTTACCACAAACTGGTCCTTTTGTCCAGTTGAATTTAAATATCTTGGGAGTGGAGAGGACGAAGATCAGACCCCCACCGTGTCTGAGGGAGAAGTTCTCTGGCAAAAGGGGACACAAACATCAGTGCTTCAACGGAGCTTCTGAAAATGGAATGACCCATGTGTAGCTTTGCTGTGATGTTTTGCCATCTTCATTCGGGAGAAAAGATTTGGGATATATTTAGGAGGATGTTCACCCTCATGTCCCACTTACACCCTATTCTGATGGCTTACATGGGGCATAGTCCTGAAGCTGCCTCTCCACAAATAGGTGAATGTAATCTGTTCTCCTACTCCTCTGATGTACCAGCTACTACTAGTGGACGCAGCTATTTGTTTCCTGCACTTTTACAAAATGGACTCTGCATCCTGAATCTCTGCTATTAATCTCTCTCCCCAGTGCAAACTCAATGGTCCTTGACTGAGCAAAACTCCCACTGAAGACAATGGTCCCCAGAGAAGAACAAACCTACTATCAAGGCCCAGGACAAGATTCTTCAGAGTTTCATTGACACCAGTGCAAAGTGAGTATAAAACAGGACTGAATCAGAATGGTAGCAAGTTGTTCTCACTTTGCATTGGTGTAAATCTCTTTCACACAGTTCAGGACAACGGAGAAACTAAGCCCCCAACTCTCCCTCCTGTTCAGCAGAAGGAGCAATGCTGGAAGCCAGTTAGGAGCACGTGTAGCAGTCAAAAACAAACAAACAAAAACAGAATGGGACTTAGCATTGGAGTTTCATCCACAATTCTTGGACTTTATCTAGTCCCTCATCATTAAGTGATGGTAGCTTCTAGTATGTGGATTTGTTACAGCTGGGAGCTTTAGGACATTTCATCCTTCACCTTGACTGTTAAGAGCTCCTGCTTGGATCTGAAACCTTTCAGCAAAAATAGGAAAATCAGTTTCATAATTTTAATTGGTATCACAGCTCCAAGTTGCATACTTCTGGGTCAGAGAGAATGGTTTTAGCAATCTAAGCACAAAGCTTGAAACTTCCTTCTGAGACCCCCAAGTGAATTTCATTAATTTTACTGTGTGTGATACCTTTAAACTGAGGTCTTGTCTGCTCTAGGCAAATTCCTAAATGTAGAGATTTGTTGTGGTGCCTATAACCAAAAATTTCCATTCCTACTGTGGCTAATCCTCATTCTGAGTTGTATTTCATCGGGGAAGTGATTCTTGTCTGTAAATTGTAAACAGTGCTTTCAATTTCTTTGAATGAACCACAGTAGAAAATAAACAAATGTGGATGAATAAATGCATGTGTAGAATAGTAATATTTAGAGCTAGTGAAAAACAAGACAAATCATGAAAATATCACAAATTTTCATCTGATTTTATCAACATTTGAAAAATTCAAATGAAAAAATAGTCTCTTACCTCTAATTATAATACTAAAAAATCATATTTTGCATTTATTTAGAAACTCTGTGTAAAGCAAAACACCCTACACTGAGTCCCCAGTAGCCCTGAAAACATGGCTATTACCATGCTTTAGAACCTGGGAGAATGCTGCAGAGTTTCTGCAGCAGGTGCAGCTCATTAACACCACTCAGGAAGTGAAAGTGACTCTCTAGGAAGAGAGAGGTTGGAATCGGGGTAGAGGAAGGGGCTGGGGGGGCGGGGAGGGAACCATGCTACAATAATCTTGATCCTTCTTCCTTAATTCGATTCACTGCAAACTGGTTTCTGTTCCATTCAGTTTCCTAAAATGACTCTTCATAACTTCACCTGTGGCCATATCCAAGGGCATCTTCTCTGTATCTCCCTCCACAAACTACTTCTTTAGTGTGGGAGGAAAAATACTTAAAAGTTATCTTGTGATATTCCGAAGTGCCTGTTTGATTTTGAGTATCACTAGTCCGGTATACAGAAACTGGGGGACCAAAAGTGAGAGGCCACTTCTAAAATGAAGGCACCAGAACTTATCAATGTACATTACCAAAGAGCCACAGTAGTACATCAGCAGTCCCCCCCCACCCCCATCAGCTTCTCCCCCTGCCACTCTCAGTGCCTCCTGCCCACCGGCAGCCCTGCGGATCAGCCCCTCCCTGCCCGCACCTCCTGATCAGTTTTGAGGTGTGCAGGAAGCTGGGAAGGGGAATAAGTGAGGGCACTGCAGGCTCAGGGAGGGCTTGGGAGGGGGTGGAGTGGGGGCAGGGCCCGTGGCAGAGCCAGGGGTAGAGCAACGAGCCCCCCCCTCTCCCCCCGCCAGCACACTGGAAAGTTGGAGCCTGGAGTACCAGCCCCGAAGTCGGTGCCTATACAAAGAGCTGCATATTAGCTTCTGAAGAACCACATGTGGCTCTGGAGCCACAGTTTGGCCACCCCTGCCTCAATGGGTTTGTTTACCCAGCAGCTGGGGGCATGCCTACCAGCCCAATAGACAGACATACTCTAGCTCTGCTCCAGCTAAAACACTAAAAATAGCGGTGTGGATGTTACAGCAGGGGCCAGCTACCCAAACACAAATGCTGAGGATCAGACAAGCTTTTATTTGGACAGCTAGAACCACCACCCCTGCCATAACACCCACTCTGCTATGTGTAGCATACTAGCTAGTGAGTCTGCCTGGGCTGAAAGACGCACGCCTAGCTCCAGTGTAGCTGTACCCAGAGGGATATTGGGATCCAGGAGACAGGACACTGGCCCTGCGTTGTGTTATTGACTCTGCCTGTGTAACCTGGTGCAACTCAGTGCCTCCATTTCCTGTCCCACCCTGTATCTGTTTAAATGCTGAGATTTTCAGAACAGGGACTCTCTGTGTGTGTACAGTGCCTACGACAATAGTAGCATCAACCAAGATCAGGTCTCCCAGAATATTGTTAATTGTCCTCTATATCTCTCTATATACATACATTATGTGTTTAAATTTTCATTCATTCACTGTCACTTTGTAGATAGTATTACTACATGCTTGCAGGGAGATGACTTCCATTGTATAATTGTTAAAACATATACCGAATCTGGAACATACACAAGACAATTCTAGATAAGAATATGTGCCAATGGAGAAAGGAGTGGCCCACTTGAAGAATAGAGAAGGTGAAGCAAATTTAACTATATCGTATTCTGTTTTTGTTTGCAAAGCCAACAAGCCTGTTTTACTGGGAGCTTGATTAGAAGGTTAACAGCAGGCATAACCAATGCAAGTGCTAAGCCCCCCCCCCCCCCATCCATTTTATTCAGCTAGGTTTTAATCTTTGATCCAGATGCTACAAGCATCTGGCACGCTGAACTCAGACAAGGGAATGTGACATGGAATGACACACCCGCGTAACGATAATAGTAATAAGAATATAGTACTATAGATGTGTGTGTACTTGGCACAGATTAAGCATATGTGTTTATGTATATACTGTATATAATATATGTATATCCTACATTATCATCTAGATCAGTAGAATGAAATCCAGCTGCCTAGGTCTCTAGCGGTAGGATGCATTCTGTTCTTGCTTGTTTATATTTATACTATAGAAATGTAGTGTAGGAGCAGTATTTGGGAAGTGGTTAGGGGGAGAAAGGTACTCGTACTCAGTGATTGCTCAGTGGAAGCAGGAAAATCCCCCCGTGAAGCTCCGCTCCCCCAAATCCCTATTGGAAGACAACTTCCCAGTTCCAGACAGGAAATTCATTTCCTCTCACCTTGATCCCACTCTGTCTCTTCTCCTTCCATCCCCCTCTCTCTCCAGCTGAGGCTTTGCTAAATCTATTAGTCACCCTGTTCAGCGGCGGCTGCAGCTTCTAGGAATTTCGCACATCAATCGCGCCAAGAGGGGAGGGGAGAGCAGGATGTCCCTGCCCCCAAGCAAGTAGGGAGGACAGGGGCAAAAGCTGGGAGGCACGTGCCCCGCGAGGGGGCGCTGCTGGGCCAGTTCTGTGGGCCCGGCTTGCCCTGACACCTCCAGAGCAGGTGTGAACAGTGTGGCTGGCAGCCGCCTTCCTTCCCCTTGCGCTCCGGAGCCGGCGGGAGGAAACACGTGCTAGGGACACACACACTCACACACAGGCGCGCGGTGTCTTCTGCATTAGGGATCTGGCTGCCGCCGCTGCCGGTGCGTTGGCTGATGCAAGGAACCGGCGAGCACTTTGGAAGCATGTGAAGCCGGTGCAGTCTCCCGGGGGCAGCCGCTGGGCTGGGACGGGTAAGCGCTCGCCTCCCCGCGTTTGGTGTCCTGGCGGCTGGGTCGTCGGGCTGGGATGCTGCCCTCTTTCCAAGGGGCTACAGGGTGTGTGTGGGGGGGGAGGATCTGGGCTCCGGCAGCGATTCTCCCCCTAGAGCAAGTTGGAGAAAGCAGCCCCTGGCCGGACAGGTGGGCTGGGGGGTCGGGCACTAGACCGGCAGCCCCAGCCCGCCCGGCTGGTGCAGATCAGTTGGTGTTTGGGATCTAGGTCACCTCGTGTTCGCAGAGAATCGTGTTGGAAGCAAAACAAACAAACAAACCCCCCCCCCCTCCCCGAGCCCAGCAAATCCGGCGAGCCGGGAACGGCGCGAACCCGGCTGTGGAGGCAGCGGGGACGGCAGCAAAAGTATGTGAATGCTAGAAAATGGATGCACGAGCTAATCCTCCTCCGCAGCGGCGCCCTGGTAAATAGTCCGACCCCGCCGCCGCCTCCAGAGTCCGGATCGGCGCTCCCTGAACCGACACGTGTAGATCAGCGCCTGGAACCCAGAGGAGATCCCCTCCCCCCGGCCCCCACGGTTGTGGTTGTTGGTGCCGCAGCGCTCTGGGAGGTGTTGAGTGTGTGGAGACTCAGGGCTGGCTTCTGAGCCAGCCCCCCTCCCCCACTTCTCTGCCTGTCCCTTCCCCACACACCCGCTGTCGGGCTCGTGCTCCCAGGCGAACTGTTGCGCAAAGGCAGATCGGTGCAGTTGGATGCGAGAGGAGGGGGATTTGCCGGTCGTGAGCGTGTGTGTGTGTGTGTGGGGGGGCGCTAAGGGGGCCGAAGGTTGGACTGCAGGGAAGCCAGGCAGGTTTGGGGGGCACGGAAAGGGATAGACGGATACAGCGGAATAGTGGGGGGAGGTGCAGGGGTATGCCGAGGTGCGGGGGGCACCAGCAGAGCCGAGGAGAAAGAGTCGAGGACGCCGAGGAGGGGCGGAGTGAAGGAGGGGAAGCAGGTAATGTCTCTGCGGGGCGTGCGATAAGGGGGAGCCTGGCGCGGAGGGGCGGCGAGGGGCAGAGGAGAGCGGTGCCGGGAAACCGGGGCACCCAGCGGGAGAGGAAAGGCGGTGCTAGGAAGTGGGGCAGGTTTCAGGGGTAATGTGTGTGGGGGTGTTGCAGTGGTAGGGGCTGATCCTGAAGGCAGCGGGCGGCGGAGGGGAAAGGCGAGGGGGGGATAACGGAGGGGGAAGAGGGGAACTGAGGAGCCTGCAGCTGGCACGGAGCCTGGCATCCGCGCTGGCAGCTCTGAATTCGCCCTTGGCCGGTGCTTTGCTTCTCCTGGCTGTGTCACACCGGGCTGCTCTCGATGTGGTCTTGCCCCCGTTTCACCGGGGGCGGGGGGCTCGTATAACCCAGCGGCGTCCACTGGCGGGGGGCGACCACCGCGGGAAATCTGGTTGCCACATATTTCCTCTCTCCCCCGCAACCGAGCAGCAGGCAGAGCCAAGGGCGGTCTCGCCGCTTGGGCTCCTCGAGGGATCTGTGCCACTTGGGGGCACTAAGAAGTTGCGATGAAGATCGCGCCAGTCGCTCCACGCGTCAGTTTCAACCCCCACCCCGCGCCTCGTCCGCACACGCGGTCGGGTCTCGGGTGGGGGCTTCTCCCGGAGATGAACCCAGAAAGAATGGGAGAGAAACTGACCAGCAACCCAGCTCCACTGGGCAGCGGTCTGTATAGGGCGAGGTAAAACTTGGTGGAGAAATAAGGTCTCTGCGGCCAAAAGAATAGGGGCGAGCTCGTCTCTGGAGCTATTTCGGAGGGGGGAGGGGGCGTACCTATGGCTAAAGCTTGAGGTGCTACTTGCTCTCAGGAAGCAGGTTCCAGAGACCCATCCATGGCTATAGGTCGTCCCCGCTATCATGTACGGCACCGAATTAGTCCTGTTGCCTCCTCACCTGTTGGGAAGCGGGGGGGGGGGGGAGCCTTTAAAACCTTCATACACCTGAAGCACCTTCCCTGCAGTGCGAAATGCAAAAGGACTCAGCTCAGGGTTAAGGCTCCAAACCCCAGCCGGCTGTAAAGCCGGAGCCGTTGGGAGTGTGGACGTGGTGCGGGGGGAAGGGGATAGGAGACTTCGTCAGCAAGAAGCAGCCCCGCGCTGCTAGGTCTGGGCAGCGGGAGGTTCTGGTGAGCGGAGAGCAAAGCCCCGGCTGCTTCTTATCCAGAGAAACCCCCGACGCCTCTCGCGAACGAGGCAGAGGCAATGCTGGGTGAGCGGCGTGGTGCATGGCGCGGGGGGAGCCTGGCTGGGATCGGGAGACAACAGGATGTGCTGGGGGCTGGGGGAGAGACAGTGCTAGACGGGCGGGGGGAGGCACTGGTGACCTACCAAAAGAGACCGGTTTTTAACCCCCCTCCCCCAAAGGTCTGCGATGGGATTTTCTTTTTCTGGCCGTGTTCACGATTGCAGGAGGCACCTGGCCTGCGCCTCTTGACTAGTGATACCCCAGCGCAGGTGGCGAGGGCTGCCGTCCACCAGGTAATTCGGGGTGTGTGTCTGTGTGAGTGTGTGAGAGAGAGTGTGTCCCAGCGGGTGTCCCCGTTGCACTGCAAGGAATCCCGGATCCAGCCGCGGGGGTCTCTCCCTTTCCCCCCATTGTTCCGTGCCCCGCTCGCCTGGCTTCTAAGCTAGCCGAGGCTGCGGGCGAACGGGGTAGGACGGGGAGCCGCGCGCCTGGCTGTCCGGCGGGCCTGGCTGCTGGTTCTGGGGACAGCCCAGGCTGTGGGGCTCTGCCTGGGGAATGGGCGGTGGGGCCCTCCAGTTAGTTACCTTGCGGCTTTGCAGGCGAGACCTTCCTCGGCGGACCGCGGGTCGGGTAGACGGGGGACCCCTCGATCCCTGGCTGGTCCTAGTCTGAATGACCCGGGCGCTCCGCTCCGCAGGGGAGGTTTGTCTTCCCCGGGCGGGAGGGGCGGTGTAGCGGAAAAGACTCCGCTGACTCGCCCCAGACATGCGGGGTGACCTTGGGACAAGTCACACAACCGGCTCTCAGGTCCCCAGCGAACCCCTGGGGGTGATCCCGCCCGGGGCTCCCCAAATCCGCCGCTCAGACACTACCGGGGTGCGGCCAGCTATTGAGACAGATCTAGGGCTAGGAGCCAATACGTAAACGTGTGTGTATAGGCATATATTACAGCGGGCTATACCTCTAGATAAGACTTTATAAACCCCTGTTTATGTGTGTGTATAATTCAAAACCTGTAGCCCAATTTGGCAGAGCTGTTACCAGTACAGGTCTTTCCCACCCCACCTTCCTCCCTCCCTCCCATTTTTCCAGTCCTTAGTTTGTCTCTTGAAATCCCTAGCTTGGTGCCAGGCAGCTAAGTGTCTGTCTCCGGAGGTATCCAGCCAGGCTGTTCAGTACCACGGACAGCTCCTTCTAATGCTTGTGGAGAATTAACTGGATTGAGGATACAGCTCTTAGCAGCTGCTCCATGTGAAAGGGAAAGAAAATGTAGTTTGACTATCAGGTGAAACTCCCCATGGGGGAGATGTATTACACCATGCTATCACTTCTCCAAAGAGAAGTGATGGAAACCCCCATCCCTTGAGATATCTAGGCTAGAAAAAGCACTTGAAACTACCCATCAGGGAACAGTGCTGAAAAGAGAGTGAGGATGAGCAAGGAACCTAACAGGTCTCTTTAATCTTTGATTTTATAAATTACATTGCAAAACATTCCAATGTAATTTACAATAGCACCTCACAGAGGAGAAACACATTCAGGTAGTAGTGTTTGTGCTATGTGGGTGAGGGGATTGCTATAGGTTTGTTTGGCTTTTATACTTTAAATGCTAAGCAATCACCCTTTGGATCCTAAATATGTGCTTTATCCTCTTATTTATTTGTATATTTTGATGTATATCTGCTTATTTAGTAAAGTGGCAATATGGAAACGCTCGCCATGCCTTGTTCAGTGATTTGCTATGATGCTCTCTGCAGTTGTCACTTTCCCTTACTTTCTGTTTGTCACTTCTTCTGGGTCTGACGGTATTGTGAATAATAAAATGATTAAGCATGGTTGAAAGCACACTGGAAATATTAGTTTCTGTGTCATTCAGTGTAACAGAGTTTTGCTAATAACAGTAATACCTTGTGTGTATACTATGGAGACTTCTAAAGATCACTGGCTGTTTCACTGGAATATTAGTTGCATGTTAAAAACTGTTTCAAAGAATTAAAGGAATGCAGAATAAATAAAAGAGCTGCGTGGGACTGTTACAGAGCAAAGAATACTAGAAGAGTCAACATAATCCTTTATGATGGTACAATGTGTATTTAGAAGTTTACTACGTTGGTCCATATTCTGATTTAATGGTATTTACTCTACATTTTCAATTCATGCCCTAATATTTGTAAACGGAACTACATAGTAGTTTTCATTTTCTGTCCCTTGGTGTACAGCAGTTTAATCTGTCCTTAAAGGGCACAATCCAAAGCCCACTGGAATTCAGAGTGCAATTAGTGCAAATGGCTAGCAACTTTGATTTTTTGATCTTTTTTAAAATTAAAGTTCAATGGCCTTTGAAATCTAAACACAAAATAGCCTTATTAATATAAGTCAAGATTTCAAAAGCAACTAGTGATTTTGGGTGCTTCCATTTTTGGACACCAAACTTGAGACATCTTAAAGGAACCTGATTTCCTCGCATTAGTGCTCAGCATTTTCTGCAAATCAGGCGCTGTTAATGTGTCTCCAGTTCAGCACCCAAAATCTCTTGGTCTCAATGTGCAGGGAGAATCTCTGGCCAACAAAAAACAGGAGATCAGAGCTAAGTCTTATCATCTTTAAGTTGCACTCCTTATCCAAATGTAAATGCTCTGCCTATATAGTGCAGAGAATAAACATCTTTATTGTGTATCCCTTATGCACCCTAAACTCTTTCTGATTTCAGTGGGAGATTTACCTGCATAAGAATTGCACAGTTGGGCTTGTCGGCCAATACATCAGTGACTGTTTTCAGACACCTTCAGTTCCCATGTAGTGAGAATCCTGAACTTCGAGTTCCCAAGAATTTATTGGTTTAAATTGGATAGGCTTTAAATTTATTTAATTGTTTTAACAACTGGGTGGCAGTGAAGCAGTTATGTTTGGTGTATATGTATGACTAGGAAGCATTTAATCTGCAGATATGTGCATGAGGAGTATTTTTACATATTGAGTGAAATTTGTCATTGCATATGTGTCTTTATCCTGCTAGGTGCTACGTGTTCTGGCCCTAATCTAAGAAAATGTAGGTAGGCACTCAAGTGAATCAAAGGGATTCCTCCTGTTCTTAAAGTTAAGCATGTTCTTAGGTGCTTTGCTAGATTAGGCTCAGAGCCTTCATCACTTCGCAGGATCAAGCCCATACACAGTAGACTGATTTTTTCTCATGCATAATTTAGACATTTAAAAATGTTAAAAAGTTATTCAAAGGCACTTAAGACATTCCAAACTAATAGGCATGGTTATCTGTAAGGTTACAGGGCTGTAGAAAAATGGTTTAGGAGTAAAATGATTTTCTTGTTTTCCTAATATGAAATGGACCAAATCAATTTCCCCCCGAACAATTAAAAAAAGTCCCTAACTGAGATTATACACGAGTAACAGTGAACTACAAACCGCATCTAACAGGGGAGTCTAACAGAAAAGCAGACAGGCTGCTAACTCTATAGTCACTAGTGGGCGCTGCTATAATGTGAGCTCTTTGTATAGGACATGTTTTACTAAGTAAAGACTCAAGCAAAGTTACCTTTGCTGGAGCATAAAGCAAAGGAGGTCAGAGATGACCCACTAAATAAACTCCCAACAGTGCATGTTTAGAAGAAAGAGCAAATGCTCAAGATTCCTAGTGGCTTTTGAGGAATCAGGATTAAATTAATGGAAGTACAGTGCGAAGTCGCTTTATTGCTGCTGTTTTTTCTCCACCCATTATAATTACAGATAGTTTAGCATTTCAAGTTCAAGTAAATAATTTTAGAATGATGCAGTATTACACTCACAGTGCTGGAGATGTTAATTTACCATGCTTTTAGGCTCTGTCCTTGGCACAAAACAGCTGGAATATTGCCCTACAAGGATGTCTGAGGATTCCTCCTGACACAGGGGAGTCCTAGGATGTAAGAGTGGCCACATACCCATCTCCCATCTTCTCTAGGAGGCTTGGGCAGGGTACATGTCAAAGGAGCAAGGAGGTAAGACAGAGTGCTGTGTGCTCCATCAGATCCACGCTGGAGTAAACTGGGATAGCTCTATTAACTTCAATGGAGCAATACCAGTTTACACCAACTGAAGCGCTCATGCAAAATGTTTCTTATTGCTGACAAGATAGCAGATGTTCTGTTTCCACCATATATTTAGTGGCTGCAGATTCCAGTGCACAGTATATACTATATACACGGTTATACTTGAGGCAGATAGCTTTTGTCTTTTAAAATATTTTCCTGGCCGTGTCTGAAAAACTGGCATACACCAGTAATCCTAACTTTCCTATGTTGGAATAAATGGGGAGTAACTCTCCTGAAGCCAGTGGTGTCGCACTAGTGTAAAACTAGTGGGCAAACAGATCCATACCCTAAGTGTTTTGTTTCTTGGATTGCATGTGCATCAGTGAAGAAGAGTAAGTGCAGGTATATTAACAGCAGTTCCCAATTCTTTACTATGCCCATGTTCTTCAAGAGTTCACTGCCTTCAAACCTGAACATCCTGACGGGTCCCCTGCCCAATTCTATATTAGAGCTGTCTCCCGATAAATACCGGTGGGATGCTCAGTCCATTGAATCTCTGCTCAAGTATCTTTTAGCCAAGGAGCCACCTTTTGGCCAAGTTGGGATGTTCACCATGAGGACCCTGATGGCATCCCTCAGTGCCCTGCCTGCAAAGCTAGATGACGTCTCTTTAACACTGGTGTAAAATCTAAATAACTCCACTGGTGCACTTAACGATGCCAGTGTAAATTCCATATAATTTCACTGGCTGGCTTAAAGTCCGTGGAAGACAGTGGGATTCTCTCCATGGACTTCAGTGGGCTTTGGATCAGAGCCCTAACTATACCGATGTAAATCCCAAGTGACTCTGCTGGCTCACTTAGTGACCTGGGTAAATTCCCTTAGCTACTCTGCTGTAGCTGAAATAACTGTCAACTCGGATGTAACTAAGTTCAGATTCTGACTCTCTGGCCCTGTTCTGAGGAGTGAAAGAGTTTGAGGGCTCTCAGAGTTGGCCTTTGGGCCCTATGGAGCCCTCAGCCCTGGGTCCCCTTGATTTTGGTGAACTGGAAATGTAAAGGAGAACCTCAGCTTTTGTTTTCTAGCTCTCTACCTTGCAGAGATAATTTTGCAAATGAACCTCAATATTAATAGATGTAAACTGGGGTTGGGAGGAACAGGCCGCCAGACTCTACTTTACATGCTGAAGCCAGGGAAGGCAAAAATTGCCAACCTGGAACCCCCTTCACATGCCTAGGGTGCAAAATAAGTTGGTTACTTGAAGCTGTAAATGTAAAGAATCATGTCACTAACCTGCCTGGCTGCATTGGACTGGCCTTGGTGTGATAATGGTACACAGGAATTTGAAACATTTGGTGGAGAATCATTGTGAAACAACCTCATCCCAAAATACTCAGACTGGCTCTGTTTGCTGAGTACACAGCTACCCAGAGGGCCAGGAGGTGAGCAGCAGTTTATAATTGCACTTCCAGCCTTGCTCTGAGTCAGGGCCAGAACATGGCCATTTAACAATAATGCTTTGCTGCCGGAGGAGCTGAACACAGTTTACAAACATCAGCTCATTTGAATAATGGGGCTTGCACTGGAATAAAGGGGGAAAAGACATGTTAAATGTTATAAATTAGATTAATGTATGGTGTAAGATTTTAATCTGTCCTGAATTTACAAAAGTATCTTGGAGTGATTTGTCATCCAGAAAACGGTTTACAACTGATACTGAATTGTCTTCAGAGGCACACAATAAACAGTTGGAGGATCTAAGACAAGTAGTAGCAACATTCTGTAATGAAATTGAGACTAGTTAACCTGAATTGCATCACTTTTATTGCTTCACTGCAGAGGATTGCTATAGTGATATTCCAAGTCTTACACTAAGAAGCACTTGTTAAACTGATTTACAACAGTTTTGCAAGGTGTATTTAATTGCTAGCACTTTCTATTAATACTGAAAATTACAAGGACCATTTCTTTTCAGTATTGCTTTATCATCACCCCTCTTTGAAGAAATTAATTTGCAAATGTTCAGGTAAACATTGCATGACTATACTTCTGTGCAAATAGTTTTTTAGAATGCTTCTTTAAAACATGAAGTGAGGATAAAATGTCCAAATAAAGTTGGTTATCCTTAGACACTAATGTCTTTTGTGTTGGAATATGTGTTTCTTACTTTCAGCGTTATGAGCTTTAACTTCATTGTGACACAGGCTTGAACTATATACCTGTGAATGATAAGGTAGAAATTTTCTGATCTCAGTTATGCCAGTGTCAATACAACGCTAAGAGAAAGGGTTAGGAATATATGTGGCATAACTTCCTGCAGCAGAAATTTCTTGCAGCTTCTTTTGAAATATCTGGTATGGGCCATTGTCAGAGACAGGATACTGGACTAGACTCAATCATTCATCTGATCCACGATTGTTCCTAATTCCATTAACTTCAGTGGATGTGTATCGGTGTAACTGAGATTAGAATCTAGTCTAGAATTTACAGTTAGTTCATTATTAATGGGGTTGAGTATGTGGTTTTCTAACTCGCTGTGAACCATCAGAGGCCACATGTGCTTCACTTTACATGCTGTGAATACTCCCATTGACACAAACAAGACAACAGTGCCTAAAATGTGCTACAGTCTTGACTGGATCAGGGCATTAAAGAGACCTCTTTGAACAGAGTTCAGCAGTGTGCTAAGCATCCGCTGTGAGGTTCTGAGTGTTTTTAAGTCCCTGTGACTTTGGTATGGTGACCAGGATATGAAATCTTTGATGATACATAAAAAAAAAGTACCAAAGCAACAATAAAAAAAATCAAATGCAGCTCTTTTCTAGTCTGCAGTGCAGAGTGCATAAAATGTTTTGTGCACCACTGTGTCTGCATTGCATGTGCGCTGTTGGTTTTCTATCGTGGGGATCTGTATAAACAGTTTATACTCCAAAGTGTTACACTTACCCCGGTGTAGGTGGGTTCAACCCTTATTACACTTATTACACAAGTGCTGAATTTGACCTACGGGTGCAGAACAAGGAAACATCTCTCAGCCAGTCTGAAATTAGAACTACTTTACTACATGTATGACTAAATGCAGAGTATTCAGTATTTAAAAATAATATGGATGTTAATTAAAATTAGTTACTTAGTAGTTGCTAACAAAAGTGATTGTTTTCAAATCTGTCTGTCAATGGAAATCTATAGCCTTTGTTGAACCAGTGGAGTTTTGCAAAAGATTTGAAGAGCCAGATTCTTCTCCCATTTATATCCATATAGGTCTAGAGTGACTCCACTGATGGCAGCGGAGTTCCTTTGGATTTATACTGGTGTAATTGAGAGTGTAATATGGCCTAGAGTACATTATTGAGCGCCATATGTATATTCGGAATTACAATATTCAAATGTTTGAAAGGTTAAGGAGGAGATTTTCAAAGGTACAAATGGGAAGTAGGGCATGTCATGCCTATTGATGATCAATGGGAATTAACTGCCATTTGTGCCTTAGAATTTAGCTCCCCAAAGTGCTTTTTGTGTATCCCCTTTAAACAGTCTGGCTTCAGTGGAGCTCTGTTGATTTACACCAGCTGAGGACCTGACCCTGTGTAATGAAATGGTGGAGCACAGAAAAGATTTTTTAGCTCGCAAGATAATGAGAAAAGAGAAATGTGTGATGTGTTATCACCACTGACAGCAGAGGGAATAGACATCCTTACAACTGATTTTAAAGCTATTTCCTTTATCTTTTTTTTAAAGGTTATGAAGATTCTGATCACATGTGCAGCTCTGCATAGCTGTTCCCTTGGAGACAATGGTGGTTCCCTAGAGAATAGGTGGAAATGCCTGGTTAACCATCAGCTTCCTGCTCTTTTTCTCCAAAAGATTCTCTAACTACTTTTTAATAACTCTCCGTTTTATTCCACCATGTTGTCTCTACCAGCTTAAACTATTTCCTAAGATGGTCCTTTTGCTGTTCCTTGCAATCCTGTTATCGAAGGAAGATGTCAGTGGGAACTTTGGGTTTTTGGTTTCTGCACAATCCAATGAAAGAAGGGTGGTTGCACATATGCCTGGTGATATTATCATTGGAGCTTTGTTTTCTGTCCACCATCAGCCAACTGTTGACAAGGTCCATGAGAGAAAATGTGGAGAGGTGAGGGAGCAATATGGCATACAGAGAGTGGAAGCGATGCTTCATACCCTGGACAGAATTAATCTGGACCCAATGCTGCTGCCAAATATAACACTAGGCTGTGAAATAAGGGACTCTTGTTGGCATTCTGCTGTGGCTCTGGAGCAAAGCATTGAGTTCATAAGGGACTCTCTTATTTCATCCGAAGAAGAAGAGGGGATAGTGCGCTGTGTCGATGGATCTTCAACTTCTATCCGCTCCAAGAAACCCATTGTCGGCGTCATTGGACCCGGTTCTAGTTCAGTAGCGATCCAGGTCCAGAACTTGTTGCAGCTTTTCAATATACCTCAGATTGCTTATTCTGCCACAAGCATGGACCTAAGTGACAAAACTCTGTTCAAGTATTTCATGAGAGTCGTGCCATCTGATGCAAAGCAAGCTCGAGCTATGGTGGACATTGTCAAACGCTATAACTGGACCTATGTTTCCGCTGTACATACTGAAGGCAAGTGTTACACTTTTTTCATCTAATCATGATTTTGAATTGCAAGCAGTTGGTTGTTAATTACTAGATGATTATAGTGTTGTCTCTTTTTTAAACCTGTTGGTTCTGAATGCTGTGGATTGCATACTTTAAACATTAATTTCATACACATGAGGTGTCTTGGTGACACTGGGCTGGTATTGATTGAACAGAAGGTTTGAAATCCAGAGTTTCACAGTGTGAAACATGTTTTTCATATCATTTATCACTTGCACAAAGTCCTTCAGGTAACATTTAAAAATTGGCTGGGTAATTAGCTTAATGTAGCTACTACTCAATACAGCACTTAGAATATTCATTATGTTTATGGTGGTGGCAACTGCTAAATGAGCTAATTCTGGTCTTAGCAGTATGAGCTGCACTGGGGCATGGGAGAGCAGTGATAGTAGCTGTGCCACCTGCCTCTCTTTAGCACTTGATGCCAGTATCAGTGTATGCATAAGAGACTCGAGGACCTGGCCAATGCTGTGAAGGACCAAACCTCCTTAGGATCAAGGAGAACATTTTGCTAGGACCTCTCTCTAGTATTTAATGGACCACTAGGTCATTATTTTAATCTATATCTACTCATCTGCATTTGGGGATGGGTGGGAAGAGCCTTCTTGCACCATTGTCACATTCCGTGTTCCATGCAGGTGTGTAGCAGGTCAGAACTGTGCCCTACACGCCTTTCCTTCCTTTGTTTGTTCCAAGATTAGAGATTTTACACTGTACTGTGAAGTGCACGTGATAAAGGCATGAAATAGGAAGGAGTGAAGGTAGACCTCAAATGAAATAAAAAGCCTGATACCCCCATGACTTATACTGGCTTACTACACTCAGGTAAGTGAGAGGAAAAACAAGCCCAAACCACAGTAAGCCCTGCTCTTACATGCCTGAGCAACACCAGCGAATGGGTAGTGGTGGGGCAGTGCTGGTCACATAGTGCTTACAGCATGGGGTAGGGTAAATGTGTAGTAGTGAGCATGCTGTCCAAAAGAACATCACGTTTCTTTGCTCAGCAAGTGTTGAACACCTCTGCAGATGTGTTATTTCCTTTATCACAACCATTAGACAACAGCTCTTCCCCCGCTCCCTGCCCCACACACAGACTGTGGATCTGGTGCTTTGATAGGCATCTTACCCATCTTTTTAGGGTAATGTTGACCTGATGCATGGGTATGGTGACCTCCTCTATTCTGTTTGATACCTATAACACCTCATATAGGACTCAGACCTAAGTATTAAAAGACAGTTAACCCTAGAGAATGTAAACTGTCTTCGAACTTTTATGCAGTTTTTTAAAAGCAATTTTTCCATCCTGATAATGAGGGCTGATGAGTAATTGAAGTCTTATTCAGATATGTATGCATGAATACATTAGCAGTTTAATGTAACAGAATATAAATCACACAGCATCATAGCATGTGCTGAAGCTGCTATGGGCCATATGATGGCCTTGGCATACCTCCGTGTTGGACCTTCCCATCACCACAAGTGTGTGAATATCAGCCTGGGAGCATGATTTTAAAAAGGGAAGGATATAACTGATATATTAGTGTTGCATATTATCATATAACATCACTTTTTAAACTCTTCTGCTCAAGCAACACACCTGTTCTAAGGACATGCCTTTAACACAAGCAGAGCTGAGCTTCTGTCAATGTCTGTTTCCACATGGACACACGACATAGAGCAGCCAGTAACATGCATCCCCAGATAATCTTATCACAGAAAAAGGTTACACAGCTGTGGTTGAATGTTGGGAAGGAGGGGCATCGGGACACTGGAACTGAAGCTGGAAGTTGCTGCTGTGGACGAGACTAGGGGGTGGATAAGTTTGGGGATGAGAAGAAGGGACTCAGCAACCACCAAATGTGTAGTTAGTAAGATGTTTGCTTATCACCATTCTGAGAACATGGAATAGATGGTGGTCTTTAAGCCACAGCCTTGGACACAGTGTGGTGTGAAGTATCACTGGAGAAATGCCCAGTCTCTCCCAGTGCTGTTTCTTGCACGGATGAGGGAATGCGGTTTGCTCTAACCATTAGCTGTGGAGCAAGAAGCCTCCCTGTCCACTTTTTGATGTCCTGTTATTGCAGGCAGCCCCAAGAAAGGTTGTGTGGAAGCTTCTTGCTTGTCTCTCCATCTCCGCCTGGCCACACAGAGGTTGATTGCCATCTGGGCCTTTGCTTGCAAATTGTACCTGTGTCTGTTTTTGTCTTTTCCGATGGTATACTCTTTGGGGCAGGGTCTGTCTTCCTCTGTGTTTGGAAAATGCCTTGTGCCCTTTGGATGTTATCTGAACTAAAAAATAATAATTAACCTCCCCCCTGCCTCTGAAAAAGTATAACCGCCGCTGGAGAGCTGGATTTCCAGATATTTCAAATGAATGCTCTGTTTTATCTTATGATCAGTCTCTAGTAAACAAGAATCCACAAGTATGGAAGGAAACATCTAGGACTTTTCTTTGCTTAGTCTGGAAAGAATTGTTAGAACATAAGGGCAGATCCTCAGCTGGTAAAATTCAGCAGAGCTTCATCAACTTCAACACAGTGGCCCTGTTTGACACCAGTTGCGGGTTAGATCCTTACTGGTCAAATGCCTTGTTTGGTTAATTTTTGCAAAGGTGTTTTAATGAACCTAACATTTAAAGTACTGGGTTTAAATAGGGGTGTTTTACATGGAAATAAAGATCTTGCCAAGTGGAAACCTCCAAGGCCTGAATACACCAGACTAGCTCCACTGATGTCATTGGAGGTACTCATGATTTACAGTGGGAGTGGGTGAGAGTAGAATCAGAGTCACCCATTGGGATCCTACCATCTGATGTCCATGATCATCCAGATGATGAGCATGTCCTCTCTGCCTGAATATCCTCAGAATTCCACAAATAAACGTAAAACGCTAACAGCTTGCCTTTAAAATTGACTATAGAAACAGGAATTCATTCATATGTTGATTCAGATGCGCTAGGCACTTTCCAAACACTGATGCTGTCCCAAAGCGGAAAATAAATGACAAAACACAGATGAAGGTTGGGGTAAAGTGATTCAACACACACATGCCAATAGATCCATGTGACACTATTCATGTGTCTTGTTATTTCCCCTTTTAAAAATATGGTTGAACTACCAGCCTACATAGTTATTTGCAGGTTTTATTTTTTAACTGTAACTCATCCTAGCCTAGTTTCTTTTTTAAAAAACTTCCTTACTATTGCACATTTACCTCTTAATTTGCACCCATTATTATTATTATTTCAAATAAGATTAAAAATGCTAAATCCCACTCTTAGGCCTAACTGCTATCTTAACCATAATCCCAGTGCATTAACCATTGAGACAGCAACCCTGGCCCCTCTTTCAGGGTCTTCCGCAAGCCTAAATGTCAGTACTCATTCCCTTCTGCCTGCATGTATAGGCAGGGCACCGTGAACCCTGACATGCAATCTCTGACTTCCTGAGGGGGAATGGTTCATCCCCAGGAGGTAGAGAGCTCCTACACCTCATAGATGCCCTTGGTAGAGGACCTGGACAAGGAAGAAAGTGGAGGGAAAGTCTGTCCTGGCTGATTAAAGGTTGGAAGGTACTACTAGTCTACCGCCTGCATAACACAGGCCATAATATTTCACCCAGTATCTCTGAAATGGAGGGAAAATATTATTACTTATTTTCCAGCCATGTGCTATACAAGCACAAAGAGATTATCCCTTCCCCCGCCCACCCACGAATATTACAGTTTAAATAGACATAAGGTAGATGGGGAAACAGAGAAGAGAAGTGAGCTGCTCAAGGTCAGTGGAAGAACTGACAGTACAATTTATTTCCTTACATAAACAGTGAAAGAGTGAATGTCAGGTAAATTGTCAGCGTTCATATTCATCAAGAGTATTTGGTGAGCCACCTTTGGCTAATCCTAATGGTGCTGGAGTCCGATCTGCATTAGTTAGTGCTTCTAAATCAGTAGGTGGTTGTTTCTGTCTACAGGAGGAACTACATATAAAAGTAGGCTGTCTCCTGCTGGCTACGTTTCTGATATTACATATAATAAAAGTTGTCTTGTATTAATAATCTTGCAGAGTGATGTGGAATACATTCACTGTTTGCAATGGAAATGAAGGCTTGAGTTAATGAGGACAATTATTTCTGAACAGTAATCATCCAAGAGCTAAAAGGGACAACAAAACCCTTCAATTTAAGCTTATGATGCTGGACTGGGATTTTGGTACCATGCTTTTTGGCTGGATAGGGAGGAATTGGGCAACCATGAATCTTGTGTTCCTAAAATGAATATGGGTGGTGATCCAATATGCATTCATAGGAAATCTCCAGTAGGACTAAAGCATTTGGCTTTGCAAAATATCACCATATCAGGGCTCTTTCTCCAGCTGCAGAGTTCCTCGGGTCTCAGCCCTTGTCATCTGGACCTCACTACTGAGCACACAGTCAAACACACAAGCCCAGTGCGCTTCATTTTTAACGGCACAAGTTACCAGCTAATGATGGATGCGGGACAGCCGCCACTGCTATGTGCTCAGCAAAGGCGTGCAAGATAATGTGGATGGGCAAGAACTGGGCAGGTACACTGGAAAAGGGACCTCTGGAAACTGTCGCACGGCGTGACTCCACACGGCCAAAACTCAGCTTCGCAGCTCAGAGCAGACAGGTAAAAAAAAGCAATAAAATAAACATAACATTAAAAAGGTGCCCGACTGAGAAGATTCTAATTTGAATGATCCGCCCCAGTATGTTTATTCAATTTTACCTGAGGCAGAGCTCTAGCAACAACAGTTTCAACATGGAACCTGGTTCTTGAATGTGGATGCTTAACTCTGTACTTGGGAGATTTAGGAGAGGATGGAGACGTGCTTTAGGAGTCTAAGTCATTCCTTAAGTAGTCACCTGCTTGTATTTTGGCATCCAATTTTAGGCACCTGTGTGTGAAGAGAGGGTAGCAGCAATGGATTCCACAGAGTGATGCCAGTGTGCCTAAAATTCTTCACGCCCATTCAATCTGAGATCCTTATGCTGGGACTACCATTAAAGACACTCATTAGTGCAATTTGTGGGGCTACTAAGATGTGTATATTTGTCTGTTGGAGCCCAGACTGACACCAGAAAAGCCACTGGACACGTAAACATGTCTCTTACCAATAGGGTGCCCAAACAGCAAGTGTGAAAAATCGGAACGGTGGGGGCGGGGGGAGAAGTTATAGGAGCGGATATAACAAAAAAGACCCAGAAATCGGGACTGTCCCTATAAAATTGGGACATCTGGCCACCCTAGTTATCAACTTTGGAAGGATTTGAACCAGCAGCATAGAAGTGAAGTGCTTAGAATCATCCAGACTCCATATGTTTTTTAGCCTTTTAATCCTAGTCTGTGGCTTTATTGATCTGTTGGAAACAGCTTGAAGATCAAAGTGTTTTAGTGTGTTCAAACCCACAAGTTTCAGTTGCTCTAGCACTGAAGTCACACAGCAAGTCTCCTTGGTTGGTCCCACAGTTCCTCTCCACACTTTTGATTAATAGATTTTAAAGCAAATAGGTACCATTATGCTATTGTAGTCTGACCATCTGCATAATTAAGTCCATGGAATTTTATCTAGTAATTTTTGTATGAAGCCCATAACTTCTGTTTAAGCTGTAACATGTCTTTTAGAAAGTTATCTAATCACCATTTAAAACCTTCAAATGGTGGAGAATTCACCACATCCCTGGTGAGTTGTTCCAGTAGTGAATTATCCTCACCATTAACACATTGTTCCCTAGTTCTAGTCTGTATCAATCTAGTTTCAATTCCAGCCACTGGGTCTTGTTATGCCTTTGTCTGCTCACCTGGTTTACATTAATGAGGTAAGTCGATCTCAGTCATGCTAGTTATGTAACTTAAGTTGATGTAGCTTAAATCGATGTACAGTGGCATCTACACTGCACTGCAGTGAGGGGAGTTGCTCTCCTGTCGACATAGCTTCTGCCTCTTGAGGAGGTGGAGCACTAACGTCAGCGGAGAGCCCTCTTCTCCTGACCCATGAATCCATAGCAGCAGTGCCAATTTAGCTGGTAGTGAAGACAAGCCCTCTGCTCTCAGAAATCCTCTCCTCATGTAGGTATTTGTAGATTGTGATCAAGTCACCTCTAAAATGTCTCTTGAATCGTGGGTAAACTAAAGAGTGATAGCTCTTAAGTCTCTCTCTCTCAGTAAGACACATTTTCCAGACCCTGTGCCATTCTTGCAGCTCTTTCTGAGCCCTTTGCAACATCTTTTTTTGAAGTGTTGTGTCCCAGTCCTGGCATCCACATCTCAGCACGTTGGTTCCACAAACGATTTTCCTTTCTAGGCATGTCTTTCTTCATTGTTTCCTCTGCTAATCAACCAACAGAAAGCTTCTGTGTGTCAACCATGCTGCTGTTAATGCTCACCTTATTGGCTAGCCAGCACAGCTGCAGCCTGTAAACATGTACCAGTTACTGCTGAAGTTTTCTGTTAATCAGACTGCAGCTGCCTCTGACAACCTACCTTTTCATCTGGTTCTTTCTTCTCACCTCTCCGGCTGTTCGTTTTTCTTGTAGTTTGAAGGTGATAGCAGCATATCTGGTCATGGCAAAGGCTGTAGGGACTTGGAAAGGGTGATGCCAGATGTCACCACAAGATGCCCCACAGTGACATCAACGTCCCGAAGCCAGCTAATCAGCTCCTGGCTCTCTGTGAAATCATGATGGTTATTTTTTTCTTTTACTCTTCAGAACTGTCACCAGATGGAAAAATCCTTTATTTGCCTAGCTCTAATTATTCTCCCTCCTTCCCTGTCCCCTGGAAAAAGATGGTAATAAATAGATTAAAACCCCCAAACATAACTACAAGATTATTCAACACATTCGTGTGTTTTTATGACTGAGGTATGGAGTCCCTGTTTTGAACTGATTCTGTTTGCGTTTTGCCATATATATTCTGAAGTGAACAATTAATTCTTACAGCATGCTCGATTATGCGAGCTTCTCTGAACATAATGGAGGAGACTGCACTTTGGCCCAGATAAAGGTCTGCATGTTCTGTATTTTCCCAATGAATTTACTTTAGCAGATTTATAGTCCACAAACCTTTCCAAGTGTGGCGATTCTCAGAAAAAAAATGACAATAGGAATAGTCTCAGAGGTTACCATATTTATTGTTACTCAGTGATTTGAGTATCACAGTTGCCAAGTGTGCAAGTAAAAGGATGTTTTGTTTAAGTACCAGCCCTGAAAATTTAGCCTGGGATCTGAAAGTTAAGCTGTGCTCTTTCCTTCACCTGCATCATCACCAGTAATACAGGCCAAATTCTGGCCTTGATTACAACCTTATTGTGTTCAACAGAGTGTCATAAGTGTAACTGACTTGGATAGGTGTAAATGAGGGAGACCTTTGAATCAGGCTTTGTAGGTAAAAGTTAGTTTACAGTTCTGTTGATAAGGAATAGACTCTGGCTCCATTTCCCACTTCTGCATTGGGTCTGCAGTGCTAGCTGCAATTAAATATTGAAACACTGGTCCTACGGAGCAAATTTGTGGAGTAAGAATGTGCTACAATATTTTTGCTTGGTTGCTTTTCATAGTAGAACGGAACTTTAGAATGTGTTAACCTTTAGGCAATGTTTTTCCTTCTCTCTCTCTCTCTCTGCCTCTTTCTCTCTCTCTCTCTCTCTCTCTTTTCAAATCACCACTCCTCTAAGGACCTTATCCAAAACCTTTGAAATCAATGAGGAGTTTATTTTATTTACTTCAAAGGATTTGCATAATGTCCTAATTGAGAGGGCAAATCAAAATCCAGTATTTATTTTTGTCTGTCTGTGTGTCTGTCTATCTATATGCTAAAGGAGCACTTAAGGATGATAAAGCCATTGCGGATAAAGTAAATGAATCCTTTCCATTGGTCTTCATGGCTGAGGATGTGAGGAAGATTTCCAAACCTGAGCAATTCTTTTAGGTGACAAATCTGAGGAACTGTCCCAGGTTGAGGTGTCATTAGAGGAGATTTTGGAACAAATTGAAACAGTAATAATTCACCAGGACCAGATAATATTCACCCAAGTGTTCTGAAGGAACTCAGATGTGAAATTGCAGAACTACTAACTATAGTTTGTAATCTGTCATTTAAATCCACTTCTATACCAAATGGCTGGCCAATAGCTAAAGTGACACCAATTTTTAAAAAGGGCTCTAGAGGTGATCCCGGCAATTACAGACCAGTAAGCCTGACTTCAGTACCAGGCAAACTGGTTGAAACTAGAGTAAAGACAGAATTATCAGACCCATGGACAAACATAATTTGTTGGGGAAGAGTCAACATGGTTTTTTGTAAAGGGAAATCATACCTTACCAGAGTACTAGAATTATTTGTGGAGGTCAACAAGCACGTGGACAAGGGGGATCCAATGGACATAGTGTACTTAGATTTTCAGAAAGCTTTTGACAAGGTCCCTCACCATGTACTTATGTAAAGTAAGCAGTCATGAGATAAGAGGGAGGGTCCTCTCCTGGGCAGTAACTGGATAAAAGATAGGAAACAAAGGATAGGAATAAAAGGTCAATTTTTGGAATGGAGAGAGGTAAATACTGTAGTGGTGTTCCTCAGGGGTCTGTACTGGGACAAGTCCTATTCAACCTATTCATAAATGATCTGGAAAAAGGGCTAACAAGTGAGGTGGCAAAATTTGCAGATGATACAAAGCTACTCAAGACAGTTACATCCAAAGCAGACTGAGAAGAGCTATAAAAGGATCTCTCAAAACTGAGTGACTGGGCAACAAATGGCAGATGAAATTCAGTGTTGTTAGATGCAAAATAGTGCACATCGGAAAACATAACTCCAACTATGCATACAAATTGATGGGCTCTAAAGTAATTGTTACCACTCGAGAGAGAGAGAGAGTTTGGCATCATTGTGAATAGTTCTCTGAAAACATCTGCTCAATGTGCAGCGGCAGTCAATAAAGCTACAGAATGTTGGGGATCGTTAAGAAAGGGATAGATAAAAAGATAGAAAATGTCATATTGCCTCTATATAAATCCATGGTGCACACACGTCTTGAATACTGTGTGGAGATGTGGTTGCCCCATCTCAAAGGAGATGTATTGGAATTGGAAAAGATTCAGAAAAGAGCAACAAAAATGATTAGACGTATGGAAAGGCTGCCGTATGAGGAGAGATTAATAAGACAGGAACTTTTCAGCTTGGAAAAGTCACAACTAAGAGGGGATATGACAGAGGTCGATAAAATCATGACTGGTGTGGAGAAAGTAAATGGGAAGTGTTATTTACTCCTTCCTGTAACACAAGAATTAGGGGTCACCAAATGAAATTAATAGGCAACATGTTTAAAACAAACAAAAGGAAGTATTTCTTCATGCAACGCTTAGTTAGTCTGTCTAACTCTTTGCCAGAGGATGTTGTGATGGCCAAGACTGTAACAGAGTTCATAAAAGAATAGTTAAATTCATGGAGGTTTGGCCTATCAATGGCTATTAGCCAGGATGGGCAGGGATGGTGTCCCTAGCATCTGTTTGCCAGAAACTGGGAATGGGCAACAGGGGATGGATCACTTGATGATTAGCTGCTCTGTTCATTCCCTCTGGGGCATCTGGCATTGGCCACAGTTGGATGACAGCATACTGGGCTAGATGGATCTTTGGTCTGACCCAGTATGGCCATTCTAATCTGTCTATCTATCCTCATCCCACCATCACTGTTCTACCCTAGCCACTCACAATCTTTAATCCATTTATCCTCACAGCTCCCCTGCGATGTAGGGAAGTGGTATCATCCCAATTTTCAGATGGGAAACTGAGGCACGAAGCATCAAAATGACCTGACCAAGTCACAGAGGAAGTCTGTGGAAGGGTGTTTTTTCAGTCTTAATGTTCATTTAGAAGGTGTCCAACTGTAAGGGAAATTGTAAAGCACATGCCAGTGCGACGGACTGTCACTGAGTGTGTTTAGAGATATCAAGCCTTATGTATGCTGTATAATAATTGGAATTATCCAATACCCAGTTGCCAATAGAGGTTGGAAATGAAGTTCTTTCTGGGTCAGCTACGTGAGACTCAATAAGAATGTAAGCTCTTTAGAAATAAGAAACTGTGGAATAAGTAAAGGTTACTTGGTCCACTGAGCTCACCTCTTTGGTTATATCTCAACCCCAACTCTCTGGTCTGATTTTACTGTCTTCATCTTTCTTTGGCCTTGTGCCTTGTAATGAGAGCTGTCTGAATCATTCATGGCTAAATTGGTCCTTATTTCTACTCCCAAACTGACGCTGATTATTACAGATCTATGCATTATTCATAATTATTCAGTGAACAGTTTATGCAGACAGATTCTATTATATGGGCTGTTTGCAAGCTGTTCACGTGGGTCTAAATTGTGACATTAAGGACTACCTTGCAGGAGGGTTGATGTGTAAACTGCACCAAACAAAGAGGAATTGTGCTGAGAGTCAAACCTCTGAATCACAATTCTGGCTCCCAGGGATAGAAATTTACGATACCAACAGTTAATTACTGCCCCCAGCTCATGCTGGCTCACCTACTCTGGCCAGTGAGTGGGGCTGGAAACAGAGCTCCAGAATTAAGCCAGCAGAAAATGTACTCTGGGCAGAATATTTGGCATGGGGAAAGGATGGGCCCATGGTTGTTGTAGTGGTATCTAACCCAAAGATGCTCAGGGTGGTGTCCTGGTACTTGGGAGACCAAATTCTGCACTCCACCATAGACTTTGTATTTGACCTTGGGCAAGTCATTTAGTGTCTCAGGTACCTCAATACTTTTAAGGATCTGGGCCAAAGTCCCACTGAAATTAATGGGAGTTAGGCATCTAAATACCTTTGAGGTTCTTGGCCACTCTGCCTCAGTTTCCCATCTATAAAATGGGGATAATAATCCTACCTCACAAAAGTGTTGTTAGGATAAATTCATGAAAGATGATGAGGCACTCAGATCCTGCAGTGTGGGGAGCCATATAAGTATACAGATGTCGAGACCTTATATAGATATCCTTATCTACCCCAGCTGTCTATAGCCTAGCTTCTAGGTGCCCACATTATTAAGAGGAAAATGCATCTGTCAAGAAAACTCCACAGGGAAGACAAGTGGGCAGTAATCACTGTAAGCTTTTTGGACACTATAGAAAATTGAAAGATTAAAAGCCTTTGAATATTTTTTTCTCATTCACACAGAGGCTTTTTACTGCTTTTACTGTTGAACAGTTGGAAGAGTGGGTGTTCCTGCCAGTGACTCAATAACACCTTTGTGTGACAAGTCTCAGCCCACAAAATGCCAAGACATTCAATATCATTAAACACATGGGACCAGATTCTGCTGTCAGTTAGACAGGCACAACTCCAACAGCATCTATCCACTTCGGGAACTAATGCACTAAAGATTTCTTAATGAGATTTTGAGAGACATAATAGACTAGGTGTGTCAAACGCCAAGGCCAGTTGATGTATTTTTGAAGCCTGCACTGATCTATTCAAATCCTGTAGAATCTAAGCTTTTATTTTTTAAAAAAGAGGAAAATTCTAGCTAGAACTGGCTGAAAAACAGACTGAAAATATTAGTGAAAATGTTATCCCTTTTTTCATCCAAGTTCAAACTTTCAATAAAAACCTGTATTGAAACATAGAGTTTTGAAATATCCCAGTCAGCTTGAATGGTTGCAAAGAAAACTGAAGAATCATGACTGGAGTAAAAAACAAACAAAAACAATGTAGCGTTGTCTGCCTGAGTCTGCTAAGAGCCTGAACCAATGATTCTGAGATGTTCAGTGCCTTTCCCATATGATAAATCTCCCTGGGATGTTAGCTCTAATGTATGAATGAATGGTCCTGAATGTTAGCGTTAGCTATTTCATTGTAGATTGTTTTCTTAGATGGGATGTGGGAGGCTTTGGGAATGAAGCCTATCAGGTTTTAAATTGAGAGTGGGTGCCAGGAAGAAAATGAAGAAGGGTGGGAAGAGGAGAGATCCAAAGATGGGAAAGAAGGGGAAAATGGGGAATGGAGAGAAATAAAGAGCAGAATAGCAGAGGTCCTAAAAATGAAGTTATCTTCCCACTGAGCGATGCTGAACACGCTTATAAAGTACTGTACAAATGGTGATACTTAGCTCATATGTAGTGTTTTTTACACATAGATCATGAAGTATTTTACAAATGAGTTCAATATTGCTATCCCCATTTCACTGATGGGGAAATTGAGGCACAGAGCAGTGAAGTGACTTGCCCAGGGTCACCCAACAGACCAGTGGCAGAGCCAGGACAGAACCCAGGTCCCTTCTCTCCCAGTCCAGTGCTTCTTTACTATTCTAATCTGCTTCTCTTTGATAAATAATGATAATAGCTAAAAGGTCAGGCCCTGCATGAATGACACCATATTCAGTCAGACCTCTCTGTGCGATCCTTCTCCTGACATTAGTCGGAATTCTGCAGGGAAGTAAGCAGTCCTGGTTTTATTCCTTCACACACAGCTGTAGCCCATAGGACTAGCCTGTTCACTTGCTTTATTAGATCCTTTCTTATGGGTTTGTTGTTTTGTTTTATTAGAATAGATTTATAGCTTTATATTACAGTATTTCTGACAGTAATGCAAGGAACCTACAGACCACATCCTTCCTGTATGATGAGATAAAGCAAGTTAGCATCCATACATTTGTTACCTTTGGCATAGATAAATGACCTACTGATTGCCCTTTGTAAACTTAACAAAATTACAGATGCAGACATTATTATATTGACACATGAAGAATATCAGTATAATAATGCCTGCATCCATAATTTTCACTCCATGCATCTGAAGAATTAGGTTTTTTACCCACAAAAGCTTATGCCCAAATAAATCTGTTAGTCTTTAAGGTGCCACTGGATGCCGTATTATTTTTGTGGACACAGACTAACACGGCTACCTTCTGATACTAAATGCATGTTGTGCTTTTAAAATATTACCTCCTGAGAATTGCAGAGGAGAACTCTAAGTGAAGGGATAGGTCACTGAGTTATTGGGCTAAAAAAAAAGAAAACAGACAAACAAACAACACCACCACCAGAGATTTCTTGACAACCTGCAAAACTCTGGAGGAGATCTGTTCTTTCCATTCAGAAGAACTGAATCTTGCCCAGCTGCATATAGGATATAGAAAAGGCTGATCACCATGGTTTTAAGAGCAATCCCAAAATCCCATGTGGTAGGATGCCACGATCATTATGTCTCTACTATTCATACTGCCCTCAGTTCCCTGAGGAAACTGTGCAGGTCAGAAATATGCTTCATATGTGTACTCTCTTTTGAAATGTCCTTCTTTGTAAACTGTTTATTTTCCCAAAGGTTATGACTTATTGTGATCCTTAACAAAGAAAAACTCTAAAAAGTTCATCAGAACAGCACATTCTGGTATGAAGGATTTTTTAAAAAAATTATATTTGTTTATTTTCCTCAAAATAAAGGAAGAACATAATAAAACCCCAAAGAACAAACAAGTAAAAGAATGGGGAAAGAGGACAAGGGAAGGAAGGAAGGGAGCCAGGAGGGGAAAGGAGAAAAGATATTTTCATTTCCATTTACTAGGACTTACTCAAAAGTTTCTAAAAAGTTAGACCAAATCTTTTAAAATTTGTCTGAGAGCCCTCTTCTCTGAAATGTTACTTAGGTTAGCCACGTCTCTGAGGCGCCCTTCTATTCCTGGAGAAAGGGGTCAGTTCTTGTCCAGTTCTGTTCATTCTTTTCATTAGTGATTTGAATAATAGAGTGGAGTATATGCTTATACAATTTGCGGATCACACCAAGGTGGCAGGGGTTGCATGTACTTTGAAGGACAGGATAGGAAATTCAAAATGAGCTTGACAAATTATAGAGTTTGTCTGAATTCAACAAGATGAAATTCAATATAGACAAGTTCAAAGTACTTCACTTAGGAAGGAGAAATCAAATGCCCAATAACGAAAAAGGAAATAACTATATAGATGGTAGAACTGCTGAAAAAGGATCTGGGGGGTTATAGTGGATCACAAACAGAATATGAGCCAACAATGTGATGCAGCTGTGAAAAGGGCTAATACCATTCTGGGATGCATTAGAAGGATTGTTATATGTAGCATATGGGAGATAATTGTCCTGCTCTATTTATCATTGATAAGGCCGCAGCTAGAGTACTGTGTCCAATACTGGGTGCCACACTTGAGGAAAGATGTGGACAAATTCAAGAGAGTCCAGAGGAGAGCAACAAAAATGGTAAAAGGTTTAGAAAACCTGACCTATGATGAAATGTTAAAAAAATGGACATGTTTAGTCTTGAGAAAAGAAGTCTGAGAGGGAACCTGATAACAATCTTCATGTACGTTAAGGGCTGTCATAAAGAGGACAGTGATCAGTTGTTCCCCATGTCCACTGAAGGTAGGACAAGAAGTAATGGGCTTAATCTGCAGCAAGGGAGATTTAGGTTAGTTATTAGAAAAACCTTTCGAATTATGAGGGTTGTTAAGTTCTGGAATAGAATTCTAAAAGAGATTGTGAAATCCCCATTATTGGAAGTTTTAAAAACAGGTTTGACACATCCCTGTAAGGGATGATCTAGGTTTACTTGGTCCTATCACACTGCAGGGGCTGGACTTGATGACTTCTCGATGTCCTTTCCAGCCCTACATTTCTTTGATTCTGTGATAATTTGTGACCACCTTTTAGTGGTAGATTGCACCACAGATTTCTAAAATGTCCCTGTCCATAAATATATTTTGATAATGTTTGAGAAAAGGGACCATGTTGAGTAATTTGTGCTGCTACATTGTACTGGTTGTTATGGTTGCAGGTCACCAAAGTCCTGAATTCACCTTGCTATTGAAGATTATACAGGGTGAAATTTCCCCCATTACATGATCTGTGTAAATCCCTATAACCCATTGGAATGTGCTTCTGCTCTTTGTAGAAACGGCATCATGGGCCTCCAGATTTATTGCATTTTCAGTTGCTCCCACATAAAATGTGTTCAGCTTGCAAGTAAGGAGATTTTGCTGCCAATTGTCTGTTCTGTAATCACATCCTGGGCTCCTAGTCAAACTGGGTGGTTCTTTTGTCAAATGGCACCTCTAGTAATAAAGGTTTTGCAGGCCATGATATACTGCTATTGATGTTTGTGCAACCCCATAACCAAATGATGTATTGCTTTCATTGTAATTGCATAGGTGTAGTTGATCGGCATTAGTCCGATTGCACACCAAGGGAGCTGAGTATTCTCAGCATATTTGGAAATCAGGCCAATAACCTATTCTATATTGGCTCTGCTGGGCTAACAGAATCAGATACTTCTTTTTCTCAGGAAGGTGCTTTGAGCAGGGGGTTGGACTAGATGATCTCTTGAGGTCCCTTCCAACCCTGATATTCTATGATTCTAAGGTTAGCAAATATGTCTTTGTATAAACATAGGGCATAGATCTCTTGGATAAGAGAGTGCCATTTTTACATATTTGCGCTACAGAGCATAATCACACTTAAAATGCTACTTGAGAGGAAGGATGGTCTTGTGGTTAAAGCAGAGGACTTGTCTCAGAAGGAAGGGGTTGAATCCATGTCTTTGCCAAAGATTTCCTGCATGACCTTGGACAAGTTACTTAATCTCTTAGGGCCAGATTTCTGAAGATATTTAGGTATCTGAAGATGCGGATGGGATTTTCAAAAGTGCCTACGGGCCTAACTCCCAGTGAAATCAATGGGAATTGGACATGTAAGTGTGTTTGCAGATCCCATGGCATCTTTAGGCACCTGCATACATTTTAAAATCTGGCTCGTTGTGCCTTAGTTCTTTTCCTTTCTCTCCCCTTGTCTCTTTAAATTGTGAGCTGTACATGGCAGGGAGTCTCTCTGACTCTGTGTTTTGCATAGTGCCTAGTATAAAGGGCCTGGACCAAAGCCTGAGTGCATCAGCAGGTTAAAAATAATGATGTATTCCAAACAAATATGTATGTATTGAGTGCTGAATTTCACCCTTATGCCCTAGGATTGCTCCCCTCCCTCCACTCACTCCAAACTGAGAGACGCTCACAAGCGTCTGATATTTTTCCAGTCCACAGTTAAAGGATTAATTGCAATTAAATCAAGAAGGATTGCAGAATATCAATCCATCATGTACACTGCAGGGGATCAGTGCAGCATGTCTCTGGATCCTTCTGCTATTTATACACGGTGGAACATTTCAAATGGCTAAGAAATTGCATGTTTAAAACTACCCATTGTCACTATACAATAGGCTTTTGAAATCATGTTGAAAGTATTTTTATCATTATCTGCTAGAAAAAGAAGAGCAACGTCTTGGCATTTAGGTGAAATCATTGCTTATTTGCCTTATTTATGTATTTTCCCAAGAACTCTTCTAGTTGTTTGGTAACTCATATGTAATTTTTTTCTCCTTGCCTTATTGTTGCTTTGATTGTGTCCTCTTTTCAGTGGAGGCTCCAACTCCTCAATTGCAATGAAACAGAAATATTGGAAGCGCTTTATGACGTAGGTATATTTATTTCACTCAGAGCCAACATCTTGAATTGTGTTTGAAGGCTACTTGCAGCTAGTAAAACACCAGATTTATGCATTTAGTCCCTAGACATCAAAATTGCCTATATTGCACCTGCAAGTTACCGAGGGCTGAAATCGCACCTGCTATTTACAAGCACAGAAAAGGAGGCCAGAGTTAGAAAATCGGTTCCATAGTGTTTCCCAAACTTTTGTATTGATGAGCTGCTGTATTTTTCTGCATCGTGAGAAAATGTCCTGTCTTTGTGAAGTGAATGAATGAAAGCCCTTTGGGAAGGGACTGAGTGCTCTTATTGTGAATGAGGGGACAGCACCTCACACAGCAGGTGCCATCAAAATACAAATGGTAAATAACTAATCATAATAATTGCTAAATGTCCAAAAAGGGACAATTCTTGTGCTTGTAAAACATGTGACCCTATTGCATCCTCAGACATCATAGAATGGTCTTTTGTCCATGTAAATCTGGCACTTATGAGTGTCATCATACATGGACTAATTCTTTCTTAAACAGGAAACATTGATATAAGAAAACAGCTATGAATATGGACATAAACACGCAAGCTTCCATGCAGCTTGAGTCCCCACTTAGTCTCTCTTGTTTACCAGCATACAGAGACATCTCGTGTCTGTGTAATGAACTGCAATTAAATGTATCATAGTATCTAGAAGAAGCACTGAGAGGGCCGTTCATTCAATTTGCTAGTGGTATTTGGTGCATTTGCAAGTGCAACATGCGTGCATGCATTTTGAAAGATGCAACTGTTTCAACAACATCGTAAAATCTCTCCCCCAGAATCTTTAGAATACCAGTGAGGAGAACAAACATCAGCAGTATTGACATGCATAATCTTGATGAAGAGAATAAGACATAATGAACTGTCAGGTTAGTTTAATTTCACTTCCCAGGAAATATCATCACTAATGAAGGTGGAAATTTGCAGAGCTACACAGCTGCAAATTGGGGAAGGACTGCAACTGATGAGCTGAACAACTATACTTACCAATAAATAAAACAGTGTGTGTGTTGCATGGTGTAACATCTATCCTGACAGTCATATGCTCCAAAGGTTGTGTCACGTTCACATTACACCAGGGGTCCCAAAATTAAAGGGAGCAGGAAAAGCAAAATGTAAATGGTCTGTAATTCAGTAAGTAAGTTAGCTCTAGCTTAGGGTAACTGCTAGTGCATACCCTCACCTCCCTTCTCTTTTCAAAATCAGAACAATATAAAGAGGAGAATAAGATTGAATGGAGTTCGGTTTTATTTGGAGTTGACCCCCAAAACACTCAGATTCTGGGCTGTACAATACCCAAATTAAACACTGAAAAAAATCAAGGCTCTGTAGAAAACTGAAATATAGTAATTTTTGTAACTGATGGTAAAGGGCATCCAGATAAAACTTATTGTGTGATCTCAAACTAGTACTATATTTTAAAAAAAAGATGGAGAGTTAAAAATAATGAAAAGGACTTTAAAAATGGAGGCAGATAAAAGAAGGTGTTAGGACTGGTGATGCCAAAATGGGAGACATTTTAGGAAGTAAAATGAAATACAGAATTTCTAGGTATTTGTGCAACTGAAAATGAAAGCATGATCCACAAATTCCTCTATATTCATAGTGGGTAACATTAAGTAGAAATTATGCAGTTATATATATGGAAAGATCATATACCGAGCAGAGCGTGATACTGACAGACATTGGAGTTCCAATGCCGAATGCTAAAATTTGATCAGGGAGTGGTTGTACTCACAAGCCCCATTAAGGAATATTTGTGCCTCAGCGTAAGATGCAATGATGTGTGTGGTTTCTTTCAATATTGATGATTCAAAATAATTTCTGACTAAGGCAGGGAGACGGGGAGCCAGTAAGTCAACGTGTCCAAAGATCTGAAATGGATGCTGGTGTGAACGGCAGTGGCTTACGCAAACATAAGGTGAAATGTTTGTAGCTATAGAGGGTAAATCTCAGTAGTCAAAGACATACAGCTAGACTGATTTTTATAACAGGGGAGGCAGGGCTACCGATGTTAATAGAAATGAAGGCTGGTTGCATCCTGATTCAAAGCCAATGGAAAGGCTCCCATTGACTTCCAACGGCTTTGGTTCAAGGCCCTAGCGAATAGTGAGATGTAGATGGATTGAGTTAGTGTTGCTCATGATGCCATTTTATCATCCAAATGGCAAATATGCAAAATAAGGTATATATGTGTGACAGCAGGGAGGCAAAGAGCTGAATAGTAAATAGCTGTATGTGTTCCACCCCTTCAATAAACCCACAGGTCCAGGGTGGAATTTAGTCCTTTATGGGTTAAGGGCTGCTTAAGTGAAAGAAATGGAAAGAGAAATACCAATTTTCACAGTATTCACATATGCTCCCCTGCTCTGATGTACATAACTACAGCTTAAATTCTTATAGAGTATTTCCTGGAGCCCCCCTCTCTTCCCAGGCAAAATGCTATAAAAACTCCTGAGGCGGGAGCAGGAGGGCCTGAAAACATTTACCAGAACTCTGCTCTGGACAGCTCCGACTGAATTTAAGCCCTGTATATAACCACATTCATTTAAAGGAGATGCTAGAATTTGGTTTTCTGTGCACTGAACCTATGAATTTGAGGACTCTCCCTGCCTGTCCACCAGAAGGCAGTATTGTAATGAATTCAGGAAAGCTGGAGTTCATTGCATCATCTCTAGTCTAACCTCCTGCGTGACACAAGGTATGTCCCAATAAATCATGCATTGGAGAGGATTGTTCTTTCCTACAATATATGTAAGCGCCATCAAGCCTGATAACTTGTGACTCAGTTAGTGGAGATCCTTTAGATAGAGGTCCTGTCTCAATTTAAAGACTCCAGGGGGTGATGAAGTAACTGTATCCCTTAATAATGTTGTAACAGTTAATTGTTCTTGCTGTTAAAAAAGTTGTCTTATTTCCAACCTGCATTTTTTTCTAGCTTTGTTTTCCAGTCATTCTTCTACAGAAGAAATAGTCCCCTTGTGATCACTCCCCTCATGGAGATTTATATTGTTCTTTGTTGTTTTCGCTAACCCCAAATAATAATCCAGACTGATAGATGCCTTCTGATCTCTTGGTATAAATTTACAGCTGCTCTAATGACTACAGTGGAGTTGCTCTGGATTTACACCAGTATAAACAAAATCAGAATCTGGTCCTTAAAGTATACATTGTGACCTTTATATACCGAAAATCTATCCCATGCTATTAGGAGAGATTGAGATGAGCCTTGTGAGCATGCTAGTGTGTACTCATTTAGAGAAGGCCACCAGTCTTGATTTCCAGTCAGCTTGTTTTTCAGCTTTTGGTTTCTCCTGCCAATATCACAGATTTCACCTTAATGAAAGTCATCTTGAAGGAAGAAATTAATCTTTCTGGGAGAGAGACTTGCCTATTAGTGATGCTGAGCTGATTTTATTACCGTGTTATGTCAGGAAGTGATTTGCAGAGCAGTCAGTACAGATGGTTTGACTAACCTGCTAGAAATGAATCATAAAATCATGGAGATGTAGGACTGGAAGGGACCTCGAGAGGTCATTTAGTGCAGCCCCTTATGCTGAGGCAGGATCAAGTAAATCTAGACCATCTCTGGGTGGTGTTTATCCAACCTGTTCTTAAAAACCTGCAGTGATAGGGATTCCACAAGCTCCCTTGGAAGCCTATTCCAGACTTTGACAAAGTCTTTCCTAATATCTAACCTAAATCTTCCTTACTGCAGAATAAGCCCATTACTTCTTGTCATCCTTATAAGATCCCTTAACATATTTATCCATATTTTTTCTATGACAATGTCCTGTAGGACTGTGTCAAAAGCCTTTCTAAAATCAAGATAGACTGCTTCCCAGCTATCCACTAGGCCAGTAACCCTCTCAAAGAAGGACATTACATTGGGTTGACATGATTTACTCTTGATAAATCCATGCTGGCTGTTTCTTATTACCCTGTTATCCTCTAGGTGCTTATAAATTGATGGTTTAATGATTTGTTCCAGTGTCGTCCCATGTATCAAAGTTAGGCTGACTATAATTTTTAAAGATGGGTACCATGTTTGCCCTTTTCCAGTCCTTTGGGACCTTACTGTCCTCCATGAGTTCTTGAAGATCGTTGCTAACAGTTCTGAGATTGCTTAGGCTAGCTTCTTAAGTACTCTAGGATGAATGTAATCAGGCCCTCCCAACTTGAATACATTTCCCTGAATATTCTTTAACCTGTTCTTTCCCCCTTGTTGAAGATCTGCCCTTTAATTATGTTTTTCCCCCAGCAAAACAGGTAATTTACTTGCACCATCCCAAATTGGGATACTGAGCTGAAGGACTGACTAACACAATCTGAGATCTCAAATGTGCCTTACCATGGCCCCACCTCCCTCTTTGGGTTGCAATGGCATCCACAAAACAGCACTTTTCTGGGCTGATGAGGGGCTTGTTATTAATCCCTTTCAAGTGGGCTGGACCTACTCTTCTTCCTGGACTCCCATTCCCTGACTTCAGACAGATTGGTTCCTGCCCTGGAGGAGGAAGGACTCCGCTCCCACTCACCCATGCAGTGGACTTGTGTAGGAGTTTCCTGCTCATAACACTCCAGCAGAATTATGATGGACTGGCAGCAGTGAGGGAGGCCCTCTGTTGGGTGATGGTGGAATTCGCCATGGCTTTCAAAATTAAGATGAATGAGACATTTTAGACTTTCTTTTTCAGGCTCTCTGCAGACTCAGAGAGAGGTCCCTGCATCCCTTACATGCAGAGCATGTTTTCTAGCTTTTCTTTCCAACAAGGAGGGGTAGGAATGTATTTTTTTAAAATGAAAGTTGAGAGTCTCATCTATCATGTGATCCCATGTGAACTTCTTCATGTGCCTTGACTGAGCCTGACCTATAAGATTGTACTTACAGAAGAACGTAAGTATAGCCATGCTGGGTCAGACTGATGCCCATCTAGGCCAGTATCCTGTTTTCCAACAGTGGCCAGTGCCACATGCTTCAGAAGGAATTAACAGAACATGGCAATTATTGAATGATCCATCTCCTGATGTTCAGGCCCAGCTTCTGGCAGTCAGAGGTTTAGAGACACCAGAACATGGGGTTTCATTGCTGACCATCTTGGCCAATAGCCATTGATGGACCTATCCTCCATAAATTTATCTAATTGTTTTTTGAGTCCAGTTATTTTTTTGGCCTTCACAACATCCTCTGGCACTAAGTTCCACAAGTTGACTGTGCATTGTGAGAAGTACTTCCTTTTGTTTGTTTTAAAACCTGATACCTAATAATTTATTGGGTGACCCCTAGTTCTTTTGTTATGTGAAAGTATAAATAACACTTTTCTATTTACTTTCTCCACAGCATTCATGATTTTATGGACTCTATCATATTCCTCCCCCTTAGTCATTTCTTTTCTTATCTGAACAGTCCCAGCCTTTTTAATCTGTCCTCATATGGAAGCTGTTCCATACCCCTAATCATTTTCTTGCCCTTCTCTCTACTTTTCCCCATTCTAATATCTTTTTTGGGGGGGAGGGGCGGGTGGTGACCACAACTGCACACAGTATTGAAGGTGTGGGTGTACCATGTATTTATATAGTGGCATTACAATATTTTCTGTCTTATACCTTTCCAAATTGTTCTTAATATTATGTGAGTGTTTTTGACTGCCACTGAGTGGATGTTTTCAGAGAACTATCCACAATGACTTCAAAATCTTTCTTGAGTGGTAACAGCTAATTGAGTTCCCCTAATTTTGTATATGGAGCTGGGATTATGTTTTTCCAATGTGCATTTATCAATTCGGCATTTGTCAACGCTGAATTCCATCTGCCATTTTGTTGCCCGGTCACTCTTTTTTGGGAGATCCCTTTGTAACTTTTCACCGTCAGCAGCACAGAATGCTGTTCTGGGGTGAGAGACTACCAATGAGATTGCAGCTCCAGTTGGCCTAGGGAGTTCGAAATCCAAAGGGGCAGCTGGAAGGATGAACCAGAGCTGGGTCAGAAGGTGAGGGGATACAATAAAAGAAGAACAGGGGAATAAAAGTAGGGGACTGGGGAATGAGAAGGAGGAAAGAAGGAAAATAGGAAAGGTTTCAGGTCAGGAGAAGCAGGAAAAAAATAAACCTGGGTATGTGGGCAGGTCCTATTAGAGAATGAAAGTAGAGGGAAATAAAATCAATTGACTTACCAGAGAAAGAGTATCAGGGGAAAAAACCTGAAAGGAAATATAAGGGGTGAAAAAGGGAATTGATCAAAAAACTGTTAGATGAGAATTGGTCCTGAAAATGGTAAATGAGAAGCCCACCCACAAAGGACCTGAAGTACATGAACAGAGAGTGACTGTTTGAATGTCTATTGATGGAATACAGTTCAAAGGTGTTTGATGGACAAGTGAGGACTACCAGGTGAAGAAACCCTGCTTGTGGGTAAACTTGGTGAACAGAAGTGCAGACACAGGGACATTGAATCTAAGGAGCATTTCATGCTGAAAGAAGCAAAGAACAGAACAGCAAGAGCAGAACTGGCTCTACAGCGAAGGAGAGGAGGTGATACAGTGTATTAAGTGGCTTTTTTGTTCTTGTTAATAACAATGCATTTGGTCCTAATTGCACAGTGCATACAAGCTCACAAAGGTTAATGAGTTAGTAACAAACAGTTTATTATTAGATGTCGTAAATCTTCAGTAATGTTCTAAATTCTTTATGCCATCATATGTGCTGGGGTCC
The DNA here is from genome assembly GCA_007922305.1 of Dermatemys mawii. NCBI lineage: Eukaryota > Metazoa > Chordata > Testudines > Dermatemydidae > Dermatemys > Dermatemys mawii. Next base: position 15,004,298 of record ML677344.1, on the reverse strand, counting down.
CACTGAGCCTTCCTGTCCTACCAGCCTGGGTTTCCCTTACTCTGTGTAGCTATGACAGGGTCTTAAGCCCCTTTTCAGCACAGACACAGGCAGTGACCCACCCAGCTATAGAATCACTCCGAGTCCGCAATGAGCTCTGTATGGGAGGGCTCAACTAGGGGAATGCCTAGCTCTCCTGTGCACACGCCCTCTGGAGTGTAACCCAAAATTATATTGTTGTGTGCTGTACAGAGAGATCTGTACAGCATAAGCTCATAAAAATTGCTCCCTCTCTCAATGTGGAGGGAGATATGCACAGCTTCCCCTCCCCCAAGTATGAACTGCACAAACCGGAGTTTGGAATAAACAAAAAAACTAATTTTATTAACTATAAAGTATATATTTTAAGTGATTATAAGGGATAATAGAACAAAGAGTACTGAGCAAATACAACAAAACTCACAACCTAAGCTTAATTCACTAAAGAAACAGGTTACAAGTAATTAGTTCTCACCCTAAATGTTGTAGGAAAGTTACATCATTTCTACAGCTTAGAGTTCCAGTTATTTCTCTTCACGGGCTAGACCCGTGTCTCAGCTTGGACTCAGCCCTTGCCTTTCCCCAGCTTAGCTCCTTTAGGTCTTCCTCCTTGGGCTGGGAGGCAATGGAGAAGAGCCCTCATTGACTCACTTCCCAGCCTTAAATAGGATTTAAATATAGTGGTAATCCTTTGATCCCAGTGGCAAAATACTAGCAGTGTCCAAGGTGGTACACCATACCAGGTGACATTAACACAGGACCTTGTTAAAGTCATCATGAGACAAGGTTTATTTATAACGTCCAGAGGATGGAACTCCAGGAAGATGAGAGATCAGTATCTTCAGAAACTCTTTCTACTGACTTTCCTAATGGCCCATTCAGGCTGATTGCCTACTGTCTGATAGGCGTTCCCCAAATACACGCACAGTTGTAATTGTTACATAGTCAATATTACTAACTTCAGATACAGAACTGACACATGCATACAAATTGGATAATCACAGTCAGCAAATCATAACCTTTCCAATGATACCTCACATGACCCATATCACATAAAATATATATTGGTTGTGCCATATTCATATTACAACAATATTTGTATGAAGAATATAGGATGCAACATCACACCCACAACTTGGATCCATCTAATTTTTTATCTGCTCTTTCTGTGGAGGTGAGGGGACAGAGATAGTCTCAGAGATAAGGAAATCAAGAGTATCAGAAAAAATTACTGTTAAGCACAGGCTTATTTCTTCCTCCGTATTCCTAGTGAATAATATCTTACCTCATAAGTAGGTCTATGTGATATCAAAGCCACTACTCATGGAGTAAGATATACGCACTGTGAGTAAACTGGCAGAGTCAATCTGCGATTCAGCTAAATTAGCCACAGCAGTTTTAAAATGGCAGATCATTTTTTAGGAACAGAGCAACATGGGAAAACAGGAGCTGTCGGGCTGGATCAGACTCATAGTCCATCTAGTCCAGATTCCTTTCTTCAACAGTGGCCAGCACAGGATGCTTCAGAGGAAGGTGTAAGAAGCATGCAGTAGTCAGATGTGGGAGAATCTGCCCCGCAAAGAGGTCTCATTCCACACTGTAATAATTAGAGATTGACATAAACCCTAAAAGATGAGTTTTAATATATCCTTCCAGGACTTTATTAGCACTAACTACTACAGCTGTTATTCTTGTTTTCCATACAAAGGACCAATCCCTCTTTGAGCCTTGCTCAGTTCTTGGCACCCAATAGCTAAAATAATGACAGCTTCTGTTTTGAAGATTTCTTAGCTCTTCAGTATCCGTGGATAGAGGTCAAACAGATTTTTCATTGTATAAGTCACTTAGGAAGTTCAAGTTCCATCTTGTAGGATATTGAACACCTTGTGAGAGGTGCTGAGTGCCTTCAACTGATGCTGGTAGATAAGAGGGCTCATGGTCTCCTGAGATTAGACGTTGCCAGTTACACTGGTGAATGTCAATAGTATATCCCCCTATGGACAACTGTGGTTCCCATTAACCCACCTTCACTTGCTGCAGCTCAGTTCCAAGCAGGGAAGGTGACTAGAGTTAGTCAAAAAATGGGCAAACTTCCCACCCCCATTATTTTGATGAAATTATTTAGTTTGAACAATCTCAACCAGGTCACTAGTTGGTCTAAAAACTGAGGTGAAAACATCATGAAAACTAAGTCGAAACATTTTTGCTTGTGTGAAATTTTGAATTCAGAAAGTTCTGACCATCTCAAGGCAATACGATGGCAAAAAGAAAGTAGAAAGAATCTACTGCTAGATTCCCCCCTACTCTACATACTTTCCAAATTGCAGACCTTTTACTCCTAATTGTGCTTGGTTTACTCATACAAGTATTCTCCCTATAGTTAATAGGACTAGATTTTTAAGGTGACCATTAATACCTATTGGCCTCTTTATTCAGTAGCATTTTACAAAAGAGGTCAATATCATCATCTTCATTTTATGGAGTGGGAAAATGAGGCATAGAGAGGTAAGGTGACTTACTCAAGGTCATCCATTGGCTGAGGCAGGAACAGAACCCAGGTTTCTGGAGTCCTTAGGCCAATGGACTATCCAGTGCTGCTAGCTGCACAAATATGGCCATATCTAGTCAAGCCTCATGGTTAACATAAACCAAAGAATTTCACTGGTAATTCCTATCTCAAGCCCATAACTTGTGGCTGAGCTAGAGTGTATTTACTTCCAGGAATAAGGTAAGCAGGATTTATTTGCTTCTTTATATTGCAGCAAACATATGCATATTAATAAGACGTGTAACAGTTCAGCCTGCTTATTCTGTTTCTCAGACAACAGATGCAAATAAGCTCGTCTCTGGGGAAATGATTGATATGTAATTATGCTGTTGGTTAAGTACTTCAGAACCGAAAAACACAAAGCACAAATGAAAAAAGGGGGGAAAAAAAGCCCCAACCCCTTGTAAAGCATTGTTATTAAAACAATGTTGTCTGTGGTTCATTTCTATTTTAACAGTTTAGTAATGGCCTGACTTCTTTAAAAAAGATAGACAAAAAGTCATTCTGCCTCAGGGATGCTAGATCCCATTCAAGTGGATGCCGTATGGTTCCAGCACGAGCCAAGTTGTGATCGCTTCACACGTGGCAAGCAGTTACACTGAAATCAGTGTGATCACAGGTGTCCGGTATCCTCTATGAGAGCTGTGCATTCCCAGCACCACTCAGGGACAGCTTGATCACATGCAGCACAATGTTCAAAAGCCCCTCGGTGGTACTTCGCTGACGTCTCCAATATCCCCTCCTGCAGATAGGATCCATCCTATGTCCTGTTGCACATGGACTGCCTGGGAGAACCCCATCATTTCCACACAGGCCAAGAGTTCAGTACTATTGTATCCTTTGCATTGTCTATGTGGAGTCTGAGGTCCCCAGATTCCTTGTGCTTGGTGGATTTCAGTACAATGCTGGTGAGCTACTCCACAAAGTTGACACGGTTTCTCTTTGGTGGTCTGTACACCACTAGGAGTCCTAGGCCAGGTCTACACTAGCGGGCGGGGGGTGGGGGTCGACCTAAGATACGCAACTTCAGCTATGTGAATAGTGTAGCTGAATTTGGCACATCTTAGGTCGACTTACCTGGCGTCCTCACAGCGGCAGTAGGTTCCCCCGTCAACTCCGCTTACTCCTCTCGGCGAGTTGGAGCTCCGGAGTCAATGGAGAGTGCCTGTGGGAATTGATGTACTGCGACTAGATGAGATGCAATAAATCAATCTCCAATAGATCAATCAGTACCCACCGATTCAGCAGGTAGTGAAGACAAGCTCCTGGGCTCCTTTTGTTCTTCACCTCACAGATCGTATGGGTACACTGTAATTATTTTTGTTTCTGGGGAGAAATTCTTCCGTATCTGAGGTTGGAGAGGACCGGGACTGTTACTCCACATCTTTTCTTTTGCCTGGTGCACGTTGGGGTCTGTTTTGGCTCATGTTGTATAGATTATCCTGTGGGAATGAGCCATAGAAGATGCTTAGAAATCAGTAATAAAGTAAAATCCATTTTGTCTTCCTTTCACTAGCTCGCCTTTTTTAGGGAACATTCTATTTTAGTAAGTAACAACGATGACAGTTTTCCATGTAGTGTGTGTTCCACTGCTTTATTGCAGTATGTTTGTATAGCATTTTTTTTTATGGCACCTTTGACTTCCCTTTGAGCTAAAAAATGTAATGAGATCATTGGGGGCCTGATTCTTAGTGGAATCCAACTTAATGGGTGGTGAAAGCATTCAGCAACTCCCAGAGCTGAGCCTGTAAGAATTAATGACATAAAATCTTGTCAATTGTAGGAATGTAGGCCAAGATTCTCAAAAGTATTTAGGAGCCTATATTCCAGAAATGTCAGTTAAATATCTTGGAGGATCTGGGCCATATGAATTGTCATTTTGGATCAGAGCTCTGTTCCACCTAGTTCAGTATCCTGTTTCTGACAGTGGCCATTCCAAGATGCTCCAGAGGAAGGTATGGTAACTGAGGAGTGGACATTTGGAATAACTCACCCAGAGATGAAGTTCTTCCTGTCCCTTGTCCATTTGCCTTTGGATTGTGCCTTGAAGCATGAAGGTTGAATTCCTTTCCATTTTGTACTGACTATTGCAGTATCATTTTACTTTTGCTGGTCAGGAAAAATATGCTATTTCCAACAGCTGAAAAATTATGTTATAGCATCACTGGGGCTTCCCAGGCCAATCGCCTTGACCTTGGTAAAGTCAATCTTTGCGCCTCAGTCCCTGAAGTGTAAAGGGGGATAATAAAAACTTCTCACCTCTTGTTTAGTAATTAATACGTTGTGGATACACTTGCTTTCACGTAAACAGATGAAGTTACACTCAATATTTTTTTCACTCAGACCATGGTAATGGGAGCCGTATAATACGCAGAGATGGCTGGGTAGAAAGAGATATCTCTTTATCTGGGGCCCAGTCATTCAAGGTGGTGAGCATCTTCACCTCCCAGTGACTTTAACAAGAGTTGTGGGCATGCAGCGCCTCCGAGGATCAGACCCTCGTGGAGAGAAGAGAAAGAAATAGGAAAAAGCATGTTTGTTTTAACTCAAGGGAAGCGACCGAAAACGCAGAGCATGAGCTTTACGCATGTGTTATCTGACCCTCAGTTTATGTCTACACTGCACTAAAACATGCGTGGCTGGCCCATGTCAGCTGACTCTGGCTCAAGAGGCTTGGGCTAGAGAGCTATAAAGTTGCAGAGAGGTCCAGAGCCTGGGCTCTAGCCTGAGTCTGAACATCTACACTGCAATTTTATAGCCCCGCAGCTCATGCCCTACAAGCCTGAGTCAGCTGCCATGGGCCAGCCATGGGAGTTTTATTGCACTGTGGATGTGCCTACTGTGTTTACCATGGTGACAGGCAGCGTAGACCACAACCATCCAGCCCCTAGCTGCTAAGTTCTCAGGACCAGTAGTGACATCTCCACAGTGACTGATGCTACTTCCCAGTAATATAGAAGGTTGGGCATCTGATCAAAATCTCATTGAAGGCAAGGAAAAGACTCCTCTTGACCTCAGTGGGGTTGAGATCTGGCCTGGAATGTGGCACTGCTGTAATATGTACAGACCAGCTAGTGTACCACTTTGTAACCACAGTTAATACAAATATCACATCAGGTTCCTCTGTATTTTAGAAACTCCATAAAAACAAAGAATATGACATTCATGCATTCTTGTCTTCATGAAGCCCAGTAACCTAGTCCCATGTTATGTGCAAAAACTGTTTCTGTTATCTCTTAGTGCTATTGGGGTGTATTACTCATTATTTCCAGGGTCAGTGGGCTAGTATGTGATGGAGTTTGGGTGATGGCAAATTGAATGTCAGAAAAACAAAGGGAGAAATTACAAAAAAAAGATGAGAAAGATCAGCACCCAGGCTCCAATGCTGTAAAGGGCTGAGCAACCACAACCCCAGTGAAGTCATTGGGAATTGTGGGGGCAAAGCCTTTCCTGGACATGCTCAAGCCCAAGATCTCGCCCCAAGCAGGTTAGCCATGGCTTTTGGAAGCAGAGCGGAATCTTGTCTGGCCAGGCCCACACTTGCAGTTGACATTCTGTTCTATACCAATAGCTGATGTTTGTTGTGAGCAATGGATACATGTTCTAGTGTGGACATGTCTAAGGTACTGTGACAAAGCTCTGTCCTTATCTTCGTGGATCCTGCGTTTCCTGGCGGATTTTTACTAGCCTCAGCGGCTCACTGTGACCCTCCACGGAGCCCTTCTCTCTCTGGAGACAAGGTCACAGTCTATTGAGCCATTTTCATCACAAACCAGTGAGGAGAAGCTATCCTTCCTGGCACAGTCTCTATTGTCTCCCAATCTCAGAGACTAATTAGGGGAGGCAGAAAGGGGGGAGCCCAGGCCCGCCCTCTACTCTGGGCTCCAGCCCAGGGACCCTAATAGTATCGGCTAAGATGGCTGACCTTTCGGGCACAAAACACAATACAATTCCCTGGGCTACTTCCCCATAGCAGTCTCTGCTTCTTCAAACTCCACTTCACCCTTACCTCAGGGCCTTCTTCCTTCTGTATGATAAGTTGTCCACCACTCAGTCTCACCAACAGCATAACTTCCTTCCACAGCTCCTGACACCCACAACCCACCTGACTAACTGGGAGGTTTTTATCTGGATTCAGCCAGTCCCTGATTGGCTTCAGGTGTCCCAATTAGGCTAGCTGTTTCTACTCCTTTCTAGAAGGTTCTTAATTGGCCCCAGGTGTCTTGATTGGCCTGGAGTAGCCTTTGTTTGGCTATCCAGGGAAGAGGGACCTGCACACCCTGAGACTAATGTACCTGCCTTCCAGCACTCTCCTATATCCTTCTGGTCTGACTCCGTCACAGTACATAGTAAAAGGTAATGCAGAAAAATTAGCAAAACAGTCCTCGTGTGACTTCACTGGGATTACAAAGAGTTGGCTAGGAAATGGTTAAACAGAATTCGGACACACACAGAACTGACCAGCAAATAACTTTACAGAGTCATCAATTCCATGTTCCCACTGTGGGTACCAGCCAGCATGTAAAGTATAAAACCACCTTCTCCCCAAATGGAGCGAGCTGTTTTTGAATAAGATCATGCTGAAGAAATTCTCTGCCTTGAAATCAGCATGGCTGCTCGCATCCACAGAGACAGTTGCTGTACTAACAAGTAGGGTTTCAATGCAATTGCCTATGTTCAGACTTGTGCACTTGCCCTAAATAAGGTCAAAAATCAGTTCCCTGTGCCAATACTTGACATGCGGCTGTAAGAATACTCTCAGTGCCTATGCCAGCCTCCAGCTGCACATCTCAGCTGTTCTGCTGAAGGAATGCTAATTGGCATAGTGGTACCACATATCATCAAAGAGCCATGCATACGTGAATTAAATATTGATGAATGGAGCCTTCACTGAGAAGTTACCTTTTTATTCCAGCTGATACTAGGTTTACATTAAAATAAGCCAAAGATTTTAGGCTTCCTTATCATTTCAGTTTAAGGGCCTGATCCTGCTCGGCTTACACCTATGAGTAGTAACTACTGCTTGACTATGTTAGGATTTGCAAGCTATGGACTCAGTCTAAATGATTTGAAATCATAATAGCGGGATTCCAGTTAAGTGTCAGAAAAGCTAAACAAACACTTCCCAATAGAAGCTATGAAAGAAGATCCTCACAGCTCAGACATTTTGGCTTAAGGGTATTGTTTTAGAATATAAGTTCACTGCCTTCATTATGTCAGGATGATGTAAGATAGCCAATAAAATGTCCATTTTACCTTTTTCCTGCCCCCAGGCATTATTGATGATGTATCTGTTAACATAATTCCTTTGAATTCCAGTTTTCCAGTACAAACAGCTATGATGATAACAGTGCCTTTCATTACCTCCTAGTAATTTTGTCCTTTCTTGACTAATTTAATGCCTGCTTCTGCTGACAAATAAGGACATGAGTAACTTTACTCACTATAGTAATACTATTGACTTTCATTGGAGCCATGCCAATGCATAAAATGAAGCACATGCATAAGTCTTTGCAGGATCAAAGCCTTTTAAATTCTTGTGCTCAGAGAGAAATGTCTTTATTTACTACAGGACTGATGGAAAGACTTCCATTGACTTCAATGGGCTTTGGATCAGCCCCAGTGTAAAGGTTCATGAACTCTTATGTTGTTATATGCTAATTTTCAACAGTTTAAAATTAAAATGATCATATTCAAACAAGGTTGTATTGGGAATTATACACACACACACACACACACACACACACACACACACACACACACACA
>ML677344.1:14900356-14995956 GCA_007922305.1 Dermatemys mawii | reverse complement strand
ACACACACACACACACACACACACACACACACACACACACACACACACACATTCATTCATTTGATTTATCATAACAACATGTTGATGCATACATTAAATGAAAAAAAAAAAAAGAAGGAACAAACCAAGGCAATAAATCTGATAAGACAGGGAAAAACCTCAACAGAAAAGCCTGTAAATCTTGTATGGAAATGGAAATAGATCAGTTGAAAAATCAGTCTGGGGAAATGAATGATGAATGTAACACTGCCATCTATTGGCTATTCTTTGCAACATGTTTTTCTTGATGCTTTATTTTGTTCAATGGAACTCAGGCTTGGTACCCCATTGTACACTTTTCATACACACAAGCAAATACAGTCTTGATAATAAGTTAACAATAGCAGTGTCACAGATTACATCAATTAGCTCATTATTAACCTTTCTATTTTCATAGATTCATAGAATTTAAGGCCAGAGGAACCATCAGATCATCTTGCCTGAAAGGTCCTTAAATTTCATCCAGTGGCCTCTATACTGAGCCCATAGACATGTGTTTCACTAAAGTATAACTTGTGTTTGGATAAAGCAGGTCTTCCAGAATGGCATCCCATCTCGATTTAAAAGATCAAGAAATAGTGAATCTGCCACCTCCATTGGTTCCAATGCTTAATACTCTCACTGTTAAAAACATCTGCCTAATTTCTAGTTTTGAATTTTCTTGGCTTCAACTTCTAGCCATTGATTCTTGGTTTCGCCACTAGATTAAAGAGGCTGTTAGTACCCACTGTTTTCTCCTGGTGATGGTATTTATACATTGTACATTAAAATCATTTGACAAAGTCAATATATTAAAAGCTGAACCTCTCCTTAAGGAAAATGAAAAGTGGCTTGTTGCCACCCCCTCTCAGCAACCCCACCATATGGCTTACATATTTTAATCTTTACATCTTTCTCCTCTTTATCCTTGCATGCTTTGATAAGCAGTGAAATAGTTAAAGGGTGACATTTAAAGTGTTGTCATTGGCAACTGAGCTGTCATGAATGTTGCAGTTCATACCACAGAGCTATTGCTTCAGCATCTCTGCAAACTCAGGCAGATGTCTATCATTTACATTTCCTTTACATTTTGCAGGTTTTCTTTGCAGCCATAACAGCTAGTGACTCCCTTAAATGGAAAGCAGAGACTTTGGTGAGCAACAGGGAAGTCTGCATGCTCCTCCCTACTCCGTCATGTGTGCAACGCTTTGAGAAACATTGAATTACTATTGATTAGCTATCGTGTCCCAGTGGGAGCTAGTCCTTTATGCACTTCACACTGTGAGAAACATGTGACTAGTTATTGTACAACTTGAATCATGTATAAGATTTGCTTTTCCGTATAAATAAATGAAGTAAATTAAATAAGTTGTCACAGACTGCGCTGGCATTGAGCTGTCACCAAATAATCAGATTAAGGTTATATGCAAATGAGAAATCTTGCACAATAAGTCTATTTGCTTGAATATTAACTTCTTTCCATTTTATATTTTTAAAGTCTTTTTTTTTAAAAAAAAAAAAAATTCTTGTTCAAATGAATTGCATCAATCCTCATCTTTAATTCTCAAGCACCTTTCTTCCCTTGGGACAATTTTTTAACTGGTTCCTTGTCTCCCAAATCTCCAATCTTGGGCTGCTCAGCCTTCCCTAACTCTTAATTGGTTAGCTCTAACCTTGGCCTCGTTTAGCACAAACTTTTCCTAACTGTTGGCCAAGCACAGACATTGATTTCCCCCAAATCCAGAAAACAAAGACATACTGAGACATTCCCTCGTATCATCAATGAATTAGAAAAATTGTTAACTTTATTCTGAAGTTGTCCCAATTTTTCTTGAATTTTATGAATCACCTTTCCTCTTTTTCATTAAAATAGAGAAAAATCCCAGAGAAATTTGATACATTCATCTTGACACATAAGATTTTCTTTCTTTAAAGCAGCTTCTGGCTCACCATGTTCCAAAGAATACCTAAGGCTGGAAACTATAAATCCTGTTCTATTCTGCTGCTTGTATTGCACCATGCCATGGCATCAGATCACCTCTAAAGGAGTATTAGCCAGCATTTTGGGTACAAACTCCACAGCCCACTCAGCAGAGCATGCAAAATCCAGTGGAATAATGAAAGGGGATGAATCCAAACTGACAGGATTAGCAATAGCCTCATGAGCCTTACTTTGATCCAAATTCTCCACCTAGATAGTTACTTGCAACTCCCCATTTGCTGAAGTTGCCCTTTTAGCTGGACTTGTGTCTCTACTGTCTCATTAGGAAGATACCAGAGCCTATAGATTCCAAGCCCTCCAGGATCCCAACAGAATTTTAGAGTTGCTATTCCACTCTTCATCCACAGCAGACAGCAATACGTCCTCATTCATGTATGTAGCAAACATGGCACCACATACCAATCTTATACTTAGAAACAGTAGCACTTCCATCTGAAAGGATGTCAAAGTGCTTGACAACCATTAAACTGACATACGGATTCTATTCAGAGAATCTCTTCACCCACCACTCAAATCCATCCATCTCTAGGGTGAAAAGTGGCAGCTGTTTAACAGCAGTCAGAACATCCCACAACAGGTTAGCGCGAGAAGAGGAGGACATTCTGAATCAAACAGGCAGGACCAGTTTTTGGTAGGCAGAATCCAACTACTCTTCACTGAATTTGGTCACTTCTCTTGTGAAATTAACAAATGTTATTCCAGCTCTGAGACTAGTGTAATAGGACAAACTTGACAATACTGGCTATAGCGTCAGCATTGCTTGATGTTCAGCGCTCGAGGTCTGTTTGAAAAGCACTTATGTGAATGCAAAACGCCCACTGTTCTCTCAGACAGAGCTACTGAATTATTCATCGGTACTTCGTTATCTCCATAGTGCAGTTCAAAGGACATGGAAGGCATGATGAGTTGCAGTTCTGTTTCTCAGCAGGGTGAACTGTTGTTACAATGTCAAGTTGATGTACATTCTGATTATTTACCTGAGGAAGTAGAATTCAGCTGGCATTCCTTGTTGAACCTGTTGACAGGATTTCTGGAATGAGATTTATTTGCTGGAAGAATTCCATTTTAGTTACGCAGCAGAATGCTTTAGAACCCAGTTAGTTGCAGTGCATGAACTCAGCCTTTTGCTGCAGGAGATTGCTTACCGCACACATTGACTTGCAACATATATATGTGTTCTCTACTGGGACGTGGGGATTGACCATGTTCCAGAGCAACAAGACATGACCTACCCAGAGGGTGTCAAAGTGAGGACATTGTCCAGGGGTGAGAGTCCTTTAAATGAACTGCCTGGCAATTATTCCTAAAATTAGAGATATCATCCCCACCTACCCAGCACCCTTATGCTTTCACAGCATCTGCCACTCATTTGGAAATTCCTGTCCTGATTGCTAGAATCAATTCTAAACACAAACGCTGTGTTGAAAGCAAGAGATGGGGCTGCAGGTAGCAAGCGGGAGCAGAGGCATCAGGGAATGTGCAAGGCAGCCCTGTATTCTGCAGAAGCGAAGTAGCCTCACGGAGGTTTGTATTCCCTGCTCCTTTTCCTGCAGCCCAGGTACCAACTTTCACTGGCAGCCAGGTAAGTCAGAGCAGCTCCAGCAGCATTTGGCTACCCCTAGTGTCAAAAGGAGGTACTGCATCTTGCCCCACAGTGCATCTGTCATATAACCCAATAGTGACATTACACTGCTCTACAGCCAAAATGCTTCTGAAATAAATGTAGTCAAATTTTACTAATTCTGGGTCACTGAGAATGAAAATGATGCTTCAAGTTGTTGATTGGCTCTAGTTTTCAAGATATGCTGTTGGGTCTGTACATACGACCCTTGACATGGGAATGGCAGAGGATAAGTGAGTTATAAAGGGAAGGGATCTCAATTTAAACCAGAAATGACTAAAATACATCTTTGACTGGATCTCTGAATAAATCTATGACTGGGTTTGGACAGTACTTGCTTTTTAGGCAAAACAATGAATGGTGCAATCTGAAGCTGGTATTGCGTCATACATCATATGAATTGCATCATATTATTCCTAGAAGTCATGGATGATGCAATCATAACGAAGCTTACATCACTCTGCTGAACAAATTACCCTATATCAGTTCTAGAAATCATACAGTGTCGTGCTCTCTTATTTGTCAGTGTTTGATTTTGCAAAGGGACACATTTCTGTTTAGCCAAAGTGAGCAGAGATGCCTCGTACTTGTGTGAACAGTGCAGATAACTTCTGCTATGTTTGTGGTGAAGTGACTTTTGCATCACAAAAGCACAGTATAACCACTATGGTTAAGAAAGCCTATCACCTTTATTTTGGCTGCAAAATTGGAGATCAGGACAAGAGGTGGGCCCCACACATATGCTGCAACACTTGTGCAACAAATATTCGCCAGTGGTTGAACAGGAAAAGGAAATCTATGCCTTTTGCAGTGCCAATGATTTGGAGAGAGCCAACAGATCATACCAGCAATTGTTACTTCTGCCTGGTGCCTCCAGTTGGGAAAGGTGTGTCAAAGAAGAAAAAGTGGACTGTGCATTATCCAAACATTCCATCAGCTATATGCCCAATACCCCATGGAGAAGGACTGCCGGTTCCCGATGCACCAGAATCATTCTCACTTGAGTCAGATGAGGAAGAGGAAGAGGATGAAGCTTCTGGTCCTGAACCATCAATGTCACAGGACCCACATTTTCTCCCATCCTCTTCCTCTGGACTACACCTCATAACACAAGCTAAACTGAATGACCTTGTCAGGGATTTGGAACTACCCAAGAGTAAGGCAGAGCTGCGGGGCTCCAGACTACAGCAGTGGAATCTCCTGGCAGGTGATGTTAGGGTTTCCATGTTCCGTGATCGTCAAAAGGATCTTGTCCCATTCTTCTTCACGGAAGGTGATCTTGTAGCCTGAAACAACATCGATGGTGTGATGGCAGCCCTCAACATCGTTCACGATCCAGATGAGTGGAGACTCTTCATTGGTTCATCAAAGACGAGTCTTAAAGCTGTTTTGCTGCATAATGGCAGTGTTTTGCCATCAATTTCAGTTGGTCGTGCAGTCCATATGAAGGAAACCTATGACAACATGAAACAACTTTTGAGGTGCATAAACTATGACCAACATCAGTGACAGCTTTGTGGCGATTTGAAGGTTATTGCTCTCTTGCTTGGTCTGCAGACTGGATACACAAAGTACTGCTGTTTTCTCTGCGAATGGGATAGTCGTGCAAGAGATTCCCACTACATCAAGAAAGAATGGCCACTCCGACAGTCATTGGAGCCTGGGAGGAAAAATGTTCAGCATCCACCACTTGTTGAATCAAGGAAGATTTTGTTACCACCCTTACACATGAAGCTGGGTCTGATGAAGAACTTTGTTAAGGCCATTGACAAAACACAAGCAGCTTTCAGTACCTCCATGGAAAATTTCCAAGGTTAAGTGAAGCTAAGATAAAGGAAGGTGTCTTTGTTGGTCCTCAAATTCGTGAACTTCTTCGAGATGATGTATTTGACCATGCACTGCGTGGCAAGGAAAGATGGCATGGAAAGCCTTCCAGTCAGTGGCAATACATTTTCTGAGAAACAACAAGGCAGACAACTACAGGTTGTTGGTGGAAAACCTCCTCAAGGCATACAAAAGCCTTGGTTGCAACATGTCACTAAAGATACATTTTTTGCACTCTCATCTAGATTTTTTTCCACCGAACTGCGGAGCAGTGAGCGACAAGCACGGCGAGCGATTTCACCAGGACATTGCAACAATGGAGAAACACTATCAGGGCAAATGGAGCCCATCAATGCTTGCAGACTATTTCTGGACAGTGACAAGAGATGCTCCATTTAATGAATACAAGAGACAAGCCAAGAAACGCCGAGCGGACACTGAATAGGACTAAACTATGTACATAATAGTTTTTTACCTTTTGTTTCATAATACATTTTATTTATATAACCCTTTTGCTGATTTTTAAAGTATTCCATAAACAGGACAGGTGAAATATTATCACATAAAGCAACCATAAACACATGAAAAGACCTAGGTTTACAATTTATGATTAAAACTCTACTATCTACACAATATACATAGACATAAAATGTAAAAACTTCAATATCTTAGAAACAGTAGCCAATCAGTTGTTTTAATTGTCATATTTGAATTCAGCACATCAAAATACATAATAAATATCACATTTTATCTCTGAAGCAGACGACTTCTAAAAAATTGTAGACCAGTGTTATTAGTGAGGATGAGCTCCATTAGCTGCTAAGGAAATGCTGCCCCTGCAAAAAGAGACCTGGTTGCTTCCAGATTTTTTGGAGGTTTAAGGAATTCAGACAAGGGAAGATGGGAGATTTGGATCTCTTAGTGCTCTCTGTCTGACAATCCAGCCTTGTTTTGGATTCTTATTCAGATGGCTTTGGTGCGTTTTCCTCACGTTTTGTGGGGGATGCAGGAGTAGAAGAGACTCAGCATCAATATATTTCTTGGCACTTTCCCTAGATTTCCCTCCTGTTTTATTGACCTTTCTGAGTTTTTCTTTTTCTTTTCAAATGTTCTGCAGATGTTTAGCATATAAGGCCAGGTGCTGAGTTGTTTTGAAAGTTGACTTCCAAAAGGTATTAAAATAAAATGCTGATACTAATATGTGGCTTCTGACTGATACATATTGAGTTTCCTGTCTAAAGTTATAACAAGCTATGTAGAGAAAAAACAAAACAAAGAAATACTAGTATGGTCTGATATGCAAAATTGTGAGGTTGATTGCCAATTAAAACAAAAAGTTCCTCTTTTATACACTCTAGTCTTATTCAGTTTTATTAGGTGTTGTTTATATTCCTAATATGCTGTTGCAATTTTTTAAAAAATCAGGTCCAGTGTATTGACAATGGCCCAGATTTTTAAAGGTAATGAGGTGCCTAACTCCCTTTGGCTATAAATCCATTTCTTTATTGCTACATCCCTATTTGATATCAGTCAAATACTACTGCATACTGCATTATTTAGCAGAATACTAACTGAATATTTGGCACACCAAATGGAATGGTAAAATATGATGTCACAAGCTATCATCCATGGGTTTGCCAATTGAGATTCGAACACTGGATCAAGTGTTATGGCACAAATACTGTAGTCCTTCCTGGTTTTCTTTACTGAGTCCTTACTCAGCAAACTTGCATTCAGAGCTGGTCAAAATGCTTAATTTCCATTTCATGAGATCATTTTGAATTGTTGTTTTATGTTACAAATGTGTCAAACAATTAATTACAACATAAATAAGAGACCTGAAGAAGAGCTCTGTGTAAGCTCAAAAACTTGTCTCTTTCACCAACAGAAGTAGGTCCAATAAAGGAGATTCCCTCACCCAGCTTGTGTCTCTAACATAAATAAGAAACACTTTGATGAAGAAAAGAAAGGTAAGATGTTTCAGTCAATGCTAAGTAGCAGCTGGCCTTGATGATTTTAAAAATAAAATTTAAAAGAGTATTTTAAATATAATTTTATGCCATTGTATGACACGTTAGTAGTAAGTACATATTATGCACTTCTGTTAATACTGACAGGTCATGGAATAATGTGAAATATATATATTGTGACGGAGTCAGTCCAGAAGGGTGTAAGAGAGTGCTGGAAGGCAGGTATATCAGCCTCAGAATGTGCAGGTCCTTGTTCCCTGGATAGCCAAACAAAGGCTACTCCAGGCCAATCAAGACACCTGGGACCAATTAAGAAGCTTCTAGAAAGCAGCAGAAATAGCTAGCCTAATTGGGACACCTGAAGCCAACCAGGGGCTGGCTGAAACCAGTTAAAAACCCTCCCAGTTAGTCAGGTAGGTGTGGATGTCAGGAGCTGTGGAAGAAGTTGTGCTGTTGGTGAGACTGAGTGGTAGACAACAGATCATATGTGAGGAAGGAGGCCCTGAGGTAAGGGTGAAGTGGAGTTTGAAGAAGCGGAGACTGCTGTGAGAAAGTAGCCCAGAGAATTGTAATGTGTTTTGTGGCTAAAAGGTCAGCCATCTTAGCTGATACTATTAGGGTCCCTGGGCTGGAGTCCGGAGTAGAGGGCAGGCCCGGACTCTCCCCTTTCCGCCTCCCCTAGTTAGTTACTGAGAAAGGGAGGTCACTCTGGGGCCTAGATGAGTTTCTGAGACCCTTAAATCTGCCAGAAAGTGCAGGACCCACAAATACAGACTCGGAACTTTGTCACAATATATATAAATATTCTAACTTACATTTAAAAATTTTCCAAAATGAATTAGTATTTCCTAAATATTTTTTATTCAAAATTGTTTTGTATTTTGTAAAAATAATTAGATCAAAATGATTTTTTCTCACAAAAAAGCTGTTTCAAGAAAAAATGTCCAATGAGCTCTGCTCTTACTAACTTTACTGGGTGTTTACCTGAGCCAGTACTAAGCGAACAAATCAGTAAGGATCTTATGTTACCATAGAAAAACAGGTTAACTTCATAACACAGTGGGAATAATCTGTCTCAATTCGCTCTCAATTGCTGATGTTTTCATGCTGCCTCGTAGTGCACTCAACACTCTTGACTTTATTTGCACTATAGTTGATAGTGCTAGATAGTCTTTGATGTGGCGGAAGAACAAAATGTGGATCTTCACATGACAGAATGAAAAAAATAATCTCACTGTCTAGAAAACTACAATACTGCTGCTAAGTTATATTGTGTCTTTGTGTGTGTGTGTTACAAGAGATTTGCGGAGTCAATATTGTGATACTTTTTCTAGAGGCTGATTTTCAGAGGTTGGGTGATCAACACTTTCTGAAAATCAGGCCCCTTCAAAGGATCTGCAGTTTGGGAACCTACAGAATCACTACCTTTCATAGTGACAGATTTCAGAGTAGCAGCTGTGTTAGCCTATGTAGCAGGGTGCTGGTGCAGAGGCACCTAATCAGCCTCTGCTCAGCCAGCCCCAATCAGGGGAGATAGATTGGGGCTGGGGAAAGCCCGATGCCTGGCCTGTGGATTGGCTACACCTGCTGGCCTGAGGGCTATAAAGGCTGGAAGGAGCCAGAAGGAAGTGGGGAATGGCCAGAGCAACGTCAATCTCCCGGCTGAGGGCTGCTGCCATTGTGAGAAGCCAAACAAGCCTCTAAGTTGTATATAGTTTAACACTGGTGGTCGGCACTGCATTGTAAGATAATAAAGACACAGGTGTTGCACAGTGAAAGCCACTCTGAGCTTTATTTGGGCAGCCAGTGAGCTGCAGAAGAGGGGGCCAGCAGACCCTGTTACAGCCTATATCTGTAAAAAGAACAGGAGTACTTGTGGCACCTTAGACACTAACATTTATTTCAGCATAAGCTTTCATAGGCCTTAGCCCACTTCATTTGATTCATAGAATGGAACACACAGTAGGTAAGATATATATATATATACACACAGAAAATATGTAAAGGTAGAAGTTGCCATACCAATTCTAAGTGACTATTTAATTTAGATGGGCTATGATCAGCAGAAGGAAAAAAAAAACTTTTGTAGTGGGCTATAGCCTATGAAAGCTTATGCTGAAACAAATTTGTTAGTCTCTAAGATGCCACAAGTACTCCTGTTTTTTTAAAAAAATCACTAGTCACTTGTAAAAATCTTGGCCCTGATATGAAAGGAAATGTGCCACATGCTTAGCACATTCGTACTATCAAACAAATTAGTATCCTTGACCATTGGATACAATACGGAAGTGCCTGGATGGCATGATCAAATGCAATTAGGGATGTAAAAAGAAGACTAAGGCCCCGTCACCCAAATATATTGTTTAGCATTGTCTCTCATCTGTCAGTGAAATTATCTCATCTGGTAATCCTCAAAGCTTATCTGGCTCACCAACAGACGACGGTCCAACAGACGATATCATGCACCTTATCAATTCAAAATTAGGTCATTATGTTTAAGGACCTTTGAATCCCTATAACCTCAGATTTTCTTCAATCTGGTATGAGCAGAATAAGTTTGAACATTAGTCTGCAAAGTAAATGGTACAAATTCAGTATTTTATTGTCCTGAAAACCTCATGCAGCTTGAAGTAAGCTGAAATATTGTTATTGTTGAGGGCTGTGAGAAATAAGGCTTTATACCTAACACAGGAAGCAGAATGAATCTTAAAGAGACAGATTATTTAATTTTGATCTCCAGTCTCTTAAATTAAACATTAAAAATGCATGCTTGAAAACTATACTGAGATCTATTTGCTTTCTAGCTTTAAGCACCTGGCCACATAACTGGCCCCATTTCAGCTTAGGCAATTACATTCTCACTACACTAATGTTCTTTGCAGTTTCAAGCGGTTTCAAGTTTTAAATCATCCTTGTCATTCTGTCCTAAACCTTGTCTCACTATTTGATAGTTGCCATAGTTTACTGTAGGCATGGCTTCTGTGAAACAGCGATGGTATACAAAACACAGCAGTAGCCCTTCTATAGGTGATCACTTCATTCCTCCTAATTCTCCTTCGTTCAGAGTGGCCTTCTTTTAGGAGCTGTATTCTCAGCATGCCTTTCTGTGGGCTGGCACTTTAAATTTGGCAGAGCCAAACTGCTGCCCTAAAATGGCCATTTTGCAGCTGATGGCTTCCTTTTATTACGTCTCCCTCTTTTCCTGCTGGTAAGTCTATTTAATTCTTGTCACTTGTTCATGAGGAGTGGGCACATTCAGAGTGGGCTGCATTTCTGTGGTGGATGAAGTTGGTCTAAAATGTTCTTTGTGCAGTGGTTTAGAGTTGTGATTTGGGATCCTTTAGAATTAAACAGAACTCAAATGCCCAGTGGACAAGCCTCTAAGTGCCTGGGAGTACTAAGTCATCAGGTTTTGGGAAAGTTAAAGCACTAAATGTTTTGTAGTTTAAAAAAAAATTCTCTGTGGAGTTGAATCAAATTGGTCTTGTCAGCATTAATCATTACTGCCTTAGCACAAAATGCTTCTTTACCACATAACACCTTTTCTTTATTTCTAATAGATCACTTTTCAAACCCACTAACCAGCTGTCATGTGGCATATTATACTGTTGTTAGATTTTAAGGTAGTAAAAAAAAAAAGGTAGTAATTTTGGAGATGCCAAAATTAAGCTTGACTGCCCCAGCCCTAGTCAGGCTCCTGGTCTGAGTCCCGGTATCTCTCACCTGCCCTCCCGTTTCCAGGATCTTGGCCCAGCAAATCTCAGTTCCTTCTCCTGACTCCATCCCTGATCTGTCTCTCTCCTCCAAATCATCCCTCCCCACTCCTGTTTTTCTCCCCACCCACACATCACTCCCAATTCCAGGCTTCCTGCCTGTACTTCTTGTCCAGTATCAGTCTCTGTCCCTCCACTCCCTAACCTCCTCTGCCCAATAATAAGATTCAGGATCTGAGTATGAGCTTTCCCAAATCTGAGCATTATTCACTGTTCAGATTCAGTATCTTCTAGATCTGTGAACCCAAGTTCTGGGGGGTTCTCCTTCCCTATCTCTAAAGTAAAATAGCACCTAGATGCTTTAGAATTTTTTTAAAAATAAATTGAATGACAAATGAGTACTACATTTGGACCAAAATATTTTATTTTGGTAGGGATTTTCAAGACAACCTAACGGAGTTAGATGCTCTGCTCCCACAGAATTTCTAAGAGATTTTGGAACCCAATTCCCCATGGCTCCTTTAAATAACCCAACTTCTGTCTTTATACTATACACTGTGACAAAGCTCCAAGTTTGTACTTGTGGGTCCTGTGCTTCCTGGCAGATTTAGGGGTCTCAGAAACTCATCTAGGCCCCAGAGTGACCTCCTTTTCTCAGTATAATTGGCAAGAGTCACCGCCTAGTGAGTTACCTTCATCACAGGCCAGTATGGAAGATGGAAAAGTGGGGAGCCTGGGCCCGCCCTCTACTCCGGACTCCAGCCCAGGGACCCTAATAGTATCAGCTAAGATGGCTGACCTTTTAGGCACAAAACACAATACAATTCCCTGGACTACTTCCCCACAGCAGTCTCTGCTTCTTCAAACTCCACTTCACCCTTACCTCAGGGCCTCCTTCCTTCTGTATGATAAGTTGTCCACCACTCAGTCTCACCAACAGCATAACTTCCTTCCACAGCTCCTGAAACCCACAGCCCACATGACTAACTGGGAGGTTTTTATCTAGTTTCAGACAGTCCCTGATTGGCTTCAGGTGTCCCAATTAGGCTAGCTGTTTCTACTCTTTTCTAGAAGGTTGTTAATTGGCCCCAGGTGTCTTGATTGGCCTGGAGTAGCCTTTGTTTGGCTATCCAGGGAACAAGGACCTGCACATCCTGAGGCTGATATACCTGCCTTCCAGCACTCTCCTATACCCTTCTGGTCTAACTCCGTCACAATGCATTCTATCTTCAAAAGCTGTTATTCCATTTGAGCTGTTTTTCTTTGATCATTTAGAGCAAGAAAAGAATAAGATGCAACTTCCATTCCCTTTAGTGCCAGCAGGACTTACCATTACTTTCAATGTATATATTTTTAACTGGTGGATACTGTTTCAGCTGGACTAATTCAAGCTGAATGTGCCGCAGAATTTGGGAACATATTATGACTGGGCTTGTGCTAATCATTTATAATGAAAGTGAAAGAATCCTAAAAGCCAGTGGAATGCACCTAATTTTGGGTCTAACTGCAAAACTAGCCAAGGTTCACTTGTAATTATTGCTGAAGTTTTTTGCTCTTTTCAAATTCCAGAAGAAGCAAAAATGGGAATCATGTAAAAGTGTTTCTTTGAGAAATAATTGAAACACTTGTGCAGTTTCTGGGCTTGTATGAACCTTAAACCTCATGGAATTGTGCAGAAAGGGTGGTCAAATGTTTTTTTGAACTGTAATAGGATTTCATTAGGCCCCAGCTGTGGTTCCTATCCATTACATCATCCATTTACCCACCAATTTGCAGATAGCTCGGGCAATTGCTTTCTCGTTATTCACATAGTCTGGCCCCAAAGAGATATTACATTTTCTGGGTAGCAGCAGTTTGGTTCATGCTAGTTTGTAGCACATGCAACTACTGGAAATCCAGATTTATCTCTTCAGGTTTGCTGTTGTAAGGTGTTTTGTGGGTAGTTTCTTCCATTCTCTTAACTAACAGAAAGCTTGCAAGAAATGAGCAGTGAGCATTGTCCTTTTATCAACCTTGCTCCTAGCCCCTGCTCCAAGCTTAATGCATCAACTTGGGACTCTCCTACATCAAAAAGCTATGCAACAATGATAATTCCTCCAATCAGCCGTGGGCATGTATCTTAGTGAGCGGGGCATGTCAATATGTTCCTTTTTATTACAATATTGAATATCTGCTATGAATGGGATTTCTTCAGTGCTTCCAAGACCTAACAGTAGATTAATTACTTTGATGAAATCATTTATTTTGCTCAAGTCCACTGAGCTGGCTAAATGGAGAGCTTTATCGAGCATTCCTACTACTTACTCACTGGCCTTCTTCAGGGTATTACAGCAGGAAACAACATCATATCTACTATTCAATAGTTAGAAAACTGCTTCTTTCATACCCACACGCTTCCTGGCAGAGTTCTAATACCTAGCACTCCTTCATCCACAGATTCTAAAGTGCTTCACCAAGGCAGTGAATGATTATCACTATTTATAGGTGGAGTAACGGCATTACTAAAGTGATGAGTCAATGCCAAATTGAGCAGAGACCTCAGGTGTCCTGTCCACTGCGATAGGGTGGTCTTCCAGATTGGAAACTACTGATAAGTAATCTGAAAGAAAATTGAAAGGTAGTGTGTTTTGGAAAGCAACTTTTGGACCAAGACAATGAGAAGCCAGAACCTGGTACAGGTGTATTTCTGAATAAAATTGGTCTTAGTAAAGAAGAGAAACTTCTGTGGCAATATTCTAGAATATTGACAAGGCCATACTGAGGAACATTTAAACATCCTATTTGAAAACCAGTCCCCAGTTTCTTGAATAAATCAGATTTGTGAGCTCTCTGCAGCAGGGACTGCTTATCTGTCTGTATTCATATAGTACAATATACATGGCACAATAGGGCCCAGTCCTGCTTGAGATGTCTAGGTGCTATTGTAACATAAATGTATAAGAATTACTTGTTTGCATGAAGAGTAAATAATGATCATTCTAACAATGACATTGTAAACAACACTTCACAATAGGGAGAAAATGTTATCAGCACATGTTCTTGTGGTTGGGGGAGGGGAAGGGCTAGTCTAGGACTTGGGTGACCTGGGTTCAATCCCCTGCTCAGCTACAGATTTCCTGTGTGATCTTGAGCAAGTAATTTTGTCTCTCTCTATTCCTTACTTCCCTATCTGTAAAATGGGGACAATAGCACTGCCCTACTTCACTGGGGTGTAGAGGGTAAATACACTAAAGTTTGTGAAATGCTCAGGTATTATGGTAATGGCGAACATAAAAAGACAGAACATCTCAACAATAATTATTCACAACAATCCTTTGTCTTCAATGGTTGTCGGATTTACCTTAGAAAAGAGCTACCATACGTTATAGCAATTGTTTCCTTGCTTTGCTGAGAAATGATATAAATGAACTTAAATGTCTAGCAATTAGGCCTGTGTTATTATGGACATGTTGTTGTCAAGAAAGCAATATATCCAAATCTATCAAATAAACACACAACTTTATGCTGGGAACAGTGGCAACAAAGGTAGTAATTAGCATTTGCAGTCTTTCATTTATATGTATATTTAAGGCATAAAAATTCTAAACTAAGGTCTGATAACGCCTGTTACCTAATATTCTTCAATCGTAAGAGATATGTACTGCCACTGAACTCAATATAAACACTAGTTATCACCGGAATGCAAACAAATTGCACATCATTAACACCATTTAATCTTTTCCTTTGTAGCTTTGTACTGAATGCAATCAATTTTGGTTCATAATTTTCTCCTTGTCTTTATTTTCATGGCAATACTTAATCATAGCTACAGGACCAGAAAAAAAGGATAACTAGGTAAAATGCTAATGTTGAGCTAAATGGAATAATGGAAACAAGTAAGGAGAGGCTGCTTATTTTCCTTCAGCTACAAAGCACATTGGTGTTAAAACCTCTTGCAGTTGTGTTGTGAAATACAAGCACCCTATTTACGGGCAGATTGTTTGCTGATGTAAAGGGACATAGCTCCAATGAAATCACTGCATATGTCTGCTAAATGGAATTGGCCTCTAACATCAGATATCTTTTCCCTGTGTATGTATTTATGCTATGTTCAAATCTCCTCTTTCTGACAGCTTTTGTGTCCTACGCTTAAAGTTTGCCCCAACGTAACCAACAAAAACTCATAGATGTGTTAGTTTGCATTCTGACAAGTGCCTATTTCTTCAAAATCTCTTAGGCTTTCTGGGCCTTTTCAGTTTCATCTTTGAGTGTAATCAAACCAGGGATCATTTTTAAATGAAAGAAAATTGAACAGCTAAGGGAATAAAGATAGTGTTAATTGGTTGCATAATATAAAAATATTGGAATGTGCCTTGGGGATGGGGGGCTAATTAAGAAAAAGTTGAGAAACTAGCTAAAGGAGAATATAGTTTTTATAGCTACCATACAGTACACTAGTTCAAAAGCAAGACAAGTATGTTGAAGGTGAAATAAATTCAGCCAGAAATCAGATTATGCTCTGGTTGCTTTAAGGTTGAATGTTAGCATTTTATACTTTTTATACATAAAATATGATGCATTTGTCTAATTTTAAATTAAATATAGAAACTTCTGTGAATACACATGTCCAAATCCTCCTTAGTCCTGCATTCTTTCCATTGAGAGATTGGGATGCAGCATAAAAACAGAGTGATCAGACTCATGGTTGGTTAGTGTCATGTATGTTCCATTATTTTTTTAAAAATCCTTTAGTATAAACCAGTGCTATATGATGGAAAATGAGTCACAAAATAGGATCAGAAAAATCTACAGTGTTGGTTCAATTTAAGCCTGTCAGGATTGCCTCCCCACTCTGAACTCTAGGGTACAGATGTGGGGACCCGCATGAAAAAAGAAATAACCCCCCCAAGCTTGTTTTACCAACTTGGGTTAAAATGTTTTTCCCCAGAACACAACTACTTCTGTGTCTGGACTTGGTATGCCATCACCATCAAGTGAGAATGTCTCAAAACTATTGGACATGGGCCACTTGAAGCCCCTCTTTCTCTTTCGACAAAACCCCCAAACTTATTCCCTCTCTGGGAAGCTTGAGAGAAAAGCCTCACCTGATCCTGCAAGACGTGCCCGATCCAAAACCAGGATCTTACACAATGGAAAACAAGCAGTCAGATTCTTAAAAGAAAGATTTTAATAAAAGAAAAAAAGAAAGGAATAAATCCCTTATAACCATCAATAGAACAGCATCTACCATAATCAACAAAAGAATCAAGAACCCAAACCTCTCCCCCAAGGCAACTTTCTCCCACTGTTGATATCTCTACTGAATTTCACAATATCAAGAAGCACCCAGCCAACACTCACCCTTGAGAACCCTCCAAGTGATAAAAAGAAGGTAAACTTACTGACTACCTTACTTGATAGGAAAGCTATAGTTACAGTAAAAGAAATAGGTGTGGTTCATCCCATAGCCGAGTTGAACAGAGAGAGACCCAGAGAGAAACTGAAACTCAAAATCCTTTGTCTCCTGAGGAATTTCTCATTGGTCAGTTGTTCACCTCTCAGGTTACCTTTAGCTTAATCCCTTACAGGTAAACACTAATTCTAGGCTACTTCATACTTATGACAAAGCCCCAGTAGTTTTCATGATTGCACCATGTTGCTTTCTCACTCACATTTTATCTAACCTCATCTTCAATATCTATGGAAACAGTTTTTTCATGAGTGACAAAGAGTCTTGTGTCACCTTAAAGACCAACTAAAGTATTGAAGCATAAGCTTCTGTGGGCTAATGCCCATTTCGTCAGATGACATGCATCCGATGAAGTGGGCATTAGCCCACGAAAGCTTATGCTCTAATACTTTAGTTAGTCTTTAAGGTGCCACAGGACTCTTTGTCACTTCTGCAATTTCAGACTAACATGGCTACCTCTCTGATTCCAGTTTTTTCATGATCTCCCTTGGCAATCTATTCCACTATCGAGTTGTTGTTATTATGAAACTTTTGAAAGTGTATCCCAAACACCAAAGCTTCTGGAGACTCATCTGTCACCAATATGTTGTAATGATCGCTGTGAAGACTTAGTAGTACAGACATAGCTGGGACTTGAGAGTTAGGGCACTAGCTAGTTACAGGTTAAGACATAATTATAAAATTGTATCACATTTAGATCAGAATTTTAATACATGAACTACTTTTAAATGTGCTTCAGAAATTCTGATGGCTTGCACGCTATGTACGCGCATTCCACTAACTATTAATACCAGTGGTGCAAGTAAACAGGTACAATCAGGCATGCCATACCATTGAGGTATTTATTCCAGTACGCTGTACCATCCCCAGCTCTGCCCCCAGTCGTGTCCTCTGGCAGGACTGTACAGACCCCAGACAGGAGATGCAGCTGCGGTTCCTGGGAGAGCCGTGAGGTTCAGAAATCAGTATCTGTCACAGTGGGAGGACAGAGTCCTCCCCAGGTAATGTGGGATGGGGAGGGGACTGGGAGAGTGTGGGGGCCCTGGGCTGGGGGTGGGGCAGGGAAGAGTCATGTGGGGGGTCACATGGGGAGGTCACATGCCCCCTCTTTAGATGGTGTCCCCTTTGTGTTCCTCTTGTGAACTGCCTATGCGTACCAATAAGAATTAAAATCTGTGTGTACCACTGGTTAATACTATGTAGGGTGACCAGATGTCCCAATTTTATAAGGACAGTCCTGATTTTGGGGTCTTTTTTTATATAGGCTTCTATTACCCCACACCCCCTGTCCAGATTTTTCACATTTGCTGTCTGGTCACCCTAATACTATGCACTTGACTAACTGCTTCTATCTAAGGATCTCAAAGTGGTTTAGAAACATTCATGCAATTAAGCCTTACATCATGCCTCTGAGATATGCTGCTATCCCCATTTTACAAAGGGGAAGCAGGGCCGTAAAGAGGTTACATGCTTTCCTGATGCTCATACAATAAATGAATCTCCCGAGTTGCAGTCCATGGCTGTGGGTAAACTGAGGGTTGTACATTAGGGGAATGATTTCCCAAGGCACAACAAGGAGGTATGTGCCCAACTCCCACTGAAAATCTTTGAGAGAGGGGCGCCTAACTTCCATTAATTCAATATGTCCCTTAGATCTGTCAGTGAAATGATCAGTGTTCACTGACGTGGATCAAGAATAAAATGAGTTGGGAAGTTGAATATTAACAAAGCAGGAAAAAGTACTTTATGAATTAGACTTCTCTGCACTGATTGCATTAAATACTTGGCTAATAATGAATTAATTTAGATTAAGAGTTTGGGGGACCTTTAATTCAGAGGCTAAGCAGGAACTTGTCTAGACTGAAAGCGTTTTGTGTGACAGACAGTGGATGGTCCATTGATTAATCTTATGCAGAAAACTTAATGTAGAACAGTGGGCAGAAATCATTAATGTCATCTTCAGTGGAAAATCAGAATAACATTAGAAGAAACAGAGCTTTCATTAGCCAAATCCTGTAGCTTTTTCTCAGGCTAAATGCCCATTGAAGTGGGAGGGAATTTCATCTGAGCAAAAAGCTGAGGTGTTCCATTCTGCCTTCCCAGCACAAAAAACAGTAGAATAAAGAAGTCCAGTTCTGTGACATCTTTCTCCTTTTCTCCTCCTCCCAAGAGGGTTCTTCAGGGTTACAGCTGCTTCATGTCACAGATGAAAATATCGTAAACAAGCGTTCCTTGTGGTACTTGTGCCATTCCAGTTTGCCTATCCCTGGTCAGATGAGAAAGAGAATGGAGTGCATGATCATAACGCTGGTAATAGGATATCACAAAGGACTATTTACTGTCCATAAGACTTGTGACATGCTTTAGGGCATTCCTGAGCAAACGAGTGGCTTTTTTTAATAGATTTCTGTGAATGCTTGAGCCTGCTCCAGTTGCTTGTCAATGGCCAAACTCTTACTAACGTCAGCAATGTAGGATGGAGCCTTCTGCATACAGAGCGCTGTGGGAATGGGTGAGCTGTGTCATATCGTTACTTCCCAGCACAGAGAATCAACAGAGTGCAAAGAAAGAGTGGTGAACTGTCATTAGAGGCCAAATCCTGGTCTCTTTTGGAAAGCCTAAGTAAACAGCCTTTGCATGGGGGCTTATCACAGGGTCAAGGGAACATTGTTTCCGCTGATCCCATGAAATCACCAGCAGTTCCATTCTGAAGCTGTTTCTGCACAGTCCTTAGTCTATATTGGTTTCTGCTCAGGAGCACCACGTATAGTTGAGGTTTTTGCTTAGTAGATTCATGCACCTAGCTATGGACCAGTTGACTCTGGCCTCAAGTTCCCCCTGCCCCACTCCTTTGTGACCCTTCCCTTGGCCCTCCCCACACCTCCACTGCAGCAGAGAGGAATAGTGTAGCCCACAGCTAGGCAAAAGATGTAGAATCTCTCTGATTCTCACCATCCCCTGCTCCCTGCACAGCAGAAGGGTGGCAAGTTCCGTTGCTTTTCAAGTCTTGCATAGTTTCACAAGGAGCTGTCATGCTGAGTTACTAGTAGGGCTGGATAGGCTGTGTGAGGGAGAAGAGAGAGGGAATTTGATGGACATTAACTGGGAAATTAGCTTAAGTGCATGGAGATGTAAAAGACATGCTACCAAACAGGAGACTGCCAGTAGGGGAGTTTGTGATGCGGAAAAGGAGATTCCCCTGCAGAACGAACAAGGTGCGAGTACTAACATTGGGGTTCTTGAGTTTGTTTGGCTGTTTGCGTGTTTCTTTCTCTTTCATATTATTTCAGATACTGGGTCAGTTGGTATTGTGTGTCTGGCTGGGGACTGTTTGAGTCTTTATTCCCTGGATCAACCTTGATCATCTTTGATCAGCCTCAACCAGCTTTATGGTCACCCTCCTCCTGGGTGGTTAAGGAAGGGGGAGGGCTGAACTGGGAGAGAAGACCTTAAAGGCAGAGACTAAGTGACCAAGGGGAGCTAGCAAACAGGGGACTTCAAACAGGAGATATAAATACAGACAGATATCATCTTTCTCTCCAAATGCAAACGGATGGACATCATACCAAATGGACTGAAGGTGAAAAATCCATTGCTTTCTACATACTGCACAGACTACAGTGAGAGATTATGCCAGACACTATCTAAGAAACTGAGGAACCACCTGATCAGCATCCTGTACAGCAAACAGGAAAACATCAAAAAAGAGCTTTCCAACCTGGAGACCTTGATAAACAACCAACCCTCCACACAAACAGACTTTACTAAAATAAGACAGGAGATCTATATTACACACTTCACCTCTCTA
Organism: Dermatemys mawii; assembly: GCA_007922305.1. Taxonomy (NCBI): domain Eukaryota; kingdom Metazoa; phylum Chordata; order Testudines; family Dermatemydidae; genus Dermatemys; species Dermatemys mawii. The sequence continues at coordinate 14,975,551 of ML677344.1, read as the reverse complement.
CAAAAGAAAAAGGACTGCAAGCTATCTAAAATCCTGCCTGCCACATGGGGCCACAGCAGTGGTACCCCTAACTCACCCAGCAGTATCGTCAATCTATCCAGCTACATACTCAGCCTGGCAGAAGAGTCTGTCTTATCTCGAGGACTCTCATTCTGCCCCAGCACCCCCACAAACATGATACAATTCTGCGGTGATCTGGAAGCCTACTTTCGCCGTCTCCGACTCAAAGAATACTTTCAAGACTACATAGAACAGCGCACTGATACACAGACACCATCCCACCAGCAGCACAAGAAGAAGAACTCCACATGGACTCCCCCTGAGGGTCGAAATGACAGTCTGGACTTATACATAGAATGCTTCCGCCGACGTGCACAGGCAGAAATTGTGGAAAAACAACATCGCCTGCCTCACAACCTAAGTCGAGCAGAACGCAATGCTATCCACAGCCTCAGAAACAACCCTGACATCATAATCAAAGAGGCTGATAAAGGAGGTGCTGTTGTCATCATGGACAGGTCTGACTACCAAAAGGAGGCTACCAGACAACTCTCCAACACCAATTTCTACAGACCACTTCCCTCAGATCCCACTGAAGAATATACTAAGAAACTGCACCATCTACTCAGGACACTCCCTACACTAACACAGGAACAAATTAACATACCCTTAGAACCCCGACCGGGGCTATTCTACCTTTTACCCAAGATCCACAAACCTGGAAATCCTGGACGCCCCATCATCTCGGGCATTGGCACTCTCACTGAAGGACTGTCTGGATATGTGGACACTGTACTCAGACCCTACGCCACCAGCACTCCCAGCTATCTCCGTGACACCACCGACTTCCTGAGAAAACTACAATGCATTGGTGACCTTCCAGAAAACACCATCCTAGCCACCATGGATGTAGAGGCTCTCTATACAAACATTCCACACAGAGATGGAATACAAGCTGTCAGGAATAGTATCCCTGATGATGCCACAGCACAAGTGGTTGCTGAGCTCTGTGACTTTATCCTCACACACAATTATTTCAAATTTGGTGACAATATATACCTCCAGACCAGTGGCACCGCTATGGGCACCCGCATGGCCCCACAGTATGCCAACATCTTTATGGCTGACCTGGAACAACGCTTCCTCAAATCTCGTTCACTCACGCCCCTCCTCTATCTACGCTACATTGATGACATCTTCATCATCTGGACCCATGGGAAAGAAACTCTGGAAGAATTCCACCACGATTTCAACAGCTTCCACCCCACCATCCGCCTCAGCCTGGACCAGTCTACACAGGAGGTCCACTTCCTGGACACCACGGTGCAAATTAATGACGGCCACATCAGCACCACCCTATACCGAAAACCTACTGACAGCTATGCCTACCTTCATGCCACCAGCTTCCACCCCGGGCACACCACACGATCCATTGTCTACAGCCAAGCACTGAGGTACAATCGTATTTGCTCCAACCCCTCAGACAGAGACCAACACCTACAAGATCTCCACCAAGCTTTCTCAAAACTACAATACCCGCACAAGGAAATAAGGACACAGATCAACAGAGCCAGATGTGTACCCAGAAGCCTGCTGCTGCAAGACAAGCCCAAGAAAGAAAACAACAGAACACCACTGGCCATCACCTACAGTCCTCAGTTAAAGCCTCTCCAACGCATCATCAGTGACCTACAACCCATCCTGGACAACAATCCCTCACTTTCACAGGCCCTGGGAGGCAGGCCAGTCCTGGCCTACAGACAACCTGCTAACCTCAAGCATATTCTCACCAGCAACAGCACACCGCGCCATAACAACTCTAACTCAGGAACCAATCCATGCAATAAACCTCAATGCCAACTCTGCCCACACATCTACACCAGCAACACCATCACAGGACCAAACCAGATCAGCCACACCATCACTGGTTCATTCACCTGCACATCTACCAATGTAATATACGCCATTATGTGCCAGCAATGTCCCTCTGCTATGTACATCGGCCAAACTGGACAGTCCCTACGAAAAAGGATAAATGGACACAAATCAGATATCAGGAATGGCAATATTCAAAAACCTGTAGGAGAGCACTTCAACCTCACCGGACACACCATAGAAGATTTAAAGGTCAGCATTTTGCAGCAAAAAAACTTCAAGTCCAGACTGCAAAGAGAGACTGCAGAGCTGCAATTCATTTGCAAATTTGACACAATCAATTTGGGACTGAATAGAGATTTTGAATGGCTAGCTAACTACAAAAGCAGCTTCTCTTCTCTCGCTATTCACACCTCCAGTTCAGCTGCTAGAGGAACACCTCACCCTCCCTGATTAGAGATAACAAGCTGGTTCAGCCTGATTGGACTAACCTTGTTATCTCCCACCTGGTTCTTGCCTACCTATTTATACCTGCCCCTGGATACTTCCACTGCATGCATCCGACGAAGTGGGTATTAGCCCACGAAAGCTCATGCTCTGAAAACATTTCAGTTAGTCTTTAAGGTGCCACAGGACTCTTTGTCACTTCTGCAATTCCAGACTAACACGGCTACCCCTCTGATTCTCAAACAGGAGAGTTTGTAGAAGGGAGTTGTAATATAATCGCTATGGTTAGGAAGGGCTACGTCACCAGTGCCAGCACTGCTCCTGGCTCCTCCACCTGCGCCTGTATCCAGACAGACCACCTAAGACTGGAGACCTCTACCCAGATCCTAGTGTGGATTTGCAGAGACTGTGGTCTGCATTTCCCACTCACAGAAATTCAGGCTGGGGGGACCATCCAGTGTGGGAGGTGCCTGCTGGTGGAATCTCTCGGGAAGCAGGTGGCAGAGCTACAGGAGGAGGTGGCCACGCTGAGGAGCATCCGTGCCCACAAGAAATTCCTCGAGAGTATTCACATGGAGACATCCAAGGCTGAGGATGCTATCCAGCTACAGAGGACTTCTGTCATGCCACCAGGGGAGGAGGATACAGCTCTGTCACAGGGAGGATGCTGGCAGCTGGTTACTTCTGGCAGCAGGCCATGCTCGCCCCTGCTCCCAACCCACCCACCACGGTGATGGAAAACTGTTATGCTGCCCTGGCAGTAAGCAATGAGGAATCACCCCCAAAAGTGGAGGAGGCAGAGAATCACCCACACGACTGGGAGTATCACGGCCACCACTCCCAGGAGGAAACGTAGGGTCGAAGTGGTTGGTGACTCTTTTCTGACAGGGACGGAGGCACCCATCTGTCATCTGACATGGCATCCCAGGAGATATGCTCCCTGCCAGAGGCCTGTATCTGAGATGTTACGGAGGGACTGTTGGGGATCACCTGGCCCTCTGACTACTGCCTCATGCTACTCATCCATGTGGGCACTAATGATATTGCAAGGTATAACCCTCAACAGATCAGAAGTGACTATAGGGCTCTGGGAGTAAGGGCGAAGGAGTTGGGAGTGCAGGTGGTGGTCTCTTTGATCCTTCTGGTCAAGGATAGGGTCCAGGCAGAGACAGATGCATCCTCGAGGTGAATGCCTAGCTGTGAAGATGGTGTTGCCAGGAGGGCTTCAGCTTCCTTGACCACAGGTTGCTGTTCCAGGAAGAAGGACTGCTAAGCAGAGATGGGGTCCAATTAGCAAGGAAAGGAAAGAGCATATTTGGAGACTGACTGGCTAACCTTGTGAGGAGGGCTTTAAACTAGGTTTGACAGGGCAGGTGACAAAAGCTTGCAGGTAAGTCAATAACATGGGGGCCTGGGAGAAGGTTTGGAATTTGGGGGGAGCACGAGCTGTTATAGCAGAGATAAAAGAGAAACAAGACAGAACTGGGGCAGAGGCGGGGGAGAATCAAATCAGTATCTTAGATGTCAGTATACTAATGCAAGAAATATGGGGAATAAGCAGGAAGAACTCAAAATTCTATTAAATAAACACAATTATGACACAGTTGGCATCACAGAGACTTGGTGGGATAATATGCATGACAGGAATATTGGTATAGAAGGGTACAGCTTGCTCAGGAAGGACAGGCAGGGAAAGGGAGGAGGTGTTGCCTTATATATTAAAAATGTATACACTTGGACTGAGGTTGAGATGGAAATTGCAGACAGACTTTTTAAAAGTTTATGGCTCAGGATAAAAGGGGTAAAAAAACCCAACCCAAGAATGATTCATGGTAGGGGTCTACTACTGACCACCTAACCAGGAAGAAGAGGTAGATGAGGTTTTTTTGTAAAATAACTAACAAAATCATCCAAAGCACAGGACTTGGTGGTGATGAGGGACTTCAACTACACAGACATCTGTTGGGAAAATAATACAGCAGGGCACAGATTATCCAATAAATTCCTGGAATATATTGGAGACAATTTTTTATTTCAGAAGGTGGAGAAAGCTATTGGGGAAAGACTGTTCTAGATTTGATTTTGACAAATAGGAAGGAACTTGCTGAGAATTTGAAAACGGAAGGCAGCTTGCACAAAAGTGATCATGAAATGATAGAATTCATGATTCTAAGGAATGGTAGGAGGGAGAACAGCAAAATAAAGATAACGGATTTTAAGGAGGCAGATGTTAGCAATCTCAGGGAGATGGTAGATAAGATCCCAAGGGAAGCAAGTCTAAGAGGAAAAAATAGAAGACAGATGATGGTTTTCAGAGGCATTATTAAGGGCACAAGAGGGCACTGTGCAGGAAAGATAGGAAGTATTGCAAGAGACCACTCTGGCTTGAACAGAAGATCTTCAATTATCTAAAAAGCAAAAAGAATCCTACCAAAAGTAAAAGTTGGTCAAATTAGAAAGAATGAATATAAACAAATAACACAAATATATAGGGAGAAAATAAGAAAGGCCAAGGCACAGAACGAGATCAAACTAGCTAGAGACATAAAGGGTAACAAGAAAACATTTGATAAATACATTAGAAGCAAGAGGAAGTCCAAGGGCAGGATAAGCCCATTACTCAATGAGGAGGTGGGAAAAAATAACATAAATGTGAAAATGGCAGAGGTGCTTAATGACTTCTTTGTTTCCGTTTTCACCAAGAAGGTTGGTGGTGATTGGACATCAAACATAGTGAATGCCAGTGAAAATGAGGTAGGATCAGAAGAGGCTAAACTATGGAAAGAATAAGTTAAAAATTACTTGGACAAATTAGATGTCTTCAAGTCACCAGGACCTGATGAAATGCGCCCTAAAATACTCAAGGAGCTGACTGAGGAGATATCTGAGCCATTAAGGATTATCTTTGAAAAGACATGGAAGACTGGAGAGATTCCAGAAGACTGGAAAAGGGGAAATACAGTGCCCATCCATAAAAAGGGAAATAAGGACAACCTGAGGAATTACAGACCAGACAGCTTATGTTCTGTACCCAGAAAGATAATGGAGCAAATAATTAAGCAATCAGTTTGCAAACATCTAGATGATACTAAGATGATAAGTAACAGCATGGATTTGTCAAAACAAATCATGTCAAAACAACCTGATAGTTTTGTTTGACAGGGTTTCAAGCCTTGTGGATACGGGGAAAGTGGTAGATGTGGTATATCTTGACTTCAGTAAAGTTTTTGATACTGTCTTGCATAACAATCTCATAAACGAATTAGGGAAATGCAACCTAGATGGAACTACTAGAAGGTGAGTGCATAACTGGTTGGAAACTATTCCCAGAGAGTTGTTATCAGTGGTTCACAATCATGATGGAAGGGTATAACGAGTGGGGCCCAGCTGAGATCACTACTGCGACCAGTTCTGTTCAATATCTTCTTCAGTGATTTAGAGAATGGCATAGAGAGTACACTTATAAAGTTTGTGTACAATACCAGGCTGGAAGGGATTGCAAGTGCTTTGGAGGATAAGATTAAAATTCAAAATGATCTGGACAAACTGGAGAAATGGTCTGAAGTAAATAGGATGGAATTTAATAAGGACAAATTCAAAGTACTCCACTTAGGAAGGACTGATCAGTTGCACACATACAAAATGGGAAATGATTGCCTAGAAAGGAGGGCTACTGAAAGGAATATAGGGGTCATAGTGGACCACAAGCTAAATATGAGTCAACAGTGTAATGCTGTTGCAAACTAAGCGAACATCCTTCTGGGATGTATTAGCAGGAGTGTTATAAGTAAGACATGAGAAGTAATTCTTCTGCTCTACTCCATGCTGATTATGCCTCAGCTGAAGTATTGTGTCCAGTTTTGGGTTCCATGTTTCAGGAAAGTGGTGGACAAATTGGAGAGAGTCTAGAGAAGAGCAACAAAAATGATTAAAGGTCTAGAAAACATGACCTATGAGGGAAGATTGAAAAAAATGAGTTTGTTTCATCTGGAAAAGAGAAGACTGAGAAGGAACATAACAGTTTTTAAATATGTAAAAGGCTGTTACAAGGAAGAGGAAGAAAAATTGTTTTTCTTAACCTCTGAGGATAGGACAAGGAACAATGGGCTTAAATTGCAGAAAGAGAGGTATAGGTTGGACATTAGGAAAAGGCTCCTAACTGTCAGGGTGGTTAAGCACTGGAATAAATTGCCTAGGGAGGTTGTGGAATCTCCATCACTGGAGATTTTTAAGAGCAGGTTAGACAAACACCTGTCAGAAATGGTCTAAATAATACGGAGTCCTGCCATGAGTACAGGGGACTGGGCTAGGTGACCTTGAGGTCCCTTCCAATTCTATGATTTTATGCAAATTCTGCAGAAGCTGCTCATGCTGGACATGGTGGGCAAAATCTTCCCTTGCCTTCTGGTCCAGACATCCCCAAAGAAGTCACTGAATATGTGAGGAGTGGAAATCAAGATCCCCAGTCTCTCCATATCTCGTATCACTGCAAACACAACTAGGTTACCCAGCAGCATTCATTTTTGTTTGCTGGTATTTGAGAAAATCATTGTTATGTGCATAACAGACACACTTTGAGAATTGACTGCCATTGTACAGAAGAATCAGGTTACCATTTCTGATCATTTTCAATGCTTGGAAGGAGGGTACAGGAGCCAAGGGAAAAGGTATTAATAGGTTAGCTGAAGGAACTACAATACATTGATTTTTTTTCTTCCACTGCAGAACCATTGTCTGAAAGCTATGTCAGCTTTTTCCTCCTTTAACTGATTTCATGCTGTAAAAGACAAAACTGCCCCTACAAAAAAACTCTTCCATCTCCATATTCAGCAGCCAGCAGATTTGTCTGAATAAAAAAAACCCTTCAACTTAAGCCCTAATCAGCAAAAACAATATTTAGTGCCCTTATTGAAGAGTACATTTTTATAAAAACCAGCTGTTCTAGGGAGGATTTGAGATTTTCTTTGTTTTATGATTTATATTGCTCTAATGCTGAGGACCCCTGTCATGACCAGAAGCCCTTTGTGCTAGGTGCTGTATAAATACAGAACAAAAAGACAGTCCTTGCCCCAAATAACTTACAATCTAAGTATAATTTCTATAGTAACACACTCTGATGTGATGCTTTGATTTTGGATACAAATACGCTGTTATTTGATTTTGTTAATAATTTTGTGCTCCTATGGAGTAGTGCATCTTATCTCAAAGCACAGTCTTGCCGGGAACCAGGTAAATATTACATATATTTTGAAGCATAGAAAGTTTCTGGGACTTTCCCAAGGTTAAACAACATCTCAGTGACTTCACAATAGCATACAAAAATGGTGACTCTTCTCACTCCCTCCCCAGTGCCTTGCTCTAATCACTGGATTACACTCCGCTGTTTTTTCAGAACAGGAATTTTACGCACAACTTGTAACTGGTTAAGGGGAAAAAGCATGAACTTGAGAACTAAATCTCTGCTGCCCAGGAAACTTATCTGATGTTTGTAGGTTTTGTACAGTCACTCTGAAAAATAAAAAAGAAAATCTTTCCAGGTGAAAAGGGTGGTTGGGAAGGGTGGGCAGGGCTTTTTTCCAAGGTTTCTCGATGTGTCTTACTAAAAATACAATCATCACACATGGGTGTTTTTTTCATCTCTCTTGTTCTACCCATTGTGCTCTTCCACCAGTCTTTGTGAGCATGCCATCCAGGGTCAAGTCTGTTGTACTGGCTCACTATCTTTTCTAGTCTTCTTTTATGACCATTGTCCTATGTGAGCACCATTCCATTGTCTCCTGCAAGCTTCAGCTCAAATACACTTGATTTAAGCCAGTTTCCCTGGCATTTAAAAATGAATAGAAATATTAACCCTGGTAAATATTAGCCTTACTGCACCTGTGGGAACTATAGGAGCTGCCAGAAATTCTGGGATGCAACTGTGCAGATGGAGCTGAAAACTGAACCGGACATCTGCATGTTCCTCTTCTTCTCTGATTGCAACCAAATGTAGTATTCCTATTCCATGCATTCAAAACTCATGTGTCAGGCCCCCTGCCCTCAAAATCATGTAGTTGCATTAAAAATCATGATATTTTTAGAGCCATAAATGTTGGGTTCTTTTTATTTGTCATTTGGTTTCTGAGCCTGTAGGGTGCACTTGGGTTGTGTTTTCAAGCCTGCCTCTGGGACCATGAGGCTAGAAACCTATTTTTTCTTTTAAATGGACCCAGAAAGTCTCCACTAATCACATGAATCCAGGATCTTGGGCTTTAAGAAAAACTTCAGATGTCATTAAACTTAAAGTAAAATTGTGAGAATTGTCAGTACTGGGTATAGGGCAAGCAGCTTCCTTATCACACTCGCTTTTTCTAAGTGTTCCTCATTTCACAGGCCATTACATTTTGAGGCTGATTTTAGGATCTCTCCTGCCATCCCACCACTCACATACATTTGAGAAAGATTGATATACCATCCAGTAGAGGGCAGTGGTGCACACACCAACTCGCTGTTTTAATTAGATAAGAAATATTGTTGGTGTTGGCCTGGTGAGCATAGAGATCTACAGGCCCTACATACAATGTTCTGTCAGACAGATGTCTTATTAAAAATGTGTTTGGAAACAGCTGCTAATGAAGAAATTGGGGGAGGGAGGAAAGTTACTGACACTGTTAAATCTCTTTTATATGTATTTAAAAGTGTGACCACAACTAGTGAGTGATTTTGAAGCAAACTGGGGAAGCTTTTAAAACAAAACCTACAAGTGCTTTGCTTTTGAATTAAATATGAAACAATTTAAAACAAAAGAAATTGAGCAGGTGGAGGAGGAGAAAAAAAGTCAATGGCACCATTCATTCTATTTTGTTTTCTAGGGGAGTACAAGCCTAGAAGCCTCTTTTCTTAGTAAAGCAAGAAAAATGAATACAGAGTGAAGGTTTTTACTTAGAAGTCTTCATTTAAACACAGTTTTGTGTTTCTCTATTTTTTGGGTAGTGTGGGGTAATTTAAAAAAATATTACATCAGCATCACCCTTTTTGTATCTGATTCTAAGTGCTTAATTTACATAATGGTGTGCCAATTAATTGGAGAAGTATGGTCCAAAATAGCTAATGTATCCTTATTCCAGGAAATGACAATACCACTCTAAACTCTGTTCATGTTAACATTATAATAATGTGGAGTTTTAAGAGATCAAATTTAGCAATTCATCTGTTAGAAAGTTGTTTAACCTTTCATGGATTATGTGAATATTAAGTAGCCTTGCTTTAATATGTGTGGTAGTGAAAACCAGAGTTGTCTGGAAAATTCAATAAGAGGAGATAGAGGAAATCACACTAAGCTAATGGCATTCAGTACATTTCGTAGATAAGAGTAGAACTCCCATAAATTTGGTTACTCCCATTTGATTGTATCTTTACACAAGTTTGGTACTTTTCCACAAGGGGAGCCATATTGTAAGAAACATGATCAATGGAATTACAGTTATGACTAGATACTATTAACCTTGTATTATGGGAATGTAAAGACGTGCCTGTTGAGATCAGGGCTCCATTGTGCTAGGTTCTATACATGCACACAGTGAGAGACACTCCCTGCCCTGAAGAGCTTGCAGTTTTGACATTCCTATTTGCACTGGTTGTTCGATAGCTAGAAAACACTATGAGGTTCTGCAACAGAACTCTGTTAGCAAGGATCTGGACCACAGTTCCTTTACTGCAATAATGACCTTGTTGATTAGTGAACACAAAAAGGGTGGTAGTGAAGCTATAAGCACACACATGTTGGGAATTTCAAATCTAATATTATTTGTGTCAAAGTTCAGATTAATAGAGCACAGGTTTGCGCATGTCTATGTAGACATGGCCTACATCTCACCACTCATACACATGTGCGTCAGTGGTAACTAACTGTGTACAAAAATGCACATGCATACACAGAGGAACTTGCTTGCCTCAAAGCTTGGACCACTCTGCGTAGATGTTCTTCATGACTGTGTATGATGTCAATGTCTCTGCTTTGATCAAGACCCCATGTATTCTGCATCATATTTTGCTCTTGTGATCTGCCTCCCACTGTATTTCCCCTTTGTCGTATGCATGTGGTACCATTTCCTTCATGGAATTCATGGTAGTGAAGGTCAGAGTGGGGTGCATAATAAAGCTGTTTATGGAATACTGTGTGTGTTCCATACAATGCATTAGTTCTTCTCATCTGAGATGTTAATTTCAGAACCCTACAATGCTTTAAATTAAAATAACTTGACTTGATAATCATAGATCACAAAAAGGAAAGTGCATGAGCTTTATTTAATATGGGTATAAATTAATGCAACCTGTCACAAGTGCTGGAACTAGGAGTGCGGGGGTGGGGGTGGGGGCAGCTGCAGCAACCCCTGGCTTGAAGTGGTTTCCATCATATAGCCATATAGAGGGTTTACAGTTTGGTTCAGTGGCTCTCAGCACCCCCACTGTAAACATTGTTCCAGCACCCAATGCCATAGGGTTATGGTTATGTTATGTATGTATGTGTCATACAGCTATGACTATATCATGGGTGCTATATGATCATATAGCCTTAAAATCTATGACCTTCTTGCCTTGTCTGTGTTTAGCACTCAGCGGTTGTTGTGAGAGATAGTCTGAGTGCCCTCCCCTATGACTTGCTCATGGTGTGCAAGGGAGTGAAGGCTGATTGGATCCTTCCCTGTTGCCCTAATACCCCTATCTAGACTGCAATAAAACAGCCAAGCTGGCCCATGTCAGCTGATTTGTGCTGAGACGCTATACAATTGCAGTATAGATGTTCTCACGTCTCTAGAGCCCGGCCTTCTGGGACCCCACCGTGTCTACATGGTAGTTTTATAGCCATGCAGCCTGAGCCCTATGAGATGGAGTCAGCTGACCCGGGTCAGCCGTGGGTGTTTTACTGTAATCTAGATGTATCCAAAGGATATTAAATAATACCACTCCGTGGTCCTACTTCTAACACGTTTGTGACTGGAGAGACTGTAGTATTGATAACATTTCATTGTGTGGTTATTGTATTTTTGCCACCACCCAACAGAGAGACAAACTGAATTCTGATGTATTCCCATTAACCCCACCAGAGACATTATAGGTCTTCCTATGTGCTCAATAAATCGGCAGACGCTGAGGGGAAAACTTTTTAAAATAAATTCAAATACATTAATAATAGATCTACAACATCTCATTTAAAGTTTCGTATTTGCTTGGTAAAGGCTTTTCTACTTACTTACCTGTTTTTTTGTTTTTTTTAAGAAGAAAGCCTAAAAGGGAAAAAGGAAGCTATAGGCCAACTTCTGTCAGGCAATCCGCATAGATGTAGAGAAAGAGAGGTGGTGAAGTACTTCTGCTGTCACAAGGGGACTGAAAAAAATAAAGCTACCCAAAATTCGGTGTGTTCTGTTATTTATGATATGCCACCGTGAGATTGTGTTACGCATTCCTACTATCCTGAATCACAGAAACTGCATATGTTACCATTTGAATCTATTTAAAGAACACCCAACTCCACTCTAGGTTAGACCTGCAACTGTTGTGGATGGAAAGTGTTAGCTAATTAAGCATTCCAAGTGAAGTAACACATGGAGGGACTCCTTGGCTTGCCTGGGACTAGTGCAGGCTTCATTTGCTAACACTTTTCACTTGTGACTCACAGGTGGAACCCTGGCTAGCACTCTGTTTCCCTCTAGCAGTGCTTCGCAATAACAGATGTGCTGTTGTTGCAAAAATTAAAAGTTTAAAATGTGCTACTAACCCCCCCCCCCCCGTAAAATGCGTTCAGTGTATGAAAACAAGAACTCCATTATTCCTTTATTTTGGCTCTTGGAGGAAGGGTTTGGAAGAGTCCCACAGTTTCTCATGCACAAAAGAGAAAAGAAGCAGAAAAGAACCTAACATTGCAGTTATTGTGCACCCACAATTATCATTGATGCAACCTTTATATAAGAGTATATATACATACATATATAAAACATTTTTTTACTTTATATAAGAGTATATATACATACATATATATAATATATATATAAAGCATTTATTTTGTTCAGACTGTACCCTACCATGAATTGATGTTATGAGGATGAATCAGCAGGATTGGATTATAGAACTGGAAATTATTTTTAGTAGCACAAATGTGTGTGCGTGTGTAATTTTCAATAAAACCAGCCCTTTTAGGGGAAAATTTTCTCTTTATCAAAATCTTTTTTTGTTGGGAAACAAGTGTAATTCTGATAGATTCTGGTTGTTGGTGGGCAGGATCGAACCTGGGACCTTTAGAGCTAAATGAATGAGCCTTACCACATGAACTAAAAGCCACATGTCATTACAGGTGTCACCTTTTCCAGGCACTGGTGGATGCTCGCTCCCAGCCCCACCCTGACTCTACTCCTTCCCTGCCCCATCCCCGTCACCATCCCAACCCCTTCCCCGAAGCTTCCGCTCCCTCCCTGCCCCTATTAGTCCCCTTCCCTAAATCCCTGCGCTGGCCCCACCTCTTTCTGGAGCGCACCATGTTCCCCCTCTCACCCACGCTTGCCGCCCAAAACAGTTGTTTTGCGGCGCAAGCGCTGGGAGGAAGGGAGGAAGGGAAGGGGGAGAAGCGGAGCCGTGATGGCATAAGGGGAGGAGGTGAAGCAGAGGTAATCCGGAGTGGGGAGCTGTCGGTGGGTGCAGAGCACCCACCAGTTTTTCCCCGTGGGTGACCCAGACCCGTAGCACCCACGGAGTCAGCGCTTATGAATGGTACTTAACTAAGGCTGTAGTAGAGTCATTAATCTCTAAGTCAGGGCTCTCAAACATGCAGCACGCAGAGTTATTTGCTGCATCCTGCCAAGCTCCCCGCCCCCTACCCCCACTACAGTTATCTCCTGTGGCCACCAAGCTCTCCTCACCCGCCGCTCACACAGCGCACCGCATCTCCACTCCTCTGCCTACCTCCAGGTGCTTCCAGTCACCAAACAGTTGTTTGGCAGCGCTTAGTGCTTTCCAGGAGAGGCAGGGAGGATCAGAGAGCTGCATGCTCAGGGGAGGAGGGGAAGAAGAGGTAGGGCCGGGGCCAGGATTTGGGGAAGGTTTTGGAATAGGGACAAGGACGGGGCAGAGTTGGGATGGGGACTTTGGGAAAGGGTTAGAATGGGGACAGTGAAGAGATGGGAAGAGGCAGGGCAGGGGTGGGGCCTCATTGAAGGGATGGAGTAGGCCTGGGGCCAGGGCTGAGGGAAAGGGGGCTTTTGTATCTTTGTATGAAAAGGTGCCAGTGATGCGGCCCTCAGGCCAAAATACTAGTCCTCATGTGGCCCTTAGGGTGATTTGAGTTTGAGATCCCTGCTTTAAGTGGTCTTGGTATCACTAGAGGTGACAGAACACCACACCCAGGAGATGCGTTGGAAAGAAGAGCACAAGGGATATAGTTTCCATTGCAACTCTCTCTCTAATCAGTTGTGAGGGGAGCCCAATGCATTAATATATTACTGAGTCTTTCAATCAAAATATTATCACACACAATCTAATTGGGCATAGAGCTATTACCATACAAAGCAATGATAAGTGGATTCTAGAATTTCTTGGGTTGTTCCAGTACATGAAGCTTAACACATTTTAAGGCTTATGCACCAAGTTTTTGTATGCAAAGTTTTGGGTTAGATATGGCTTGCGGCTAGAGATGGTCAAAGACAGTTAATGATTGTTCAAATGGAGGATTTTGGTTCAAGCCCATGTCTACTGTGGGTACTCAGAATCTCTACTCTGAACTCACAAATCGGATCTGCATAAATTGCTATTCATTCTAATTATCTAGCTTCCTTACGTAAATGTGAATCTCAGCTTTGGGTGTTCAAAACCTTGCACACATGATATTGAGTGTTGACAATCTGAATGTGTAAATTTGAGCAAGCAAATTTCGATACCTCTGAAAATTTCCTAAAACCTCATTTTAGTTAACTATAGCCATCATTTGATTCTTCCACCAGTATTTATCTTGAGGAAAACTTCTGTGAGTACTGCATTCCCAATTAATACTACTTCAGGTGTCACTGAGGTGGAATTCAAAATTGCCTGCAAGTATTCTGGCATTATCCTTGAGTTGCTGGTTAGACTAGTAAGGTATTTTGATCCCAGCTGACTTCCAGTGTATTCTAGTTCCTTTGCAGAAGTTAAAGATGAGGTGTCAATTTAACAGAAATGTTACTGTTGCAAATAAGACTGATTTGTCCAGTTTTAATCTCAGCTGATCTCTTCCTTTAAAACAATTTCTGCTATATTGGGTCTAGCTGAACTGCACACAGCACTAGTTGATTCTCTCTCTGTGTATCTGAGTGCATACAAAGATTATGTAAAGTGGAACTTTGTACTTCTCATTCCTTAGTAATGGCTGGTACCCCGGCATAAGTTAGAACATCTTGAGAAGTTCTGTATCTCATGGCAGCAGCTCACAGCCAGATTGTCAAATTACCATCAGTAAGAGGATGGCCTGGAGCCATATTGGCCAATGATGGCAGCGAGAATATCCACTTACAAGGTAGCACAAAGCAGACCCTTTTCTTAGAGATAGAGATAAAAGACCTAGACCTAGATCTCACATGCTGGCTTGAAGACTCCCAGCTCCTGCCTCCAGCTGTCATGGAACCTTGAGACCCACACCACTGAACATTCTTGTACTGAAGATTCCTGCTTTATTGTCTGCTAGGTCCCTTTCTCTGTGTCTCTGCAGAGGGTGGGTTACAGTTGATTATTGTTTTATTAAGTTAATCTCATCTTTATCATTTGTTTCTTTCACTGTCATTCAAATGTTCTGCTTGATGTGCATTGTAGCAGGTGGTTTAACTAACTAGTTATGGATTCCCCAGGTGGCATACAGCCTTTAGGCTAAATCTGTGCCATCCCTGTGCCTTCCCAACTGGGGCGTAGGGGACACAGTTGGAAGATGAGGTGGTGCAACCAAAGCATTGTCCTTCTGAGCCATTGCAGCTGGGGGTAAGTTAGAGCAGCCCTGAGATTGCTGTGGGGCTCAGATGTTCAGGACAAGCTCCATTTGCTCAGGGGAAGTATGTAATGGTCTACTAGAGTGTGTTATCCATCCCCCAATTTACTCAATCCACAGAGGATGCAACTCTGTTATAGCCAGCTACAGAGGCTAGAGACTCGTTAGCTCAAGCTGTATGAGATCATGTTTCTACCTTGGTTCACCCACTAGTGTCTCAGCCAAGATGGTGGCCATCCCATTACGTGTCCCTGTCTTTGCCCAGTCCAGAGGATATGAGTCTGTTACAGCACCCAGATAAACTTCACTGGGACCACGCAGACAGGTATCTCCATCACAAAACCCACCAGTACCACTTCTTGCAAGCCATCTCATGGACTTGTTGTATCCTGGAGAGGGGTCATAGAATTGTGCCCCTTGTTTTCAGGATCAGTAGAGAGGACATGGATTAAACTCTTAAACTACAGGGACTGACCTATCCTCTCACCCCTAGTGCTGTATTATCTAGGTCAGGGTAAAGGGCACATTGACAGGGCAGGGCGAGGAATGTCATTCTGCTGCTGTCCACGCTAGAGCTCTCCTGGGACTAGAGCGAGATCACCATTGCTGTCAATCCAGTACGGTTCATAAGTACAACATTGAAACAGAATTTTAAATGGAGGTGGAGAAGACATTGTGAGGCTAGTGCAGGAAAGAAACAATTCCTCTGATTCTTTCTCAGTGCCTTTTGCTATGGAACACAGCTCAGCAAGGTTGTGCGTGCTGGTCAGTATGTGGGAGTACAGTGGAAAACTTAATCCTTTGTCCTAGTGGAGTAGTTGCTGGAAAGCAATGTCTATAACAGGATCAAAACGCTGAACAGTTGCTTTAAAAGTAAACCTTAAGTAATCGGCTTTTTACAAATGTTTTTTTCTAATTGTTTTCTTCCAGAGAAGGTAATGGCTGGGCAGACATAACAAATTGTATGCCCTCAGAATATCATTAATGATAATCTGGATACATTTTATATTAAGATTCCAGGCTAATAAGTTATGACGAGGTATTATAATTGTTATGGACAGGAGTGGTATGTGTTACAGCCGAGCATGAAAATGGGTGTTATATATGGTTACAAACAATGGTTGTAAGGAATCTGTTAGATATTTTAACAATCTGTAACTGACTAACCATTGATTAAAACATGTTAATCATTTATTTACCCTTCTAAAATATAAAATATGAACAATAACCTTTGGTTTTAAAAGAAAAATTCCATGCAGAACATCTAAGGGCCCATAGCAAGCTAGAGCTAAATTCTGTAGCAAGGTGTCTAGCTTCCACAGTACTTGAGTAAAATTGTCATTGTTAAACTTTAATGTTAACCGTCGATTAAGATGCATGGAGCAGTTTCCACCTCCTAGTTATTGTTTTGGGCTCTCTGCAGACTCAGTCAGACATCACGCCGTCAGTTTACGTTGGTTTGCCTTTTCAGCGTTATCTCCTCAACCCTTAGCGTAGAAACATATCTGCTGTGAAGTAATTAAAGCAGAGATTCTAGATCACAATTCTGCAGCCAGAGGCAAATTTGATGCCAAACACTCTGGCTGCAGAATGAATCATGGAATACATAAGGCTCTCTGCGTCTGCCTGGCTAACTTGTAAATGTGTGTTTCCCTGTGACTGTTGTGTTCCATAATCCTCCTGTTTCTGTGGTGCAGTCCTCTCTCTCTCTCTCTCTCTCTCTCTCTCCAGCCTCTGTTGCAGAGATTGTCATCCCACAGTCTTCTATCTTCACAGTCATGATTGAGTTCTAAAACATCCACTCTCCAGATACCAATCCATCTGGCAGTGTTCTTGAGATAACTAGCTCTCTTTCTTCCTCTTCCTGGCTTGCCTGCAATCTTGCCTGGTAGTTTGACTGCTGGAATTGAGTTACTCTGCAGCTGGCAAGCTATGTGTAATCAGAAATATGGTATTCTTTCCCTAGGGTTTCAAGTAGTTGTGCTCTTTTAAAATCAAGGTTATCCAGCTAATTTTTAACATTTTTATAACACCAAAATGTGAACACTCTGAATCATCCTTTTTAAGTGCCTTGCTCCCACATCCGTATGGGAGGGTTCAACAATAAAGCGCAGATGTGCAGTTTTAACTTTCGACAGCACAGAAGTCCTTGGAGTCGTCAAATGTATTGTTGCAAGCTATATCCTTCTCTTGATTTCTTCATCACACTTTCCATCTGATGTTGTCAGGCTCCCCAAGTATGGAAGCTATTCACTTGTTCCACCAATTGACCATTGAGGGATAGGTATTGCCTACCTCGTGTGTGACTGTGTTTACTTATTAGCATATTTGTTGTCTTTCTAATGTTGATTATCGTTCTGTATTTCTTTCTGGCACTATTCATAGTGATAAACTGTGCTGTACTTGCCATTGTTAAGGCACCAATGGGTAATTATCCCTTCCCTTCATGATAGGCAGCTTGGCAACCAGAGATTCCCCAGTTTTCTAACAAGAGATTTGTGGGGGTCTGGCTATTGTCTCCCCAGTTCACTTTCTGCTTCCCTGAAGAGCAGAACACTGCAGAGAATCCCCTTCATGTTTGCCTTTCAGCACAGTGTGACATGTGCTGTCTCCTCAGCATTTTGCCAGATAGTTGAAGAGTGGGTGGAAAGGGGGCTCCCACGAAGGAAAGCAGAGTCTGGAATTGCACCAGTTATGGAAACATAATGCAAAACCTATCCTGGCCACAACAGACACCTGGAGAATGCATAAGCTAGAGTCCAGACCACCATCCCTCAGCAGAGGTAAATATCACTAAGTCCTGTTTTCCTTTCCTATTTGCCCAGTTTCAGTAATTCTGTTGAGACACAACAAAGGTGTTTCTAGGTCTAGAAATATATTTTTTTCCAAAAAGCCTGAAGCTTAGACCTCCATACTTCCCACTCCATGTCCTGCCCAAATTAGGCTACATCTCATGTGAGTTTGAGTGACATCCTCTGGAATATCCTAGGATATGACCAAAGTAATTCAACTTCCTTATTAAGGAATGGTATTAGAGATGGGCAGGAAACAGTTTTCCCATCCCATGAAAATTGGTGAGATCTCAAAAATTTCCCATCCTGAGTCAGAACAAAAAGTCAAAATCTGACATTTTAGTAGACTGAAAATCTGAAAAAAAAAATTGGTTCCAGTCAATCAGAATGTTTTGTTGAGATTTCAACCATTTTTTACATTTAAACAAATATAATTAGCTCATATTTTAAAATAAAACATTGTTTCAAACCAGAACTTTTTTATTCTAAAAATGTCAAAATCAAATGTTTCAAAAATTTTGATTTTTTTTTTCAAAATTGTTGAATTGAGAAATTCATCAAAACTGACACTTTCCTGTGAACACTTTCAGCTGTGACAAATCAGCATTTTTTTGATCAAAAAACAAAAACAAATCAAAAACCCAGACCAAACCTTAGGCAGAAAATTCCCAAACTGCTCTACTGTTCATGCAAAACTGCCACTTGGTGGTTTCTGCACATTATACATAATCTATACATATCTTAGAAGGAGCCCCTGAGGTAATGGTCTATAAGACAAAGGGTAGTCACTGGTGCAATAGAAAATAATTCATTACATGTGTCATAACCAGAAGTAGCCTAGAATTTCTCCTTCCCTGTAAAGGATTAAGACTTCCATATAAAGTATTAAGACTTACCTGTAAGAGGACCTGAGGGCAACTCACCAATGGAGACTGAAGTTACTTTCAAATCAGGGGGAGGGAAGCTTTGATCTGTGTGTTTTGCCTGAGTCTCGCATTCGCTTTGGGGAATTTGAAAAGGAGCCAGACCTATTTCTTCTCTCCATCTATCTATAACCTTTCTAAACAGCAAATAGTAAGTAAAGTAGCCAGGCAAGGGTGTAACTTATATTTGTTTTTTCACTTGTGAATTACTCAGTTTTTGGGAGCTGTAAAGTGTTTTTCCACTGATTCCTATAGAGATATTTTGTTTCTCTCCTTTTCCTTTAATTAAAATTCTTCTTTCAAGAATCTGACTGCTTTGTTTTTCATTGTGTAGATCCAGGGCTTTTGGATCAGACTCACCTAGCAGAATTGGTGAGGGGTTATCCTCAAGCCTTTCCCATGGAGGGAGATATAGGCTTGGGGGGGCATTTTGGGGAAAGAGAGGGAGCTCAAAGTGGCCCTGCCCTAGTTCTTGGGGTAACGCTTGGTGGTGGCAGCATACTGTTCCTCCAGGTACAAAAGAAGCTTGTGCCTGGGGAAGTTTTAACCTAAGCTGGTAAAATAAGCTTAGGGGGGTATTTTTTTTCATGTGGGTCCCCACGTCTGTACCCTAGAGTTCAGAGTGGGGAGGGAATCCTGATAACATGACACTGCAAGTTATCACTCCCACATTCATAGAAAGAATTCCAAATATATTCTGTGTTCTTTTACACTCTTTGAAATATTTTTAGGCTTATTGTTATTTGGAAATAATGAAGGAAAATACTGTTATTTTCTGTTGATAAATTTATATCAGCAACTTGTATATGACATTGGAGCACAGCATTTAGATGTAATGCATGTAAATAGATAAATGACAGGAAATGGGGGGAGATTTTTCACATTATTTCAGCAATTCTTGACACAACACATACACCTGTGTTATCACTCATTCTATTAACATAATCCAATTCACTTCAACAGCTGCTACAGTTGCCTCTGCAGTTTGAAGTGGAGATTATGCATTATTTAGGGAATTGCTGCTCTGTGACTTTGTTAAAAGAAATCTGGATCACAAAACTGAAAGATGAAATCTAAATGACATAGCCAAGTCCCTGAAAGAATAAATGAGTAGCAGGATGTGTCTCAATTATTTTCCAAAGACAAACTCATGCATTCATATAATTAATTTAATAATTCTTTATTGGAACTTGTCTGCGAGCTAATAATATAACCTACAAATAGTTATGCAGAACATACAATGTGCTGAGAAGTGAAAAATGTTTGTGCCTGGAGTAAATAAATAATATATTTAAGGTTGCTCTGTCTATCTACTTATATGGCCCTTTTTAGTGTAGTCTCTATGCACTGCTATATTTACAGTTTTAACAGACATTAATGTTTGTTTTTAACTCTTCACTAATATGCAGGATTTTCAAAAGTCCTCAGTGTTCATCTAATTCTGTTCCCACTGAAGCAAATGGTAGCATCCCTATTTATTTCAATGGGCAATTAGGCCATTTTAATTAGGGAGCTAGTCTTTGGAAAATTCCAACCACACTATTACTTCACTCAACTGCAGAGATCCAGTTAGAATTCACTTAAATTCACATTTTCCACAAAAGAAAAATAATATTAGTATGGACAGGGCTCCTTTTTCACCAGATGTAATATTGATGCATTATGCACTTATTTACTTGCATATTGTACAGTAGGAGAGTGTTGTTCTTTGTTCCTCTCTAGTAGCTTCTACGTCTGCTCCTGCTTTAATTTTTTCACATTTTGAGTTCTGCACATTAGTGAGATTCTAGTTGTTAAAATCTTGAATGTTCTTTTTCAAACAAGATGAATACCAGGCTATATGTGTTATAAAATGGCATGTGGCTTACTGATCTAGCAGTGGGGATGGACAAACCCAAGTGAGTGAGGACAGAGATGTAATAAGCAGAAATTAGAAACGCAGGCAGAGTTAGTGGATCTGACTCAGATATAAATATTGTAATGTTTGCAACTTGCAGCAATACAGTGTCAAAACGATCACACAATGTTATAGAATTTTGATGCTCTTTGATTACTTCAGCGTAATGTTTCAAATGTCTAAGAGAGGAAGGGATTTCGTTGTTAACTGAAAGAGTGATGTATCCTTTTTACTGACAACAGCAGCATATCCTGTTTCTATTTATAAGCTGCATCAATGAAGACAGCTGTAACTTGCATGTTACCTCCTTTTGCAGGCAAATGAACCAATAGGAACTCACTCAACTTTAGGGACACTATGTTATCCCAATATAATGATTATTAAAAACATTTCTAACGTATGCCTCACTATAGGCTCTGGCTACTCTTCACATATATTTTCTTGAAGAAGGATTCCTGATGAAGAGGAACATCAATCTCACCTTGTCCTTCATCATGACTTTCTTTGAACACGTTCTGATGTTAGAAGAGTCAGTGTAATCCTGACTAGTCATTAGGAAAATATCAAGTTTTCCTACTTTGCAAAGTTCCGTTGTTGGACTTGAAGAACTGAAAGGTCCACAGTCCAAGGAAAGGCTGTAACTATGCAGAATGCAAGACCACCCTGAGAGTATCCATTGCAAGAGTTTCCTCTCCTGAGTGAAGCAAGGATCCAGCATCAATGCAAGAGAAACCTCCAAGCTCACTGGGCAATCCAGGGCCATGTTGCAGTATTGGCAGCCTGATGAATAGAATCGAAGGGAATAGCTGTGTTAGTCTGGAATTGCAGAAGTGACAAAGAGTCCTGTGGCACCTTAAAGACTAACTAGTTAGTCTTTAAGGTGCCACAGGACTCTTTGTCAAGCCTGATGAATGTTACTCACTCTCTCAGCCATGTACACTGGGACACAAAAATACCACTGGCAGTTCTCATGGCATGTACAGAATCACAGAAATGTGGGGATAGAAGGGACCTTGAGAAGTCAGCAGGGTCCAGCCCCCTGCACGAAGGCAGGACCAAGTAAACCTAGATCAACCCTGACAGGTGTGTATTCAACTTGTTTTTAAAAACCTCCAAAAGTGGGGATTCCACAACCTCCCTTGGAAGCCTATTCCAGAGCTTAACTACCCTTACAGTTAAAAAGCTTTTCCTAATATCTAACTCTTAAATCTCCCCTTGTTGCAGACTAAGCCCATTACTTCTTGTCCTACCTTCAGTAGACATGGAGAACAGCTGATCACCCTCTCTTTATAACAACCCTTAACATACTTGGACACTATCAGGTTTCCTCATAGTTTCCTTTTCTCAGGACTAAACATGCCCAGTTTTTTAACTTTTCCTCATAGGTCAGGTTTTCTAAATCTTTTATCATTTTTGTTGCTCTCTGCTGGTCTCTCTCTTCAATTTGTCCACATCTTTCCTATAGTGTGGTGCCCAGAAGTGGACTCTGTACTCTAGCTGAGCTCTCACCATTGCCAAGCAGAGTGGGAAAATTACCTTCCTTGTCCTACATACGACATTCCTGTTAATATACTTGTCAGGATTGCCTCCCAACTCTGAACTCTAGGGTACAGATGTGGGGACCCGCATGAAAAAAGAAATAACCCCCTCAAGCTTATTTTACCCGCTTGGGTTAAAATGTTTTTCCCCAGAACACAACTTCTTCTATGTCTGGACTGGTATGCCGCCACCATCAAGTGAGAATGTCTCAAAACTATTGGACATGGGCCACTCGAAGCCCCTCTTTCTCTTTCCAAAAAACCCCCAAACTTATTCCCTTTCTGGGAAGCTTGAGAGAAAAGCCTCGCCTGATCCTGCAAGACGTGTCTGATCCAAAACTAGGATCTTACACAATGGAAAACAAGCAGTCAGATTCTTAAAAGAAAGATTTTAATAAAAGAAAAAAAGAAAGGAATAAATCCCTTATAACCATCAATAGAACAGCATCTACCATAATCAACAAAAGAATCAAGAACCCAAACCTCTCCCCTGAGGCAACTTTCTCTCACTGTTGATATCTCTGCTGAATCTTACAATATCAAGAAGCACCCTGCCAACACTCACCCTTGAGAACCCTCCAAGTGATAAAAAGAAGGTAAACTTACTGACTACCTTACTTGATAGAAAGCTATAGTTACAGTAAAAGAAATAGGTGTGGTTCATCCCATAGCCGAGTTGAACAGAGAAGAGACCCAGAGAAAAACTGAAACTCAAAATCCTTTGTCTCCTGAGGAATTTCTCATTGGTCAGTTGTCCACCTCTCAGGTAACCTTTAGCTTAACCCCTTACAGGAAAACAGTAATTCTAGGCTACTTTATACTTATGACAATACTCCAGCGTGATATTAACGTTTTTTGCAGCTGCATCACATGGAAGATTCATATTCAATTTGTGATCCCATATAGCCTTCAGATTCTTTTTCAGCTGTACTACCACTTGGCCAGTTATTCTGCATGTCATGGTTGGGCTTTTGAGTTTTCCTTCCTAAGCGTAGTACTTTGCATTACTCTTTATTGAATTTCATTTTGTAGAATTCAGACCAATTCTCCAATTTGTCAAGATCATTTTGAACTCTACTTCTCTCCTCTAAACTCCTGCCATTCCTTCTCTGCTTGCAATCCCTCCCAGCTTGGTGTCATCCGCAGATTTTTATAAGCATACTCTCCACTCCATTATCCAAATCATTAATGAACATACAGGATAGTACTGGATCCAGGACTGACCTCTGTGAGACTCCACTAGCTATGCCTTCCTGGTTTGACAGCAAATCATTAATAACAACTTTTTGAGTAAGATCTTTCAGCCAGTTGGGTCATGAACTCACAATAATTTTATATAGACCACATTTCCCTAGTTTGTTTATGAGAATGTCATGTGGGACTGTGTCAAAAGCCTTATTAAAATCAAGATATGCCACATTTTCTGCTCCCCCCATATCTTATTCCCTATTGTTCTCCCATGATACTTTACCTTAAAGTAGTTGCTCTCCTTAGTGAGGCCATTAAGAACTTGTAGATAGTGTCCCCATGGCTCCCAGAGGAAGCTTTACCGAAAAAATGTCCCCACATTTTTCAGTTCAAAGTATCCCTTACAATCTTTCTTATGTATGGTAGCTCTTTCATGGGGAGTGAAGAGAGTCATTATTAAACAGTCCCTGGATTCTAGTTTTAGCACTTAACTGGGATAAATGAAACATCTAGTCTCCTCTAGCTCTTCAGTGATTTTCTCTCAGGAGATGTTTTACATCTTACAAAGACCATAGTGTAACCTAAATTGTTTACTGAAGCTTGGAACTTCTCCCCCTGCCCACGATGACTGTAAAGCAGAAGGCTCTTCTCCATATCTGTTCCCCACGAGGTGATAAAGCGGAATAAACTTACAGCACCTTTGTTCTTTCGAACAGAGAGAGAATTTTAGAGCATTGTTAGGCACTCCTGGGTGTCAGGCATTCCATCCTTAATTTGGTTTATAAATTATTCTGGCAGTTTGGGGTGTAGTTCCTAAATTAGAACCTGCTGTAGCAACATTCACTAACCCCCACTCCTCCCATCTGTTCTCCGCCTGGGAAGGACTTTCGAAAAGAGCCTGCTGGGTGTAGGATGAACACTTAGGCAAGAACTATGAGGCTTTTGTTGCTAATGTTTTTAGCGTGGGTTGCGTATTCCACTCTGTACCTCTCGGAGCTATAAAAGTGTGTCTTAAATATCAGTTGCTAATTACACCATTCTTGAGAAAAATCAGAGTGCTCAAGATTTCATTAGCCCACACAGAAGATTTTCTTTGTGCGAGATCATGCTTTTGGCTTGTAGCCCTGAGCGAAGGGCATACACTGGTACACTGCTCCTCCCAGGGAAGGCATCGGGAGGAGCACCACGGCTTCCAGGCTACCCAGTTGCAGGAGGAGGAAGGGAGTCATTTGTGACACTCCTTGAGTGATGCGGCATACTCATCCTTTCTCGGTCATCCTTGGGCAACATCACTGGCCAGTGTTCTGGGGCCGGGGGAGCTGAGTCATGTGTGCACCTACTCCTTGCCCATTCATTCCCATGAGGGAGCCTGGGGAAGGGGCAGCCTGGAGCTCTCCTAAGCACTGAAAATCCACATAGCCCTAATACAGGACTCACCCCATCTGCACTGTGCAGCCTTAGTTCCATGCCCCAGTGCAGCCACTTACAGACAGGATGCATTCTTGCCCTTTGTGCATTACCTCCCTTGTCTCAGAGCTGAGCACCCTAGTTTATAGCCAGCTAATCAGAAGGGCAACATGAATGACTAAAACCATGAGCCACAGCTTTTACATACGAATTGAAGTGAATTGCTCTGTCCTTTAATGGAATGCGGCTTTTTTTTTTCATTAAAGTCTACGTGCAGCATTGAAAAATATCGCAGATTGACATTCAAGTTTCCCAGTTCCCAAGGAAGATAGGCTACTTCTCACTTGGATTTACAAAATCAGGGCACCTTTTTGCTCCTGGGGAAATTCAGGTACAAGTTTTATATTCTCCCCATTAAATGGAGTATACACAGCAACTCAGGGAGGCGGTCAGATGAGCACAATATACTAGCAATGGTCGAGCTATACAGAGAGGGTGGGTTGTTTACTGTCTCGTGATGGCCTTTCCTGAGCAGCCTGTGGTGGGGATCCCCTTATAAGTCGTCATTTCCACCCATTCCCTTGCTTTGGGGTGGAGAATCCTCATGCGGCTTTTGGGGGAGGCAGAATTCGTCCAGAAATCACTTAACCTTTATTAGCAACTGTCCCTTTTATCAGCAAACACACAGTCCCTCGGTCACCAGTCAGGGGCCTCCTTGACTTTCAGCATCAGCCGTTTCTCTTTTGGTGGAGATTCACGGAGGCCACATGCTCAGGCTCCTCCCTGGGCCTGCCCCCAAGCCTGGAGCTCAGAATCATGGTCTGGTCTGTCCCTGCAGCAGCAGCCACATGTGGGCAGCTCCTGCAGTTCCTTCTCCAGTCCCAGGAGAGCTGGCACCAGATAGTAGTGGTGAGATTTTCTGCCAGCTCTTTATGAAGCCAGAACTCTTTTTGCTCACCTGCCTTGCCAGTGAAGGCTCTGGGAATGGGCCAGTTTTCACAGCACAGCTGCTAATATGTGGAATGGGTCTTCACATAGCCCAATATTCATTGGCCCATTTTGTTGCCACTTCAAACTCATGTGCAGTTGCTGTCTGCTTTTACCCACGATCTATGTTACCAGATTTATTTCTCCCAATGAATATACATGTTCAGGATCATATTCCTCCATCAATAGAGTCGTCCCCATTAATGTTTACCATTTAGCAAGTAATTATTATCACCATAGAATGTATCTATGCTCATTCCCATATTTTGGAGAAGCTCATGCAATTGTTGCTTTAAAGGGGATTTGAATAGCCATTTATAGGAAATAAATATAGAGGAGCAAAAATGCTAACTAAAATCTAGGGAAAACCCTGACTGGCCCTAACAGTTTTAATTGCCATTTTAATTTCATACAAATGACCTTTTTTAAAAAATTGTATATACTAATTGTCCCAGTTTCTGCATTGGTAGTTTATTCCATATTATAACTCTTCTTTATGGAAAGAAATTCTGCCCAAATGAATTTAGTGCTGCCTCTTCTTCAGGTTAAGTTCATGGTCCCTTTTTCATGTCTTTGGCACTAGCTCAAATAGCTTTATAGCAATTATCTTTCATTTTATAGTTTTCTACATCAAATAGTCTAAGTCAAAACTACTAAATCACTTTAAATTGTATGGCTCTGTTGCTTTGCACTGACTTGATATCATCCATAGTTTCAACTGATGCTAAAAGTTTGGAAGAGCACTGAAAACATTAAACACATCTCAGATGAAAGGCTAGCTCTGCAGAAGAAAATGGTAATGACTTACTCTGTGGAAGAGAAGTAGGTTGTTTGAGCAAGGAGAGATAATTATGCAAAACTCATGGGTTATATTTTACCATTAATAACTCCGTTGTAACCAGAGAAACTCCATACCAATGCAATAGAGCAGAAGTGGCTTTTGCTAATATACCTGTTTGTGTAGCTCCATGTTGAAATTTTGTTAAAAAAAATCATGTTTATTTGCTGCATGGCTTAAAATATTTTACATATAATGCTAATCTTCCCCTTAGAAATATTGTTTCTATTTAGTGCAGGTGAAAGGTGGCCTTGGCAACCATGTTAAATGAAGTCCTCTGATTATCTATAAGACTAAAACAGGACACGCTTCTCCACAAATTGTTTTCCAAGCATGCCTCAGCCCTCCCCTACCATAGAAGCAACTATAATTTCACCCATTTTGCAAATGGACGGATGGTTGCCCAAGATCATTGAGCATGACTATCTCATATGTAAGCATTGCTTTCATGACTTGCACACACACTCCCCTCTCAGAGCCATGAACAGAACTCAAGAATCTTGATATCCAGCCAGGGATGTAGGCAATTTTTTTAATTTGGAGGTGGTGAGGGGGTGGATATTTAAAAAATAATTAAAATAATAGCTGTTGAATATGATTTTAATAAATAGTTTTGTACTTTGACTAAATCTGTCCACTTTTAATAAAGTGAGATAAATGAGCTTTTGTTCCAAACTCACCTTATTTAAAATAAATTCATGCGATCTCTATTTTTGAAGGGATTAAGCCCCAAGTCATGTAGGTCCATGTACCCAACAGTCCATTTCTAACAATCCATTGGCAAAATGTGTCGTGTCTCCTTCTAGAAGTTGTTTTATATGGAGGATAACTGCCTACTTTGACTACCAATTGTTCCTTCGTCTCTAAAGGAAGAGGTCTGTTCTGTGGATCTGAAGATCCTAGTCTCAAATCATGCTGACTGCCCCTCTGAGGTAAAAATAGTATATGATCATGTAATACACACAAGAAGACAGAATGATGGCTGAAAGCATATAGACCCCATTTACCTATAATGGTCAGAACAGGTGATTTAATCATAGGACCGCAATGCTGGATTTTAGAATGAGTCTATTACACTTGTTATATTCTCTTTATTTATTTTTAAAAGCTGTACTTGAATAGAGGAAAAGCGAGTCAAACTACAGATTTTAACTCTGATTTCACTGAGATCATCCTATTATTGTTTTAACTGGAAGAAATGTGTAGCCCTTTGACCAGAGCACAGAAAAAACAGCTGCCATCTGTCATTTATGTATCATACCATGTGTTCAGTCAAAGAAACATTCGCTTAACTGGCAATTATTTAACATGCAGTTTTCTCCCTGAATTTGAATTGGCTTATTCAGAATCTGCATAGTGTGGGCTCTAATATTCTAAGATTCAAAATGGTTAATAATTTCCACCATATACAGTGCCAACACTTTTATTCTAAATGCTCTAGAGTCTGAGTTTTCCAAATATGAAATGGTTAGATAACATACAATAGAAGCAATTCATTTGTTGGGTGAGGGGACAGATGACAGACTGCTCTGTAAGTTATATATTAACATCTCAACAGAGATATTTGATTACCATTATATAAATTATTTTATTGTCTCCATTATTTAATTACTGTTTTTTTCTGGTCCTATAAAAACCAGATTAAACAGATGAATATGCAGAACTGTGGCAAAATAAAAGTTTTGTTGAACTCATTATCAATTACTTTATTTTACTCAATGTAATTCTTTCATTTATGTGTGAATCCTTGTTTTTTTCTTTGGATTAATATTTTAATTCAGTACAAAGCAGAGTCTTAAGGAAAATAAACAGAAATTTAGTTAGACATACGTTAGGAATTTTTCTTATAGATCATTTGCTGTGATTTGATTGTCAGCCTATTTCAGTACAGCTTCTCTAACCCAATGGAGAAAAGATAAGACTTTACCCTAACCAAAGATAAATTATTTTCAAGGCATGTAACATACTTCTGTCTTTCACACAATTTATTACATGTTCGAGTGATTTTATCAAATTCTTATGAGAGAGGTTTTAACAAGATCAGAAAATGTCACAACACAGTTCTGTTGTTGCAGTGATAATGGTACGAATTTAGCTCAGTCTAACTACATGTCAAGAGTCTATGATCTACTTAACTGATTATATCTGTTCAAAGTATTTCTAGGGAGTCCATCACTGAAGCACCTAGGCACCAATATTAGCATCATGTTTTTCTCTAGGTACAGTTTGCTACAATTATTCATGAAGGATCAAAATGCAAAATTTATAGTGAATAATTCACAAATCTTGCCTTTTTTATACTTTTGGAACATTCCTAAACAGATTGTGATATCCTCAATATTTTTGTTGTCTCAGTCCTTTCATTTTAGTGATTGTTTTTGTCTGTTTTACTCAATGGATTCTTGTAAACCGTTTGCCATGAATATTTTCTGCTGAAAGTTTGAGCTATGTCTGTTAGTTCTGAATGTTTGCAGTGTAATTGTAGCCATGTTGGTGTCAGGATATTAGAGAGACAAGCTGGGTGAGATAATATCTTTTTATTGGACCAAAGTCTGTTGGTAAGAGAGACAAGATTTCAAGATGGACAGACCTCTTCTTCAGATCTGGTAAAAGTACTCCCAGAGTCACAGCAAAATACAAAGTGGAATACGTTGTTTAGTATAAGTAGCTAGCCTGGATTGTAAGGGACAAAGTGGCCAGTTAACATCTCTGCAGTCATAGGACACAGAGAGGGGTCAGCGGATTACGGCCTGTTGTAATAATCCATAAATCTATTTAGTCACCATGATTTTTACTGTCTAGCAGAGCAATGCATTTAAGCTCCTCGGCTCATCTCTTGAAAGTATTGTGTAGGTCTCCTTTGAGGATGAGGACTGAAAGACATGGGCAGCGGGTATAAGAGCTTTGGGGAGGCCAAGCCTCCTCAAACAGGACAAGAAATGCTGGATTCAGTGCACCTCCCTTTGGAGGCCTGCCGACTCACCGCCTTTGGAGCGCTGTCACCAGAAGTTGCTGAGAAGTGCGGGGGCCACCAGCACCCAGACTGTGACATAACACGGCAAGCATGGAGCCCACTCAGCTCACCGCTGCTGTTCTGAGCATTGTAAACACCTCATGCATTATCCTTCAGTATGTGCAGAGCCCAGCTAGGAGACGCCAGCATGAGGACGATTGTGAGGAGGACATGGACACAGACATTCATGAAAGCACAGGATGTGGCAATTGGGACATCATGGTGGCAGTGGGGCAGGTTATGGGCCTGGCAAACAAGCACAAACTGGTGCGACTGCACAGTGTTGCAGACATGGGATGATTCCTAGTGGCTGAGAAACTTTGGCATGTGTACGGCCAGTTTCCTGGAACTTTGTAAGTTGCTTTCCCCCACCCTGAAGTGCAGTAATACTCAGATGGGAGCTGCCTGACACTTGAGAAGCGAGTGGCGATAGCCCTGTGGAAGCTTGCAACACCTGATGTCAGTTGGGAATCAATTTGGAGTGGGCAAATCTACAGTGGGGGCTGCTGTGATCCAAGAAGCCAGTGCAATCACTGACCTTCTGCTAACAAGATAGTGACTCTGGGAAATGTGCAGGTCATAGTGTATGGTTTTGCTGCAATGGGGTTCCATAACTGTGGTGGGGTGTTAGACAGAATGTGTATCCCTGTCTTGAGACTGGACCACTTTGGCAGCCAGTACGTAAACCACAAGGGGTACTTTTCAATGGTGCTGCAAACACTGGTGGATCACAAGGTATGTTTCACCAAAATCAACATGGAATGGCCCGGAAAGGTGCATGACGCTCGCATCTTTAGGAACTCTGGGCTGTTTGAGCAGCTACAAGAAGGGACTTACTTTCCAGACCAGAAAATTACCATTTGGGATGTTGAAATGCGAATAGTTATCCTTGGGGACCTAGCCTACCCCTTGCTCCCAAGGCTCATAAAGCCATACGCAGGCAGCTTAGACAGTAGTACGGAGCAGTTCAACTATAGACTGAGCAAGCGCAGAATGGTGGTAGAATGTGCCTTTGGAAATTTAAAATCTTGCTGATGCTGTTTGCTGACCCAGTTACACCTCAGTGCAACCAATATTCCCATTGTTATTGCTGCGTTCTCTATAATATCTGTGAGAGTAAGGAGAGATGTTTATGGTGGGGTGAGAGGTTGAGACAAATCGCCTGGCAGCTGATTTTGAGCAGTCAGACACCAGGACGATTAAAAGAACACAGCTAGGCATGCTACACATCAGAGAGGCTTTGAAAACCAGCTTTGTGACTGGCCAAGCTACAGTGTGAGAGTTGTGTGTGTTACTCCTTGATGTAAACCCACCCCCTTTGTTGATTTTAATTCCCTGTAAGCCAACCCACCTCCCTACTTCGATCACAGCTGGCAAAGGTCCATGCTGGAGTTCGTTTGCAATTCTGGGACTGTGGGGTCACTTGTGCTGCTTTGCTCGCCACACTGACCAAACAGGAAATGAAATTCAAAATTTCCTGGGGCTTTTCCTGTGTACCTGGCTAGTGCATCGGAGTTGAAAGTGCTGTCCAGAGTGATCACATTGGAGCACTCTGGGATAGCTCACGGAGGCCAATTCTGTCAAATTGCATGTGCACTATCCCAAATTTGATCCAGCCAGGTCGATTTTAGCGTTACTCCCCTCACTGGGGAGGAGTACAGCAGTCAATTTTAAGAGTTCTTTAGGTCAAAGGAATGGTGTTGATTGTGTAGATGCATTGGTTATAAAATTGACCTAACACAGCTAAATTCAACCTAACCTCATAGCGTAGACTAGGGCTGAGTGTTTTACATGTAAAAATAGCTTGGCAATAGTGAAGTCCCAAGTGGACTTCATGGAGTCTCTGTTCCTTCTCCTTTTTAGAGTTATAAAAGATCAGGTGTAGGACAATACAGTGAATTTTGCTCTAGTTGTATTGGAAATGCTTTATCAAATAGAACGGTTTTGCTGCTTTTCCTAAAGATGATCAGACTCTGGATTCATCTAATCTCTCTTGGAAGTCGTTGCATAGCTCAGTCCCCTCAGACGAGAATGCTTTGTCTCATTTGCAGTGTTCTGAGCTTTGTGATTGGCGTTGTCCCCGAAGAGTACAATTGTCTTGGTGGGGTAAAGGTGGAGACGCGGTCTCTAATGTAGTTAAATCTGGATGCCTTAACTGCTTGAAGAATAGGATTAAGATTTTAAACTGCAACCTGAAGCTGATGGGGGGCCAGCAGAGCAGAGAGGTGCTGCTTAAGGCACTTACCTCTAGTTAGCTAACTTTTAGATACTGCTCATCATTTTTAAACTGACAAAGGCAGGGACAGTCAAATTTAAGATTTAAATTCCATTCTTAACTTACCCCAATTATGTTAACATATTGTCATACGTCATATTGTCATATGGTGGAGACTTCTGTAGTCTCCACATGTATAATGGGGTCAGGTAAGGACAGAATTTCAGCCATAAATTCTGGTTAACTTGCTTTTATGTGGCTGAGTCAGGCCACGATATGAACTGTTATCTCAGTTTGATTCACTCATTATCTGCCACGGGCGTTGGCTCTTTGTGCACAGAAACTACTTTATCTTGGACATGCAAAATTTTGAAAAATGTTGTTCATTCTGTAGCTGCAGGGTCATGCAGCTTCTTCATTTGGGTTTTGATAGTCCCTTTCTGGACCTGTACACCTTTCCACCACGACTCATGCTTGACCTAATATCTTTCACAAAATCCTGATTTAAAATCTATTAGATGATGTTGTGCATCTATCTTCAGCCGTTTTTCTAATTTAGGTGAAAATTGGCCTTCTACAGTGGAGCAAATCAGGTCAGGCAAAGCCTTTTTCTGGCTAGTGTAATCTGCTGACAAAACACGTGCTAGTCCCCAAGTTGGATATACAACCAGGCAGTTTGTTTGGTTGCATTAATCAGGTTGTACACAATGACTCTCAGCCGACAGCTGTAAACACTGAATCTCTTTCAAAATTGAATTTTGTGCCCCTGAAAAAGTGAGTGATTGATAGCCTTGGAGACCAAAGTCTTATATAGCAATAGAACAGAGGCAATAAGAGAAATGCAGTGTGATCTTCCCTACCAGAGTATGTCATCTGTGAGTCTGAGCTGGCGAGTCCATTTATAGGTGCGAGATGAGAGAGCATCATTCAATTCTTCATCCTCACTGCTCACACTGCCAACACGTGTATCAACTGTAGTGTTGGGGTCCACAGAACATACACCATCATGTCTTCAAGGGAAATGGACTGATTGAAACAACCCATTTCCAATGTGCAAAAAACAGCTGCTGGATGGTAATTATTTTGAATCATATATTATTCCGACAGGTTTTGAAGGAGAAAACCTTTCATTTCCTTTGCCAATTACAGTGGCCATTCAATGCTTCTGTCCAAGGACTGGAATCTTAATAAAGTGGGTGAGAAGTTTTGCCAGGGATAAATTGAGACATACAAGTAATTTACAACACTGTGGAATAGTGCAATGTAAGAACAAAGAGTCTTGTGTGAGAAGATTAAGCTGGAATGAACAGCATGGTTTCTTCTCCTAAAATTTTCTGGGTGAAACAAAACCATATTTTGTAAAATTTGAACACATGATTATAATATATTGCAGATTTATTATGCAGAGTAAGAAAAAAATCCAGAAATTAAATGTAAAGTTGGATAGATTGAAGACTGGGTTTTGAAAACTTTTTCAGCTTTGGCGCAGAGTTTATTTAATGAAAAGTAAACAGACTGTTTATTACTTTCTACAAAGAACTGCACACTACTTTCAGTGCCTTAACATTCTTTCTGCTCCCTTTCCATGATCTTCCCCAGAGGTAACTCTTACAATGATACCCGCACCACTGGAGAACTATAAAGCCTATAAGGCTGTTGTGACAAGATTTTATTATTAAGGATTTTATTTAATTTAGAATGAATGACCTTGGTGGAGAACATTTTGAGAGCAATAATACCAGTTAGGGGCCTGCTCCAAATTGTCTAGAAAATTGTTTTTAATTTGAATTCAACATGAACTTCATTGCAAGCACTTGCTAGAGTAGCATTCTGTATGATATACCTATAGGAATGCACGGATAAAAACACCGTAGCTTTGGGTGAATAAAAGTTTATTATTTGCATTATCTTAGCAGGACCCTGTTGTGCTAGAACCTGTACAAATACAAAAACAACGAGATAATCCCTGCCTCAAGGATCTTGCAATCTAAGTACAAGATAAATGTATAAGCTACATTAAATGTATAAGATGTATACGATAAATGTATAAGATAAATGGCAGATGGATGGAAGGCACATAAAAGATGGATAGACACTGACAGAGAAGAACAAGGAAATAATGAGACAGTGTTGGTCAGCAGTAGAGGCAGTGGTCTCAGCACAGCCAGTTGTCAAGTTTTTTGTAGGTGTCACAGTAAAGAGAGTTCTGAGGAAGAATTTGAAGGTGCATCTGAGGTAGAATAAAAGGTTCTTCTTAAGGTTTTTATGAATTTCCCACAAGCCTTTGTGGAGATTAGCAATACTACTGTCATTATTTATTTTACTATAGGCTAGAGTAGTAAATACCTTTTATGGTTTTAGATTTTATTTAAAAGCAGGCACAGCTGACAGCAAAGTGCCCCTCCCGTCATGCCGAGGCCTCTCCTGAACCAATAACTCATTGCAATATTTAGGAATTCCTTATAGATCACCCATTTCAATACCCATCATAATCTTCAAACACACACGATCTACCGAGGATCGTTGCGCCAGCCAGAGTGACTGACCCTGTTCAGGATAATGAGCAAAGGCTAACAATGGACCCCGCAGATGGGGGTCAAATTTCCCATTGGTGGTGAATGTGATGAGCTAGGACTGTGGATGCATGGGCCGCATAAGGCAGAAGAAGAAGTAGACCACCTTAATGACCATCTGCATTCTCAGTAACCAATGGAATGTGACTGAAGAACTCCTGGGAATGAGGACGGTTTCCCCAAAAGTAAAATCCTTCTAAGTCTCTCAGTCTCAAGGATTTCAGTACTGACTCAGCCAAATACTACTAATTTTGCAATAGATTATAGTATGACTGCAAGCATAAAAAATATAGTTGAAAAGATCCCTTTAATTTCAATAGATAGAATAAATATAGTATTCTATTTCTAAGCAACAAAAGTCTGTTACTTGAAAAAAATGTGAAGTGTCCTTGAATTATATTCTGCTGGTGGTGCTCTTTAGGCATTTTATAATTGCTTCTATGTATTATCTAGGGCTTTAAAGAGGAGTTTTAAAGAGAAGTTCACCGTATCAAGTTTCAAAGGTTTTCAAACTGTTTCGCTCCATTCATTGTACACTTGTTTTATTTTTTGAGGCCAAGATGTGTGACTTTACATTAATATTATGTTTTATTTTTCACTTGTCAGCCTAGTTTCAAAGCAAATCCGAGTTCTTTTGAAGGTAGTTAGGAGCTTTGCCTTCTAAATTCTTGCTAGTTCTTTTGGTATTAAAAGGGATTACTTTATACTCTCTTAATTTGGCCTACTTTTTACTATTTTGCATGTTATGGTTATCACTGTTGTCAAACTTGTGGGCCTGGAGCGTCTTAATGTAATTTTTATCCCCTTAATTTGAATATTTATCCTGATACTCCTACAATTTTTTGGAAACCTCACATGAGGTCTGCTGTGTACATTCCTTGCACTTCCAAAATTCCCATTTATATTGGAGGAATGCAATGTCAGACTCAAAGACCAGCATTTTCAAAGGAGCTCAACTCAGTGCCCATTGTGTGCCTGATCCGGCCCCACTCACACCAACGGGAACTTTACCATTGATTTCAACGGGCTCAGGATCAAGCCATAGGTGCTGAGTGCTTTTGAAAAGGGTTATGTTTAACTAAATGTGTAAATGGGAGCTGAACGCTTTAGAAAATCTGTCACCAATTGTAGTAGCTGAATACTTGGAAACTTGGCTCTGAGCGCTTTTGAAAAGCTGGCCCATAACCATAGCAAGTTGCTTTATCATGGTTCTGTTCATAGTTCAGCATTTTCAGCTTCATCCTTAGTGCCTGTTGAAGGCGGCATAAGCCAAAGACATTCAACAACTCATAAGACTCTATCCTAGGTAGTATTGGTGGTTTCAGATTTTCAAAAGTGGTTTTTAATTCCTCAGTTTTTGGGTCTCTGACTTGAGACCCTGATTTTCAGACATGCTGAGCACCTGCTTCCCCGGTTGAAGTCAATGACTGCTGCAGGTGTTCAGTGTTTCTGAAAGATGCCTCGAATAGAGCATTAAAATTACTTGGCCCTTGTGGAAATTTTGACCCAAGGTTATAAAGCTTGGGTTAAAATAAATAATTGAAAGCTTTCTTTTTATCAGGATGTCTTTGTATTTCATTTCTCCAATCAATGCCTCTGAAAGATTCCAGCTTAATAAGATAGGAAACTGAACTCACCTATCCATCAATGAGGTATAATGTAGTAAGTGGCCATTGAAATGCCCACAGTTGTGACTTAATCTAAATTTAGAGAGATCAGCTTTAGAGATCAATACCATAAGTCAGTGGTGGGCAACCTGCGGCCTCTGGTCTACATTCGACCCATTAGGGTAATTCACTGGTGGGCTGCCAGACCATTTGTTTACATTTTCATGGCCATCTGCAGCTCCCAGTGGCCACGAACTACGAACCACACCCACTGGGAGTTGCGGGCAGCCTTGCAAATGTAAACAAACCATATGGTGGCCCACCAGCTGCATGTTGCCCACCACTCCCATAAGTTCTGTAGTTTAGTTTTACCCACCATTTGCCTTGTTTGAAAGTAGATAATGAGACGATACAATATAGTATCAAGAGTGCTAAACAACCGTCATTTAATTTTTGTAATAATATCTGAAAGCTTTACAGTCAAAATACTTTATTTTGTGTTGTCCATATACTTCAGCTAAAGAAGGAGGGACTATGATTTAGATGTGACTTGTCATAAGTGTTTGCACACATGTTTTCTCCAGCAAATCAGCCTCTTTACAGTTAAGGTCAATTTACAGTAAGTGTGAAGCCAGCAGAATGCCATTGACTTCAGTGGGAGCTGAAGGATGTTCAGCAGCACCTCTGAGAAAAAGACCAAAGTTTAATTTAGGTACCTAATTATGGAATTAGCTCCAATTTTGGCTTATTCCTCTATTTAATAGAATAACAAAAATATAGGGCCCTCGACAAATCATCAAGGGCTGCCCCTTGTGCTAAGGCAGGACCAACAAAACCTAGATCAGCCCTGACAAGTGTGTGCTTCCAATGATGGGAATTACACAACCTCCCTTGGAAGCCTATTCAAGAACTTAACTATCCTTATAGTTAGAAGGCTTTTCCTAATATCTAACCTACATCTCCCTTGCTGCAGATTAAATCCATTGTTTCTTGTCCTACCTTCAGTGGATATGAAGAACAATTGATCACCATCCTTTATATATCATACCTTAACATATCTGAAGACTGTTATCAGATTCTCATGCAGTTTTCTTTTCTCATGATTAAACATATCCACTTTTTTAACCTTTTCTCATAGGAACATTTCTTCACTTTGTCAGATATGTTCTTTGAATTGTTTCCTCTCCATGAATCTTGGGGCACTTTTTCTAGACTAAAGGAAAACTTGTTGCCAAAGTAAGCAACAAACTTTGACTATGGGTTGGACACTTTGGACCTGATCTAACTCCTGATGAAATCAGTGGAAATTGACTTCAGTGGGAACTAGATCAAGACATTTGAAAGTAAGGGCTGGCTTTTCTTCATAGTACTTCCATCCAGGGCTGGCGCCAGGTATTTTTCCAGCCTAGACAGCAAGTGCAGGAGAGGGCGCCGGCGTCCGTCATCCTATCATCCGCCGAATTGCTTGTTGAGCTGCCACAGAATTGATGGCAGTTATTCGGAGTTATCTCAACAAGCCGCCTTCATTACGGCGGAAATTCAACAGACACCAGGATGGCGGACAAGCCATCGAGCTGCCACTGAATTGCCACCGAGGAGGGCAGAAAGCCGCCCTCCAAATTCTGTTGCCATAGGCAACCGCCTAGGTTGCCTAATGGGTAGCACTGGCCCTGCTTCCATCCCTGTTAAAATAATAGCATTCCCGTTGTTGCTGATGATCCTGTGTTCATACACGCTCTCTCAACTGCTTAGCTGTTTCAGGGACTTTTCACATGGTACCCCACAGGATCCACAAACATGGCTGTTAAAAGTTCAAATACAACTCAAATTGCTCCTGGCCTTTGATTTGTATGCATGTATGCATTTATTTATTTATTTGGTAGCAAAGTCATCTGTTACCACTGCTAACAATTGTGCTGCAAGTCTTGTGTTCTTATGGGTTTTTCTTATTTCATTTTAAAAAAATAAGTTTCTAGCCCTTATGGTTCCAGAGAAAAACCTGAAAACATAATCTGTGAGGACTCTAAAACCTCAGAAACTATAAGGTGAATAAATAGAATCCCAAATTTATTATTTTTTAAAAAAAAAATCATGATTTTTAATTCATAATTTTGGGAGAGACTTGCTCCTGATATTTGAACATTTGTGATTGACGATATTGGACTCAAAGATAGTGACAGGCCACAATAAGAAAAGACATTGCTAAATCCTGTTTTCAAGGCATCATGAAGGATTCATTAATTAGTAATGTGTGGAAAGGCTATAGTGCAACTGGGAAGATTTTAGAATGTGAGAGATTTGAACTTGATCTGATTGATAGAGCAGCACCTGACATCAGCGTTCCTCTCTGTGAGACAAAAGTCATTTGTAAACAAACTCTGAGACATTAGTGATGACATCTGGAAATAATTGAAAACTTGTCCTAGTGATACCAAAACAGAAAAAATGATTCCAAATGAGTCAGAAAAAACAAATCTTAGCTCTTGACTCAACCTCCAAAGGAATGAGTCAGAAACTAAATATACCAAGTAGGCTAAAATCATGAAAAAATAATTCAGCAGAAGGAGGAAGAAACAATGGTATATTTAAACCTCGGGGCTCTCAACCTAATTCAGACACCGGCTGATGTGATTAAACTTTGGGAACTAATTCATTCATATGAAAAAGGACATAATGTATTTTGATCAGTTTGCTCAGGTATTATAGAGTAATTTGATCACCTAGCTATAAAAAGTTATTCTTTAACAAGGGAAGTCAGAATCCCAAATGAGAGGGAACAACAACAACAAAAAACCCTCAAGGAAGACATATGTAATAACAAAAGATGGCTGCAGTTAAAAGTTGCATTTTCACACATTGGGCTCAAGTCTGCAGTTGGTCAACTCCCACTGAAGTCATTGGGAGTGCTCAATGCAGAGGGCTTCCAGAATCAAGGCACTTTTTTTGACATTATGAATACTACATGTGCTGTGATATATGCAACTGGTAATTACATGTATTGCAAAATCAGCTGCTCATTACAAAGAGATGGAAAAGGACTCTAGACACTACAGTGAACACCCAGACATCACAATTGTAGTATTTTAGAAAGATGCATATAAGAATATAGGGCATGATTCACCCCTGCTTGTCTCTTGCATAAGTATGGAGTGTGGGTGTAAAACGGAACGAGACCCTAATTCTTCATTCACTCGAGTCGTATTTTACATTCAGTTTGCCCAGGTGTAAGTGACTAGCTATGGTTCAAGTCAGTAGAAGATCAGACCTATTAGCTTTATAAGTTCATAGTGAGTGACAACTGGAACATAAATGTTTTCACGGTGGAAAGGGAAATTAAGGACATCATAAACCAGTCCTTCTTCCTCCACTCCATTACCAGCACCACATAAAAGTTCAAACACAGCAGACTTGGGCCTGCATAACAGACTGTTTTTTAAAACAAAACAAAACAGACAAGAAACCCCCAAGGAATTTGTGTCCCATACTGCCTCAGTGAATGAATTTTTGTTCAATTTTTCACTCTTTAACATGTGGAGTTTGGGAGAAATATTTTTGCATATAGAAATATTGTGAGCCTGTGGATGGATGAGGAGGGATATGTATCTTATTCTGTTTGATTTCTTCTCGGTTAGTACATAAGAAGAGAGAAATAGAATACATAGTAGATGCACATTCTCCCACTTATGGGAAGACACACAATGAGGAACTTTTAAAATACGTATAGCTTAGATATGCACAAGTTATTTGTGGGATTCAAGAAATCTTCAGAGACTCCTTGAGTTGTATAAATATTCATCCTATTAAAAAAAGGAACAGGAAGAAAATGTAAGGAAAAAGAGTAGTGGCACAAAAGCTAACCCCATTAGCTCGACATGACTAATGTACAAGATAATGAGAAAGAATCTGAACTTGGGAGATGGTAAAATGATCACCTTTACAGCCATTGCCTAACAGCAGATTATCTGTATGAGTCAAAAAGAGGATCTGAATAACTTCATGCTATTTTTTCATTCTTATCACAGATGGTTGCAATCTTTGCCATTTAAAAGAAAACCACCCAAATTAGGCTTTTCACCAATTAGATGTGAAAAGTAATATATAATATCACCCTGTTCACATGTTGCAGATTGTACCATGGAGTGGCTAGTGGTGGTGCAGGGGGAAAGCAAGACGGAAAATTCCCCTTTTCTATTGCAAAAAGAAAAAAACTTCTATATACCCAGCGAAATCAAATGTCCCGGTAGAGGAGGAGTTGAAGATGAAAGCATGATTTTTTCTTATGTAACATGGGATAGGACATCTTATGTACAACCAATATTACACTTCTCTTTGTCCAAGTCTCTCACATCTTAACTCTTTGCTGAAGCACAGGCCAGGGTTTGATCTTGTAGTTGACAAGACCAGTCAGAAGGCGACCTTGAATTCAGATGTTAGTTATCAACTCCCTGCCACCTTCAGAGAAGGAATAACACACAATCGCTTCAGATACAAATTTGTACTAACAAGCAAAGGAGTGCCATTTTAAATGGTACTAGAAAGTCTTAAATAACTTTCTAAATACAGTAAAAGCAATTGGGCAGTAAGACCACTGTAGTTTTCTTGTACAGCCTTCCACAAACTTTTCCTGGAATGCCATTCCACACCCCTGAGCTTCTTTTAGGAACTCAGTACACAATGGACAGCTCTGGAAAATTCTTTTTGGAGTAAACCACATGGCAGTTTTGAAATAGTGTGAGGTATGTAATAAACTGGTAACTACAGACAAAGGCCTTTGTCACACCAGGGTGCCAAGTAAATTATTTGGTCAGCTGTAGCATGTTTATATTAAAAGAGATGTAGAGCTATTGGGAGGGGGGTTCTAGGAGCCTATATAAGAAAAAGACCCCAAAATAAGGACTGTCCCTATAAAATTGAGCCATTTGGTCACCCTAGGTCCTTGTGATATTATTGGGGGTGATCCATATTTCCTATAGGTGGCAATGGTTGGATGCTCATGCATCTCAGTTTTGGAGCTCTTTAAGTGTCATCATTGTCATGTGGTGTCATGATGTGATGATGTATTGTGACATGTTGTATCACAAAAATATGTTGCATTAAAAATCATTCTGTTACATTGCAACTTGAAGACAGGATATTGCCATATCATTATGTAAATATCATCTCAAATGGGAAACCTGATTAGAACCCAGGCATCTTAACTCAGTTATTTGCTCACACCTTGATAGACAACATTCCCTCTCTTATTTCTCTTTCAACCCAACTTTCTGAGGCTTCCATTGAAAGGCTCAAGACTTGTAACAAGACCAATTTTCAGCTATTATCTGTAAAAGCACCGAGGATCTAATTCTCTCCTGCCTTGCACCTTGTGAAGTCATTTACTTCTGTGCAAAGTGGTTGCAAACCACTCTGGTATTGGGTGGGCTAGAAATACATAGGAAGGTTGGATGAATAATTGGCATAAATCCAAATTCTTATGCAAGTGGATATTTGTGATCAGTCAGGACACCGGTTACTAGTCTGTCATAATCGATTTGTTTTAGTGACTATATTACAGTATCAGGCAGTCAGGATTGAGACACATTTTGCTAGGTACTGTACAATAATAAATACCATTTTTAATAAACAATGTCAATGATCCACAATTGCCCCTCCTCCTGGCCACCATTAGCTGGCCGATTTTGTTTTGTAAATTTCACAGCAGAAGAACCCCAGCAAATCTCATTCTTTAATTGATGTCAATGGGACTAAGAGTTTACTAGAAGTTGACCAATAAATGCTTTGCTGAACAGTGACTTTGAATAGGAACTTGGAGAGTTTAGTGGCTTGTTTATTATTTCAAGGAGCATGTCCCATGCCTAAGGGAAACCATAGGAGAAAACCTGGAGATTTATGTGGGAGACTACTGATGTGCTGGAACCAGAATTTCCATTTAATGGGAAATTCCATGATTCTGACATTTATTTTCATCCCAAACTGAAAGAAAAGGTCAAATTTTTAAATTTCCCATGAAATTAAATTAAAAGAATAAATCTGTTTGGGTTAATCAAAACATTTATTTGGTTAAATAAAGTCTTTTTTATATTCTTATTAGGCAAGTCACTTCTTATCTTATATGATGATCATCATGATAAATAATATGATTTTTGAAAAGAGAAGTTGCTTCAAAATGAAAAATTGAAACATCCATTCTGAAAATGTTGAAATAAAAAGTTTTTTTCTCCCCAAATGTAATTTTTTGTCAAAATCATCATGTTCCTCTGGAACTTGTTGATTTTGACTAAACAGCATTGTTCAAAGGAAAAATGTGCTGACAGAAATTTTTCAACCAGCTCTAATACAGACATTAGTATTGTACTTTAAGCAATACATATGAATATTAATGGACCCAGGAACTTTGGCTTCAGAAATGAAAATAGTAGTCAACCTTTAATTCTCTAGGCCCAGATCCTGCAAACACTTATGGACATGCTTAACCCTAAACACATGAGAAGCCCCATTAATGCCAATCGATCTACTCACATATGCCCTGATCCAGCAAAACCTTTATGCATGTGCTTGACTTTATTATCCTGAGTAGTCCTAAAGTTAAGCATGTGCATAAGTGTTTGCAGGATTAACACCATAGTTATTTAAGTATGTGTGTACGTTCTGCAGGATTTGGGCCCTAGATGGTGGTAGCAGTAGTAGAGCTTTATCAAATTCTCCATGGGATATTCCTGCTTATCAAGAGAGAGATTTTCTTCAAATGTTATATTCGGCCATTTCCTAATTTCTCTTTGGTTCCCCTTCTTTCTTCATTTTTCACTCATAAAATAAAGAATATTAGGATGATTGTGGCATATTTTTTACCTTCCGATATCCACTTCCTTCCTTTAGACTTGTAGTCTTCTTTGTCAGAGAATGTAGATGGTAAAATGCATGTCCAATAAACCCAGTCAAAAACAGAACTGATATTTACTGAACCCAGAAAACAACTGCACCGATACAAAATTGTATAGTAATTATATTTCCACTCAGAGAAAGATATTAAATATGGACAGCCAAAAGATTCTGAGATTAAATTATTTAATTTATTATTTGAAAAACCCCATGTTGATTCATTTCTCTGGTCTAGCATGAGGTATTTGACTGACATAGTGTGTATTCATTAACAATAAAATGTGAGCTGTAAATTATGTCTCTGAATTATTTTAATCCAAACGCTTCTCTAAATTCATTATACATCACTGAATACTAGAAAAAGAGACACAGACTCCACAAGAAAAACAACTCCTCTATTTTATATGGTAAGGTATATGGATTTTGTCTGGTTCATATGATTTGTGATATATATTATCATGATACTTCAATTTCAATGAACCAGAAACAATGGACGTTTCTTAATACAGTAGTTCATAAATATTGAACAGTGCAATCTTCCGCTAGACAGGACAACTGTCAATTCATATAGCTGTTTGTTGCCATGAGACAAAACGTGTTATGAAAGCTGGTAACAAGTATGCTGTTTAGACAGTTAAGTATAGTTTTTGGACAGGTTAATACAGTTAAGACAGTTAATTTAAAAGACCATAAGAAACAGTAGCTTGACTGTTGGTAGTTTTCTCATATAGGTGAACACAACGATTCTCATTATATTTGAGGATACTTTGTACTGGTCTCTTAAGACAGGAGAATCTCTAAATAGAACAAAATATCAAATTTTGAAATTTGCAAAGACATAAAATATTTAGTTTGAGGTTGATAAAATGTTTTGTTTTGATAACATTGAAACCTTTCAATTTGATTTCAACATTTAAATGTGTATATGATCATTTATAATGTAATATAAAAGACACTTTGAAAGTATTACAGTTATTGCAATTGCATTTACA
The DNA here is from genome assembly GCA_007922305.1 of Dermatemys mawii. NCBI lineage: Eukaryota > Metazoa > Chordata > Testudines > Dermatemydidae > Dermatemys > Dermatemys mawii. The sequence continues at coordinate 14,931,401 of ML677344.1, read as the reverse complement.
TAGGTGTTCAAGTCAAACACGTTAGTCAAAATGTCTTTATCATTCAGCAGCAGAGGGAAGTGCATTGGGCAAGTCCATGAGGGAAGTAGGCAGCCTTTGCCAATGGATGCAGCCTGCAAGTATATGATCTGCATAATCTAAATGGCCATAGTGCCAAAGGGAATACTCATGAAGGCTCCACTTATAGTCATTAGCAGCACATCTGATCACTCTATATCTGAAGCAACTGAGCTTTGCCCACAGTTGGTGTGAAATGAGGACTGGACTGTTGGATCTGTCACAAGATAGGCATTGGCTGTGTATGAAGCTTGTTCTTGTCACCTGCTATGCTCTCTGGAGGTGACACTGAGGTTAGCAGAGCTTGGAAGAGAACAAAGGAGCATTCATGACACTGAGGTTCTTTAAAGGATTTGTCCAAATAGAGTGCCTTGAGCAAAGATGGTAGATCAGTGGATTGGACATATCTTTTAACAGGGGTACATGCAGCACTGGCAGCCAGGGCGTGCTGGTTGGTCTCATGGTACCAGTTGTTATTATATACATAGTTTAATTCAGCTGTGTCCACTACTACTGAGTAAGAAGAGCTGAGCCACACTGGGGAGCAATACTCTGTGAGTGAAGAGCACAAGGCAAGCCCTGAGCTTCTTAGTGTCTGCACACAGTCCTTTCAAACTGAAAAAGCTAAAAACCTCAGTGTGAAAATGTGGAAATAGAATGTTATGACCTAATCAAAATTAAAATTTGTTTTCTGAAATAAAATGCCATTGAAATGGACATGTTCCTGTGGAAAGTTTTGATTTCAATGAAATGGCATTTTATGACACTCCTCCTCCTCCCCCCATCCCGCCCCCACCCCCGCTCAAAAGTCAATTGGAAAAATTTCAACCAGCCCTAGTCTTGTAATTGAAGCACTTGTCTGGAACTCAAAAGACCTGTGTTCAGTTCCAAAAACCTCTAGATGCTACTGTAATACAAAATACTTAATCGTAAATTGAAAGATTGAGTTAAAACAACCACCTTTCATCACTTAAAAACAAAGGCTTTATGTGTGCTTTTTGACCTTTAGAAAAATATTTTTATAATGAATGTATTAACATCTTTACCTTTTAGATCTATAGTATTGACTATATTTCAAATACCACAGAGGTGTTCAGATACACATTGATGTGTGCAGTATGAGACTATGGGTCTGACCTTATATTATTAATACTGTGATAAATAGTGTATAAGGGATTGTTAAATGATTACTAGATATTTTAATAAAATGTAAGCAATTGTTGTTCCACAGGTCAATAGGGTGTTTATAATCATGACATATAACTATAACACATGCTACTCATTTTTGTAATATGTTTATTACAGACAGTATTTGTTTGTTAACCCTTTATAATGTACTCTTAATATTAAGTATGACCTGAATATATAGTGTTTTCCCTTTGGCTTGAGTGGTTAGCCAAAATTTGAGGCTCTGCAGAGTTGTTTCCATTAGGATCATATAAACAAGGTGTATTTTTCGTGGGTGGTTTTACAAGAACAAAAAAACCCTTTTCTGTAGAAAGCAGACATTTTTGTGAAAAATTTAGTTTAGTCATCAAAAGTCTGTTTCAGTGGAAACATTTTTATTCAGACCTAATCAGGCGACTCCTTTGTTCTCTTCCGAGCTCTGATAATTATTCACCGCAGGCAAGTCGGTTAACCTTCTGTCTCACGGTACTGACTTGTATTTCAGATACAATGCTTTTCCAAGTGACAATGGTGTGAGTGAATCCTAATTAATTAATATTTTAACAATGATTAAGACCCTTCTGTGGCAAGCCAGACCTCAAAGTAACCCCCTGTAACTCCCATATTCATCATTTAAATATAGTTGTGAAATTTCATACAAGGCATAACAAGTAAGCATCATATGAAAGGTCATTATCTGCTGAAATCCATTATCCTGTCAAATGTGTATATCATTACTGTCTTTGTTATGAGATTTTGCTGTATGGTTGCTATTGAAATATGCTGTACATTTGGGAGTCACCCACTGCTCATACTCCAGTAACATCAAAGGAGGTGAACCACCTCTCAGGCTGGGGGCTTGGGAGATTTGATGGTACCTTTCTCTGTGGGATTCATGAGTGGCTCTGGGAGCATTCATGCAACATAGCTGGGTGAGGGGCTTCACATGCTGTTGTACTGAGTGATAACAGCACCTAGAACGGTTCTTTGTTATCTGTGTGGTATGTGTGGGATGTATTTGTACCCAGCTGTTCTGGTGACATCTTGGCCCATGTTCATTTTATTAGTGACTTTTAGCAGCCCTCTTCTTGCCAACTTCTGTGAGCAGGGACCTGCCTCTGGCTCACAGCCCAACTTTGTTATGTTAGCAACGTCTTGACCATTACTTCAGCTCAGGCCTCAGGCCTCATACCGAGCCTCAGATACCAAGAGTTTATGTCTCAGGGCCTCATCTTACTACACCAGTGTTTCAATCTGTGTATTAGAAAATGGACTAATTTACTGTCTGAACTAGAGATGGGCTCCAAAAATTCTAATCTTGGTTTCGAACTTCTAAAAGTTCAAGGATTTTTGGATACACTATTCCAATTCAGACAAGTCAGTAATTTAACCTATCAATTTCCACCTCTGACTTTCTTTTTAAAAAGCTTTGTTGGTGGCATGCCATCTTGCTAGGGGATTCAGAGACATTGAAGCATTGTCCTGTTGATTCCCCTCCATTACATCAATCCAGGACAAGGTAGCACTAAGAACTGTGTGCAGTATTGTTCCTGAAACACCTGCAAGTTTTCAAGTGAAGCAAGAAATTCTTCTTCCAGCATTTCCAAGACTCTGAATATTGTCTGTTCACCAAAGTCTTCTCTGAACAGGACAGAGAATCTGGATACTCTCTGTTCTCTTCCCAGATATTTTTGGGAAACAAAAGGGCTTACAGATTCAGAGATTCCAAGGCCAGAAAGGACCACTCTGATCATCTAGTCTGACCTCCTGTATAACAGAGGCTATAGAACTTCCCCAAAATAATACTTGTTTGAGCAAAAAAAAAATTCCTGATTGAGTTTAAAAATATCCAATATTAATGTAAAATGCCAGTGATGGAGACTTCACCACCACTGTTGATAAATTGTTTAGATAGTTAATTGTCCTCAGTGTTAAAAATGTCTGCCTTATTTCCACTCTGAATTTGCCTAGCTTCATCATCCAGCCATTGGATATGTTATACCTTTATCTGCTAGACTGATGAGCCCATTATCAAATATTTGTTCCCGAGGTAGCTATTTATAGAATGTAATCAAGTCATCCCTTAACCTTTTCTTTGTTAAGTTTTAAAGTATGAGTTTCTTGAGTCTGTCACGATAAGGCATGCTTTCTAATCCTTTAATCATCAGGCAAAGATGTTCGGTTTTCTGCAGTTAGAAAGTTGGCAACTCTAGTAGTATCTTAAGAATGATATTTTAACTTATTAAAATGTAGAAAATGTTAAAAGACCTCCACACACAAACTGATTAAACAGGCCTGAAATAAATTTTGCTGTACATAATTTATACAGAGAGGAAGCATATGTTTCCTCTGTTGAAAAATGAATCAAACTTTCACCTCTTCAACGTCTCTCACTCAGCGCTGTATTACTTTTTACATGAAGGACTTAATGCCGTCACCATAAGTAACTATAATTAAGGAGAAGAAAGAAGGCAAGACTATAAAACCAATATGCATAACTGAAGTCTTCAGGATTAGCCCTGTTTTCTTTTCAAAGCAATTGTTTACTAGCCTGCAAGACATACCTTATTACTTCATTAGTACTTTAAAAGCTATAGAGATATTAATATGTAAATGCAAGACAATCATTTCAAGGCAATACCACTGCAAATAACAAAAGGTCCTTTATTTCTAGTATCAAATGGCGTAACAGCATTTTTATTTTGTTACATTCATTGGGAGCCAGAATGCCTATAGAGATGATAAGCAACTTGTTTATTAGCTGCACTAGAGAACAGGGCTCATTAAAAAATTTTTAGCGTACAGCAAAGTTTTTAAAACATACACTAACTTTTTAGAAGTCCAGTACACACAACAAGAGAGTTTCTTGGTGATCTGCCTAGAACCAGAGCTATTTTCCCTATTATGTACTATGACTAAAGTAAAAGACATTTCGGAGTTAATTTGTGGTGAACAATTTATTGGGTGTATTTAGCTACTTTCCCTGTTGGTAGAATATCAGTACACAGCAGCACCTATTATAAAAACAAGACCAAGAACAGCATGTTAGAATTAAAGCTGTCTGACAAATGGAATTTCTCTGCTATGGAAAATGTCAAGGTTTTACAAAATATGGTGTCCCAATTCAGGAAAAAAGGAAACATTTTAACTATTTAATGGGACACAAATTCAAACACATTCCCTTTGGAGAGAACCAACAGGAAATTTTTCGGCTTGCTGACTGACCACTCGGATGGGTACAGACTTTATCGGTGGTGCTGCCTAGGAGTCCTAACTATTCCCCTTCTCCGGCATCTCTTGCTAGCAATCACTCCAACACTGTGGAGGTCCTGGTCCTTCAGCCAGGTCACCAATGGAGTTAACCCCCTTCTAGGGTAAGAGTCCAACAGAATACTTAGAATCCAACTTCTGCACAACAGAAAGGGTCTTCAGCCCACCTTTCAACACTTGTGGGTGGCATACCCATGACTCAAGGTTTACAAGGTATCTACTTTATCCTTATCTCTGGAGAGGCAGGGTGGGAAGGTAAGAGAAGGACAAGGCTTATGCTAGTGGTGGGCAACCTCCGGCCCATCAGGGTAATATGCTGGGGAGCCGCGAGACCGTTTGTTTGCTTGCTTTTGAACGGCTGCCCATAGCTTCCATTGGCTGGGAACAGCAAAACATGGCCACTGGATGCTGGCGGCGGATGTGCAAATGTAAACAAATGGCCTGGTGTCCCAACAGCGGATTACCCTGACGGACACCATACAGCCCACGGGCTGCAGGTTGCCCACCACTGCTTTATACCCAGTGGTGCAAGTAAAACTCATTTCTTACCTGCCCCCTCCCACTCTCCCTTCCCCTCCCCAAATCCATCACATGTTTCCTGTTGGGGGTTCTGTCCTCCTGCTGCACCAGCAACTTCAGAGCAGGGCTCTCCCAGGAATCACAGTGGGGAAAGGAGCAGAACTCCTAGCCCCGTCCTCTGCCCTGCCTCGGAGCTGCATCTGTATCCTCCCTCTGTACCATAGCAGCAGCCCTCCCGGAGGACAGGGCTGGGGGTGGTACAGCTGCTGAAAGAGCTGCTGGAATTCTGTTCCTTTCCACGCTGCTGCCCCTCCCAGTGGGGAAAGAAGCAGAACTTCCAGCCCCTCCTCCAAGGCCTCTCCTCCAGCGGGGATACTGCCATGTCTTTCTGGTATGCCATACTGGCTATAAATAGCTTGTTGGTACAGCATACCAGCCTACTTGCACTGCTCTTTATGCCCCCTCCTCGAAAAGGTTGGTTGATAGGGGGGCCTGGGCCCTCCCTTTTCACCAGGCTCCAACCCAGTCACCTATGAGAGGCAGCCATATCAAAGACCCTGGATTATTGTAATGAAATCATTTGTTTTTAAATCAATCCACAGAATCAGAGAAATACAGAAGTGGAACAGTCCCCATCCATTCACCCTCACTGAGGCAGGATTAAATTTACCTAGACAAAATATTTGTTTAGGTGTTCTTTATCATTTATTTATTGTGTGATGACATTTGGAAAATGCATTTTAAAATTCCATTGTAGCACATATTGTGTTGCATTCACCAAAGACCCACCTCCTTTACAGACTCTTTCCAGATCTGGTGGGCACAAGAGGACTTTTTCTTTGAAAATGTCAACTTTTCCTAAATTTCAGGGAAGCCAGAGAGAAAGAGATACATTTCGCTGTGACTGATACCTGTCTGCATGAATAACTAGCATCTTCACTGAGAAGATTCCCTTGAGGATATTGATGTCCACAGAGATGAAATCTCCTCACACAGTGATGTATTATCTTGGCAGATGTTCCAAAATGAAACTTGCAGAACTAGAAATGGTTACTCCTGTCAATGTGTATCAATAAATAACAAAATAAAGAGATACGTAACCAGAAGAATTATGCTCAAATAATAGTGAGGGCTGACAAACCCACAAAAACAAAACAATTCATTGTGAAGGCTGAAAGTCTATCGTTAATTTACCGCATTGTGGTTTGTTATTCTAGCATATCTTCACTGTGCAGGAAGAAGTGATTATTCCTGGTCATTTAGAGGACTGGAAATCAGAATTTCTATATTTGACTCCTGGCCCTGCCACTGACTTTTTGTGTGACCTTCATATGATCTGTGTATGCTCCCATGTGCCCTTTTGTAAAATGGGGTTAATATTGGTCAGTTTCATAGGGCTGTTGAGGCATAATTAATATTTTAAATTGCACTGAGATTTCTAATGAAAAACACATTACATTCAAATTAGTATTATATTTGAGTCATCCACATTTGGGGACCCCTATGATATCTTGACTTAAGGATAAGGTGAGTGAAAGGCAGAATTTCGGCCCTCATTGTGATTTATTTGATTTTATAGATTTAAATAGACTCCCAACGTTAAATGAATATTGTAGACATGGTGACAGGTATTTGCATATCTTGTACATATTCATTCATTTTTAAAAGGTATGTGACTTAGCCAGCATAAGAGACATTTTGGTCTGTTCTGCTAATATAAATTCTCAAAAATAAAAGTATTATATTCTTGCTAGAGAACAGCTTCTTTGTGCTATTATGAAATGTCAGTAAAATCATCATTAAGACAAATTTCAGAACTATTATTCAAATCTTTAACTCCGTGAATCTTGGCAGTCGTCGTTTAACAGGGAGGTGTTATTCTTTAATATAAAGGAGTAATTTAAAATTTTGCCATAGATTTTCACCTCCAAAAAATGGTGGTCGAACTGAGATTATCTTGGAGAAAGACTTCTGTGCCATGGATTTAGAGACAGGAAAGTTTGTTTCTGAGTTCTGTTTCTGGCTCTGCAACAGACTTTCTGTGCGACATTGACCTTTGTGTCACTTAGGACAAAATTTTCAAAAGCATCCACTAGTTTTGGGTGATTTGGCTTTTGAATGTTCCACTTGAGGCAATGGCATTGTCTGGCTCCATTGTGAGAAGGTGCTGAGCCCTCCTGAAAGATTCTGAGCATATTCATCTCCCACTTAATTTAATGGGAGTGAGAGTTGCTCATCACTTAAGTAAATCAGGTCATACCTGTCAAGGCCATCCCTAGCTATTCTAGGGCCCTATGCAGCTCCTCCCCACCTCACAGGGTGTATGTGGGGGGCCTCAGGCATCCAAGGGGAGGAGGGAGCGGAGGACCTGGCCCCAGTGCTCCACAGTGGGGGCAGGCTGGCTTGAGGGGCAGGGGAAACCACCCCCCAGCACTCACTGGCAGGGAGGCTGGGGCTGGGTCACTGCACTTCCTATTGCTGGTGAGTGCAGGCCCAGCCCTGCTGGGGTGGGGCTGGGGCGGGAAGAGGTAGAAAGAGACAAGGCAGAGCGAAGCAGCAGTGGGAGCCTTGGGGAAGAGCCGGAACAGGGGCTGGAGGAGCAGCATGCACTGGGCAGGGCACCTGGTGCCCTACGCAGCAGCGTAATTTGCATAAGGGTAAGGACCTCCCTGATAGCTGTCTCAAGTTGATACTGAAAATTACAGGGCCCTCTGAATATCTAAACCTTAACCTTTCTAGGCTTCAATTTACCAGTTTGTAAAATGGAGAAAATCATTGGAGTTGGGACACTGTTCCAGTATTATCTACTGAGCTCCCCACCCTTCAACTTCACCCTGCCCCCCAACACTCCTCCCCAGCACCCCACCAACCAGATCTCATGCTTCTTATGCCCCCTCCCCTTTGGTTACGGTGGCATCTGGTTGTGTGGGAGTGGAGGTTAGAGGAGTATAGGGCAGGGGTTAGGGGGCCAGGCTGGCAGGGATCTCTCCAGTCCGAGATGCTCCTATTTAGGGCTACACCACTGGAGAAAATACCTCCAGCAGGGGATTGGAAGGTTTGGTTTCATTAATGTTTGTAAAGTGCTGTGATCAGCTCAAACAAAAGAAGCCGATAGAAGTGCAGAGTATTATTATTAACTGAAAGGGTCCAACTGTGTTTTTTCTTAATTGTTCATATGCTTGTTCTCTCACTCAGTGAGGTTTTAGTAACATGAAGGCATCCTTTATAACTGAATGTTCCAGGTGCCAAAGTTCATACTGAAATACGTAAGGTGATGACTATTACTCATGTATCCTAAACCCTCACATTTTCAAAGTTGGTTACTTACATCAAACCCTTTGAATGCCTAAATATGGCTTTCGGTGCCTAACCTCAGGCATGTTAAGTTTGATAGGGGAGATTTTCAAAGGCACAGAGGGCAGTTCCTTTAAAAGTGACCACCTGATAGTGTTGGCCCCGGCTTCTATCACTGTCTAAAGCAATGTATAAAAACCGCATTCTGTTCTCACTGACCCATGCAACCTATGCATTTCAGTGCAGCTGCATGGGGAAAGGGGAGTAACTGACGGAAGCCTGTAGATCTCTGTTCTCAAGAGCTCTCTGTACAAGGTTATTCAAGTACTCTCCTACAACTGCCAACAGGTTTTCACCACTAAAGCGTGTGGGAGCTCCCTGATGCATACTGTGTTCTCTTTCAGAACAAATAAGGGGAAAGGTCCAATGCTTGTCTCTTTCTCCAGGCTTTTCTCTTTCTCTCATTGTGCAGGGAGTTCAGTTTAATGAACGATATACACCTGAATGATTACGTACTTAATTAAAACCTACTGGACATGGCGTCTTGGAGACATGCACTTTCTCACCTAAATTATGAGCCAATACTGACAGCGTTTGGTTTTCTGAAACTCTAAAGGTGCATTTTTGCTTTGTACGTTCTGAGGATAAAATGATTGTGTGCCCCTGAAAACTGGGAATGGCTCTGTTTTCAGGGCCTATCCCAGTCAGTTTCACAGAAAAACTCAGTGTTATGGAATGTGCCTTGATATCACATCCATGTTTCTTGCTGTGTATTTGTTCATTTTCAAGGATTTCTTAGACATCTACTTTTTGACCTTCAGTAAAGCACTAATAAAATCAGAGAATGGAAATCATTAGAAGTGACCTTTTCCATGCTCTGCCACTAATGTATAGTGTGATCTTGGGCAGGTCACTAAATCAATCTGTGCCTCAGTTTCTCCAGCTATAAAATGGAGATAAATACCTAACTTTGGATAGCTTTTAGAGATCCTTGGATGAATGGCCAAATGGAAATTATTATTAATATTATTTATTATTATTAGTTTCAGGCAATAGACTATGTCTTGTTTCTTTTTTTTATTTTGCTCAGTTTTCTTGTTGTCTTCCCCAGTGGATTTTACCTATTTCTTTTTTGTTTCAAGAGGATTCTAATTGCACTGTGCTATAGCAGACTTCCTTTAAGCAATTTGACAATGATAATAATACTAGTAATAACTGCTACTCCAGGATGTTGGAAAATATGAAATAAAAATGCCAGATTGCCTCGGACTCATCATCCACCCAGTCTTAATCCAACAGTGGCTAGCACCAGATGCTTCAAAAGAAGACACAAGAGACCCTGTAGTAGGTAGGTGTGGGGTAATCCCCCTTCCATGAAGGAGGTTTCATCCTAATCTCTAATAGTTAGACCCTAATGAATGAGATTTTATATCCCTTGCAAAAAGTGTTGTTAGTATTAGTATAACTTCATATTATGTTAGCCATATAACATCCATTCCCCTTTTGAATTTTGCTAAATTCTTGTCCTCAACAATATCCTGTGGCAATGAGTTCCCACGGTCTAATTATGCATTGTGAGGAAAAGTTTTCTATTAGTCTTCTATCCATTTTGAATGTGCTGCCTTTGAGCTTCATTGACTGTTCATTATTTTATATACTTTTGATATATTCATATACATTTTAACAGGGATTTGGCGCAATCAAATTTTTGCATTGCTCCCCTCCAGCTCTGGGCATAAACCTGCAGCTCCATGCTCCAACTCCAGACTCCGCTCCAAAGCGCTGCATTTTCATGTCAACATTTTCAAAAAAAAAAAAATTCCTTCAGCTTTCAGAAGTAATTTAAGTTTATCATTCTTTGTTTGTATAGTCAGGTCCCAGAGACCCCACTCAGGGTCAGGGTCCCATTGTGCTGAGAAGACATAGCTCTTGCTCCAAAAGGTGGTAAGAGTTAGATTTCAATCCTGCAGTTGATGGTGTCCAGGCATATCCCTGCACCTAAACTTAGCCCCCACGGGGGACTTCACACAGAATCATTTGCGGGAATTGGGCTTTAGGCAAAGTATTCAGGGTACTGGCTGGAAAAAGTCACCTTAGATCTTTATCTTCTTCGTACTTGTTTAAATATTAGTTATATAAACATTGAAACGCTTTAGTTTCCAGAGATTTTTTTCATGGGGACTACAGCATTCTGGGTGCAACTGAAGGACGAGATTTATATAATAATAAAGGAGAATGGGTAAAAGGAGAGAGAATATGGAGGAAGGACAGGGAGATAGGAAGAGGAAAGAAATGAGGGGAGCTCTCAAAAGGAGAGTTTGGGGGTGATAGGTTAGGTCACTGAGGTCTTGCAGAGACAGAGGGAGCCAACTATCAGTGGTAATTAGAGCTGGCAAAAATCTGAATTTCTCTTTTAATTTTGAATCAACATTTATTTTGAATCAACATCAATCAATTTTGAATTAACATTAAAGTGCTTTGTCCTTTGGTGGTACATTACTCATGGGGACTGTAGTTCAAGTTTCCTGATGCTCCCATTCTCTCCTGTCAGCCAGGCTCCTTGGCTGGACTACATCTTCCATGAATCCACTTGACAAAATGGATGCTCCTTAGCTGATGATGGTGGAGATATCCAGCTTGCAGGAGATCCAGCAAATTCTTCTTGTTCGTTGGATATTTTCCACTAGTTTCATCTACCTCTCTAAATGGACAAGGTTTTCAAACTAGGCACAGCAATACCAGCAGCCCCAAATGCATTCCAAGATCCACGTGGTCTTGAAGTACCTGTTGCACCCGAAGCAATCAGGTTTTTCACTGAGTTCACTGTGGGTTCATCTAGTGGCAATTTCAGCTTGAAGAACAAAAAGTTGTTTGTCTCACAGTAACCGATGTTCTTTGAGCTGTATAGTTCCTATACATATTCCATTACTCAACTGCTTTCCCTGCTACTCCAGAGTCATAATGTGGGCTCTTGTGGTAGTGAACATACTGAGGCAGGGCGGGGTGGCTCCATCCGTTATATCTTCAAAGAGAGGAAGAGTTATGTGCTGCTCCAACGTGCACTGCTGACTAGATGTATTCTCCAACATGTGTGCACTCAACAACTGTGGAATATGTATATGGACTAAACATCTCAGAGAGCATGACATACTGTACTGTACTCTTTTCCTTCTTCAGATGTTAATAGCCTTACCTGCAAGGAATGCAAGCGCTTTTTCTTTGACTATTGGCATAGAACATAGTTTCCTTCCCAGTTATTTTCTATGTGATGTTGCCTGTATTACTTAGAGAGATGTCACTCTAGCTCTTCTCAAGATGCCACCTTATACGCCTCCACAAAGCACCCCGTGACTTGAGAGTTCCAAGGTTGCAGGCAATCTTGAGTCTGTTCTCTGATAGTGCAGAGTGCAGCCATCCTTCCATTTGTATGGGCTGACTCTAAGAATTGAAAGTGAGAATTGAAAATCTGAAACTGAATTAAAAATAGAATCTCCTAAAGTCAATTATTATCTGCTGTCACAGTTAACACTATTGTTGAACTTAGTGTGAATGGATAAGAACATCCTTTCTTTGAATGCGAATGGATGAAAGGGGACCACTATGAAAGAAAAGCTGTTTAGATGTTCTATTAGACTCTTCTCTCTGTGGGTATGTCTACTAGGGAGTGGGGTGGGCTTCAGAATCTGAGCTCCAGCCCAAGCTGCAACTTCAAAGCTCTGTGTACACAGCTTTTTTTTTAGAGCACAGGTGGAAGTCCTGTTAGCTCAAGTGTTTGGATGCAAGCTATGAGGCTCATTTGAAAATGTGGTGCAGACATACCCTGTAATGCTTCACATTGCAGTAGAGCAAAAAGGTGCTTAGGTGAATCTCCCTAACTCATCTCACCTCATCACTCTCTCTCTCCATTGAGTGAAAAGTTTAAAGCAATTGCAGGAAAGAAGATCATTCCACGTAGAGGGCTGGTATGGTTACATGTGATAACATTGAGAAAATGGATTGAGAAATTTGGACTCATTTCCTCTTTCCACAATTCCGAAACAAAACTCATCTGAAAAATTTGACTAACTTTTAGGGGAAATAATATATTGGGGAATTAATGTCTTGACTGAATTTGTAGGTGTCATGGAGTCTGTCTTTTTAAACCAGCTGCTGATGTGAGAGGGTATAAAAATATATTTTGGGTAAGTCCATCAGGTTTATAAAAGAATATATAAGCAAAGGAATATCAAATAAGAGTAGAGAGTATTTCGAACCAGTGTGACTGCTGCTAGAATACAGCTCTAGATTCAACAATTCAAGAAGAATGTTGATAAATTGTAGAGGAGTCACAAGAAGGATTGGAAAACATGACTTATGGTGATAGATTCAGGTAGCTCAATCTATTTAGTTTATAAAAAAGATGACAAAGGGATGACTAGATAATAGTCTATAACAGGGGTGAGCACACTTTTTGGCCCAAGGGCTGCATCAGGATTACAAAACTGTATGGAGGGCTGGGTAGGGAAGGCTGTGCCTCCCTAAACAGCTTTGCCCCCGCCCCCATCTGACCCCCTCCCACTTCCTGCCCCTGACTGCCACCCTCAAAACTCCCCACCCATCCAACCCCCACCCCCCAGTCCTTGTCCCCTGATCGCCCCCTCAGCACCCTACCCTGTCTAACCCTCTGCTTCCTGTCCCCTGACTGCCACAACACCTATCCACACCCCTGCCCCCTGACAGCCCCCCAGGATTCCCACACTTATCCAACACACATACCCCATTCCCCATCTCCTGACTGCCCCCCGCAGAACCTCTGCCCCATCCAACTGCCCACTGCTCCCTGTCTGCTGACTGCCCCCTGGACTCCCTGCCCTTTATCCAATCCACTGGGCCCAGCTCCCTTATCATGCCGCTCAGAGCAGCATGTCTGGCAGCCACATGGCCTGACCAGAGCCAGACACGCTGCTGTGCTGCCCCTCTGTCCCACTGTCATGCAGGAGCACGCAGCCCCACTCCCCAGAGCGCTGCCCATATGGCAGCATGGCTGCAGGGGAACAGCAGGGAAGGGGCTGTGGGTAGCCTCCCCGAATGGGAGCTCAGGGGCTGGGCAGGATGGTCCTGCAGGCCAGATGTGGCCTGCGGGCCATAGTTTGCCCATCCCTGTTCTATAAGTACGTACATGGAGAACAAATATTTGATAACTGGTTCTTCAAAGATAAAATATATTCTCCAGGGACTATTTCAGGGAAGTTCTATAGTTTGTGTTATACAGGAGATCAGACTAGATCAGGGATTCCCAAATTTGTTCCATGGCTTGGCCAGGGTTAGCCCCTGGCTGGCCACAAGATGTTTTGTTTACCTGAGTGACCATATGTTCAGCCACTCGCAGCTCCCACTGGCCGTGGTTCACTATTCCCAGCCAATGGGAGTTGTAGGAAGCTGTGGCCTGGCCCGCGCTGCTTCCTACAGGTCCCATTGGCCGGGAATGGCGAACCACGGCCAGTGGGAGCTGTGAGAGGTCAAACCTACGGCCACTCGGGTAAACAAAACATCTTGCGGCCATCCAAGGGCTTGCCCTGGCCAAGCCCCGGAACAAGTTTAGGAACCTCTGGACTAGATAATCATAATGGTCCCTTCTGGCCTCGGAATCTATGGTTATAGCTACACTGCAAGAAAAAACCCTGTGACAGCAAGTCTCATCACCTGGGTCAACTGACTGGGGCTCACGCTATGGGGCTTAACATAACAATGTACACTCTGTTTGGAGACCTGGCTCTGGGACCTGAGGGGCGGGGGAGGTTTGAGAGCCCAGGCTCCAGCCTGAAGGGAAACATCTGCAGAGCTATTTTAAGACCGTTAGCATGATCCCCATGAGCCCACTTCAGTTGACCTGGACTCTGAGAGTCGCTGATATGATGGTTTTTGGTTTGTTTTTTTTCCATTGTAGATGCACCTTATTGTCATGGACTCACAGGTCGTGCTCACTCTTGGCCCCATGCAGTCCATGGGGGGAACCCCCTTCAGTGAGACAGCCCTTCTTGGGTGTCCAGCCCCTCCACCCCCTGGAGCCGCAATTCTCTAAGCCTTAGCACACTTGTCTCTCGGCATGGGTCTCCTCAGGGAGTCCATTCGCTCTGGACCCCCGGGACCTCCATTCCCGAAGGGGATGATGCAACCCTGTTCTATAGACTAGAGTGACTCTCAGCCAGTGTAAAACAGGAGGGTTTATTGAGCATTTGAAAACAGCACAGGAAACTCTCAGGGCCTCAGGCCTGGCCTCCCTCAGCACGGCACATCCAAGTCTCCCCTGCATTTAGGTGGGCTCTGCCTGCTACCTTTCTGCAGCCCAAAGACCCCCCTGCTATCCCGCTGGGCAGCTGATATCACCAACCCCAAACCCTGCCTCTGTCCATTGTCTTCTCTCCAGATAAACAGAGTCGTAAACAGGTTCGCCTGGGCCTCTTCTCACCTCTTGTTCTCTGGCCCTCTCCAGTTCCAGCTGGATGGACAGGTCACCAGGGCCGTCTCTTTACAGACCATTGTCCTCCCACTGGTCAGAACTGGCTGCGACTCCTGAGATGGCCTCTGAGTCACCAGGTCACCAGTCGCTGGCATATCCATTCTCCAGGCCATTGGCTGGGGTCCCAAGTTCCCTCTCTGGTCCTCTGTAATAACAAACTCCCTCTCCCCTCACCTTGTTAAGCCCATAACACCCACGGAAACTTAATCCCACCTGCATGCAACCCATAGGAAAATCAAGAAAATCCCCCACTTCGTCACACCTATGAATCTAGCAGACAAAGGTATAACAAAATCCAATACCTGGAAGTTGAAGCTAGACAAAATCAGACTGGAAATAAGGTATCAATTTTTAACAGTGGGGTTAATTAGCCATCAATTTAACAAAGGGTGAGGTGGATTCTCCATCACTGGCAATTTTTAAATCAAGACTGGCTGTTTTTCTAACAGATATGTCTCGTTCAAACAGGAGTTAATTTGTGGAAGTTTGATGGTTGTGTTATGCAAGAGGTCCGACTAGATGATCTCAGGGGTCCCTTCTGGCCTTAGAATTTATGAATCTATATCCTTTCAAATGAGCATGGCTCGCCAGCCTGGATTTTTATTTAAATAGTACAGAGATTTCACTGGGCTTGGATCAGTAAGGCTGGAGATAAGAGAGAATTGCAGGAAGGTAGGTTGCAGTATATAAGAATGGATAAGAAATCAGATGAAACTACTTGAAATATTAGTTTGCATAAGTAATCCCCCCTGGAATTCCTTCGTGAGTCTAAATACTGGAGTTATGAGCTGTATTCTAAATGGAACAAAATTGTCAGGGTTTGAAAATTATTTGTTTAAGAAAGGTATAAAGCACCAAGAATATTATATTGCGCAAAAAAGTGCCAGACCTTCAAAACAGGGAGTGTCTTCTTTTGTTTGTCCAACCACTAGCACCTTTGGGTCTTAGATTGTGACTTAGGCTTCTGGAAAAGTGCTGCAAAGAAATCCTCATTATTTTGCAAAACATGCTCCTCTTACTGTTTCCTCATCCGTCCCACTCAGTCTTTTGTCTGTTTCTTCCATCTGTTGCATCTTGTCATATTCCTGTATTGTGGGGTCTCTTAGACAAACAATATTTCACTTGTTTGCACTGTACACAGTGCAGTGGGGCCCTGATTCTTGACTGGAGTCTTTCTGTGATACCCTAATACAAACAAATGCTAATAACAATAAAACAGCAGGTAATGACACAGTAGAGTATCTGACATTGATATGATCAGCTAGAGACAAGTCAAACCTAGGTTGCAGATAATATTGACCCAAATCTCCATGCAGTAAAGAGAATTGAATTTACTTGAGGTTCTAATATATTATTATTATTATTATTTATTGCCTTTACTCTTCTGCACAGGGTTTCCTATGCTAGATCCAACCACTGGTCAATTTTCTTTGCCATCCTGCCACCAGTAATCGTCAATAGTTTAGAGAAAGGAGAAGAAACCCTATAATAGCTTTAGCCAAATGTGCATACCCCTGTGAGATTGGTAAAATGAGATTTCTTCCTGAAAGTGTCAGATCTGTCTATTTATGCTTTGAAACATGAGGTTTCTTCAGTTCCAGGTAGTGCTAGTAGTCCAGTCTTATCCTAACTTTATGTTGCAAGATCTCATGGGAAAGTTTGTATT
The DNA here is from genome assembly GCA_007922305.1 of Dermatemys mawii. Classification (NCBI taxonomy): domain Eukaryota; kingdom Metazoa; phylum Chordata; order Testudines; family Dermatemydidae; genus Dermatemys; species Dermatemys mawii. The sequence goes on along the minus strand of ML677344.1, from coordinate 14,914,929 downwards.
TATGAGATTTTCAGAGTAGAAATAAGATTGAAGAGAATCATCCTGAAATTTTACAATTTGTTCAGGATATAACATTGTCACACTGTAATATACTGCTTGATCTCTGTGTGTGTGTGTGTGCGCATAAGTAGCTGATGTCTAGTGGCAAGCTCAAAGGGTTGAACAGAGACCTATTCTACTGGTGGGAAAAAAAAGCAGTTTCCTTTAGCTTAGATTAGAAAGCTGTTTGATTTGTACCTGAAGGACAAGGATACTAATCACAGTTCCCAATGTGGATGATTCATATACAAACTGAGTATTATCAATTGCTTCAATAGAGAGGAAAAGCAGCATAACGTGGATAAGCCTTATCAAGGGACCATACCCATGCGCAAAGTGTATCATCATCCAAAGTATTATCCATATGGGAGAAAATACATTCTAAACATTTTACTTACATGCAGGTTCCCGTCACTTTAGGGCAATGGGCATCATTGCAGAGTTTTGAAGTTAAGGACAAGGATAACATTGTTTTCACTTATGAAGCTAATTTATATTGGCTTATGTTATAACTTTTGGTGAAAATTACCCACCTTATTTACATATCCTTAGGAATTACAAACCATTCCACCTATCATGGGGATATGTGGCTATGCAAAGAAGCTCTTCTTGTATGTACTAACAAAAACAAGTGTAAATTTCTTCTGAAACATATTTGTCAGCAAATTAAAGCTGCTGATAATAAATGGAAATCTATAGCGCAGAAATATTACCCACAGCTTTGTAAATCCAATTAACTAGCGTTCCTCCTTTCACACAATACATTCCATAGGGAGCATGTGTTCAAGGCAGTGACCAACTATCTGGCTCTGGATCAGAAAGCATTCTGTTTTCTGCACTAATTTTGGAATCAGTCCAGCCAAGAGCATCATTACTTACATTCAAATCTATTTCACACTAAGGTTAACACACTATGTTACCAAGAATCAGAGAGGCAGCCGTGTTAGTCTGGATCTGCAGAAGTGACAAAGAGTCCAGCGGCACCTTAAAGACTAACAAAAGTATTGAAGCATAAGCTTTCATGGGCTAATACCCACTTAGTTGGATGCATCTGACGAAGTGGGTATTAGCCCATGAGATCTTATGCTTCAATACTTTTGTTAGTCTTTAAGGTGCCACGGAACTCTTTGACACTATGATACATGCACATTGTGGGCATTAATTCTTGTTACATTTGAGTCAACTCTACAGTTTTCAGTGGTTGGCTATGCCCAGTTTGAAATGTTAATAAGTTTCATAACATCAAATTCCACATTGTGTCTTTTTACCAAACACTTCATTAAAGCAGACTGGGCAATTAAAAAAGCATATGTGATCCAATAAGTCTTTGTAACTCAGCTTGCCAAATCCATACCCACCAGACCTATTACTTGCATTTCTTTGAAAATGGTAAGTAAATGTTTGTTTATTATATGGACAGTGTAAGATCTGAGGTAAACATTCATTTAACGGTGAGGGTGATTTACCACTGGAATAAACTACCAAGGAAAGTAAGCAGTGGATTCTCCATCTCTTGATAACTTCAAATCAAGATTGGTTGCCTGTCTGGAAGATCTTCTTTAGTTAGTATAAGTGATCAGGCTCAATACAGTGGTAGTGAGAAATGGGAAATACAGGAGATCAAAACAGATAATCCAGTGGTCCCTGAATTCCCTTGCCTAAGAGCTAGGTTTTTGGAAAAGTATGTTACTACATAGCAACATCAGCTGGTTTTGCAGTGAAGTTCCCGGGGATTAAATTGCCCACGAATTGTTTTAACAGCTTTATTTTTTTACAAAAAAAATTATTCAGGTAAATGAATAGAAAGCTTTTAAAATGGAAAAGAAATAGGTTGGAAGGGTCATCAATTGATTAAATTAAGGATGTATAAGTAGTTCATATTCTTTTACTAACTTTGATATTTTGAGGGGAAGATTCTTTGAAGAAAATTGTACAGCCAACAGACAGTATGTCACTCCCGGCATCTTTGGTTTGCTTTGTCCAAAAGACTTGTCAGTGACTGTGCACTGTGCACAGGCAATTTGTCACCTCCAATGTTTTTGTACCTTAAGAGTGAAATTCTCTATAAAGGGCTTTCACAAGTCCTATGAACAACTCAAATCCCACTATGGGTAAATATCAAAGATTTAATTGTTGACATGGACTGTTGGAGGAGATATATTTTCTCCATCAACCTCGATTTCAGATAATGGGAATTTCTTAAACAGTTTACTCTTCTTGTCCTTGAAGACAGCCTATTGCATGAGTCAGTGCTAAAAATCTAATCCTCTTTTAATCTTTTTGCTTTTATAAAGTATGTTTCACTGTGGTCTCAAAACTCTGTAGGTGAATTAAAAAATAACAATGAAATTTACATGGATACAGTCAATAAAACCAACATATGTCTTTAAAATTTAATCTTTAATGTGATTTCATTGTGCTGTAAAAAGGGAAAAAACAAATGTTAGGCTCTGTCTACATTGGTATGTTTGTGCACAGTAATGTTTGATGCCTAAGAAAAGTAAAAGAGAAAAGCAATTTTAAAGTCTTGTAATCTAAGGCAGTCCTTGCTTAAGTCATTGAAAATGACCAGAACGAATCCTAGTTGCCAGTGAAACTTAGCCTTAAACAGTTCCAACTATGAGGGTTTGATTTTCATTTGAGTTATGAGATCAGTATCTGACTTATTATGAGACCTTGGTTGCACTCTCACCAATGGAGAGGCTACCAGCCACTCTGGAATATATCATTCACATCTTCAGGTCTGGGCCTAAAACTCCTAAAACAGGCTCTGACAAAAGGAATTTCTCTGTCAGCTATTACTTGTAGAAGGGCCTTTACGTCCCTCCCCGTCCCAGTTGCAACCAGCCAATAGTGGACAACACACTCACATACATGTATAAGGACAGATTTTCAAAAATAACTGGGGTGGGATGGCTCCTTTAAGGAAGTCAGGCATAGCCCTACCTGTGCCTAACTAGCTGCTTTCCAGGTGGTGAGATAAAAGACCAATAAGCAGCTCAGTTGTGGGGGAAAGCAGTTCCTCTTCAACAGTGGCTTTCCAGACTACTGTACCCCTTTTAGGAGTGTGATTTGTCTTGTGAACCCCCAAGCTTCACCTCACTTAAAAACTACTTGCTTACAAAATCAGAGATAAAAATATAAGTGTCCCAGTACACTGGTACTGAAAAATTGCTTCCTTTTTCATTTTTTACCATAGAATTATAAAATAAATCAATTGGAATATAAATATTGTACTTACATTTCAGTGCTTAGTATATAGAGCAGTATAAACAAGTCACTATCTATATGAAATTTTAGTTTTTTACTGTCTTCACTAGTGCTTTTTATGTAGCTGGTTCTAAAACTAGGCAGATATCTAGATGAGCTGATGCAACCCCTGGAAGACCTTCATGTACCTCCAGGGGCATGTGTACTCCTGGCTGAGAATCACTGCACTACAACGTTCTTAGACCCTGGGAGTCTACAAGTCAGGGAAGGTGGTGCCTCTCCAAAACTAAGGTTAGATCAGCTTCTGGTATAAAGAGCTTTCTCTCTTGTCTATTTAGATTGTAAGCTGTTCAGAGTAGAGTCTATACGGTGTCTAGCACAAAATGGTGCTGTGATCTTAGCTGGAGCCCCTAGGGGCTACTGCAGTGCTAATAACATTCAAAGGTGTGCCGGTGAAGCATATAGATATCTAACTGATGTAACTACTTACCTACAGCTAAAAGCCTCTGTGAACAGAAAAACAGAGCAGGGAATAGGTGGCAGGTAGACAAAGGTGGTGAGTTACTCTGATTGTGAGCTAAAGTGCCACACCTTTAATGAGGTATATAAATAATTGCAAACCTCCTCTCTCCCATCTTCTCTTTCTCTTCTCTTTGCCTCTGTCTGTGTCTCCGGTATACACATACAACTAATTTCATAAAGTGACAGCCTTATAAATAGATTGTTTAACTCTGCACCAGGACCAGTGTGCTTTGTTATGGCTTGATTATTTTATGATCATACTGAACATCTGGAGTCAACACAGTGTTTCTAGTGTATATTTTCATCAGAAGAGCATCCTGCCCTGTGTTTCTTCGCTGATAGGAAATTCAGATGGAATAGAATCTAGGGCAGGAGTCCTAAGGAGAATTGTAACTTTTTTCTAGACGGAATTCAAAGGCAATAGATCATCTCTGGAGCTGTCTCTCACAAAATGACTTTTCTGAAATTCACCCTAGAGGTTTGCGTAAGTGACATTTTGCAATGAAGCAACTTCACTGATGATGGATGTTTGTATTAAACTCGACATCAGGTGTCTAACCAGGTCCATAATGGTGTCAAGAGCCTTGCAAGCTAGTGGGCTTGAACAAATAAGGCTGACAATAAAGCTGTGAAAATGTGTTAGAGATGAATGGAGGAGAAATCTTTTGGAGCACCGCCTGTGCCCCCACAATGGGAAAATAAATCAATGTTAGCTACCTCAATGTAGGCTACTTCGATGTACGCTTCAACCTTTTCTCTAGTGAAGATGCAGGTTAACTCCTCCTACGTCAACATCATGGGTCAAGGTCAGTTCACAATGAGATAGCTAACCTGAATGTATTTTTCTGGTTAAAATTAGTGCTGTGTATATGTAACACCGACAAACCCCAGCCATTGTCAGGCAGGATCGAATCAGGGACCTTGGGAACTTAGGACATGATGAGCCTCTACCGCATGAACTAAAAGCCAACTGACTGTACAGCAGACACTCTCTCTCTCTCTCTCTCTCAGTAGTCTTGGTGCCACTAGATGGGATAGAGGACCACACTCAGAAGGTGTGTGGGTTACATATTCACGCACACAAATGTTACCATTAATCTTCAGCTTTTGCCAACAGTTACCACACCATGTTACCACACCAGTTATTGTTTAAACCCTGCTTAGAGTAGGCAATAACTGTATGCATTTGGGGGCTAACCTTGACTTTTTAATGATGATCTCTGAGTGTATTCTTTATTTTTTTTTCCTCCAGTTTTTCCCTTCTGTTTCAAGTGTTAGTGTTCTTAGGCTTTGAACAGTACCTAACATATAGAAGCCCCTGTCATCAGTCATTGACTGATGCGAGGCACTGTACAAACACAGAATAAAAAGATGGTCCCTGCCCCAAATATAAGTAACACTCTTGTAAATCTTCTTTGTGCTGAAGTTTTTCAGGCTGGGGAAGAATGATTTTTCTCTTTTGCAGATTGCCTTGTTCTTTTGTTAGTAGTTATCACATTTTTTTTTATTTTGGAAATAAATTTTAAATACTTGCAGTGATGTTTCATTGCCCTTTTCAGTTCCATATGACAGATTGTGCTTTATTCACTGGATCTCTTTGTTCTCGTATTTATTATAATTGGGAACTCTATGAACTCCACATAATGATGCTTAAGCAACTTGTTGCCTCTCTCTAGAGACAAAAGCCACTGATAGCCAAATAAGACTGAAATTTTGCTGTTGCAACAGGTGCAGAAAAATAGTCATGTTTGGAATCAAGAATCTCACTTCATTGAATTCAGCATTTCCTCTTAACTGCAGAAATAATTTACAATCTCCCAGATGACTAGAAGTTAAGAAATGTGCATTTAGTGGAAATGCTTTTGGTTACTATTATTACCAGAATACTGTGGATTAAGTTTTCTGCTCCAGGACTGTTGCTGATCTGTTTCCTTTGCAGGAAAGACAGGATTTTCCTTCTACTATATTTTCAAGTGGTTTTTTTTTGTAGTCTAGCTTTAGAAGTCCCATGTGATAAGAGGTCTATCACTTTACTCAGCAGACTATTCCACAACATGCTACGTTATGGTTGGGATATTTTTTTTCTTTTTACCTACATCGCTATCGTTTTTTATATTCTATCTTTCTTTCTGTCCTCCATCCATCCATCCAGTTACTTCTGATTACATACCTATTTTCCATTCTAAATAATTCCTCTCTCTGCTTGGTGTTTACAGCCATCAAATATTTGTAGGCCATTATCATATTCCCTGCCCCTTCTTATTGGTACCTTGGTGAAGTTATACTTAGTTCACTCTTTCAGTATGTAGAAAGGGACTCTTATATTCTTTCTTCATGCCAAGATGCACCTTGCAGTGCCAATGGACATTTTTCGAGCCATATCTCATTGCAAAGTTATGTCCCATTTGCTGTAATCCCCAATTTCTGCTGCTCCAGATGTCTCTCACCTATAGACAATAAATAAGTCTTGGATTATTTCCGCCAGGTATTTTAATTGCAGTTTATATGTGGAATTTAGGGTTTTTAAACTTTCTACCCAATGTTACTCCATTGTATTAACTCTGTCCTAATTGGCATTCTCAGCATTTAGTGTCCTCTGCAAGTTTAATTAACATGCTGTTTACTCCATCTATGAGATCATTACTGAAGATGTTAAATAAGACAGATGACAGTTAAGCACGTCATATGAAACTATCACCTCATCGCCGCTCAAGCATTTCAGAGGCTAAAGGAGTATTAATTCTGATGGTCATTTTAGCCATCTGCTATGTGGACAAAAGATTTTTGCGTCACATATTTTTTCAGGAGAGGCCAAAGTTTTCTGAAAAACAGCATTCATCTTTTATGCACCCACAGGCAAAACCTGTCTGCTGTGCTGCTGTCTGTACATATTTTGTTGAATGTCTTCCCTTCAAGGGCTGGTGCTGCAAGTGGGAAGAAATAAAGAAGTAAAACTGGCCAGAGAACCTCTGTTTTGGTGTCAGTACTATCCTGGGAGTAAATGACAATTAAAATGATAGATGTTGGTTAGATCTGGCTAAATGAGCATAGTAGATATTTATCCATCTTTGCAAGTGCCTTGAGTATTCATTAATCTGCCATGCCAAGTGTCAGAACTGATCTTGCAAATGCTGCTGCGTGCAGGGTGATGCCATCTGGAATATATGACCAGGAACATGTAGATCAGTTCCCTTGATTGCTGCCCCTCCCTCCTACCCCAGGAGTGGCGGCACTTGACATTTTTGTTCTAGGGAATGTTCCTGGAGAGAATATTTGTGCATAAAGATATATGACACAATAACTAAACAAATGGAAAAGAGAAAACAATATTAGTATATGCTGTTCCAAAATAGAATGAAGTGGGATTAATTTTAATCCACCAAGCCTTTTGCCTCTAGGTAACAGATTGGAGTGCAGGCCCTAGCGGTCAAAACTAGAGCTGGTCAGAGCATTTTCACTGGAATATTTTTTCATTTAGATATGCTATTTTGTCAAAGCTGAGAGAGAGTGTGAGTGAGAGAGAAATCAAGTCCAGAGCAGCTGGTAGCCTAGTGATTTGGACAATCATCTGGGATGTGAGAGAGCCTGATTCAAGTCCCTGCTTTGCCCAGCTCAAAATGCCTGATATTTGGGGCTATTCTGGTGTGTGTTTTGACCAGAAATCCAATTCTGGACCTGAGACAATTTTGTCAAAACCAACCCAGCACCCTATCAACATTCAGGCAAGTTGCTGGCCAAACAGCATAGGTTCTCTTTACAAGAGAAATTTCCTCCTCTACAATTTTTCTTAACACCAGTAATATCTCCCAAGATTCTTCATATTAACTCTTTCAAAATCTTTTGATAAACATTTCTGTGAAATCCAAGCAAGTGCAACTTTACCGTCCATTTGTCGCTCTAGATACGTGCAGACTCCTATTAGACCTCAGTGCACTGCCAATCCTCATACAATTCAAATCAGGAGAATAATCAAAGCCAAACTTTCCCAAACTGAACACATTAAATAAAATTGTATATAATCAGTTAAACATAAAATTAACATTTTCTCTGTTTTAAAATGGAGAGTCCTTATCACCTTTTACAATAATCTATGGTGTGCCCGCATCTTTAATACTGCATACCGATGTGGTCTCTTCATCTCAAAAAGGATACACTGGCATTAGGAAAGGTTCAGGGAAGAGCAACTAAAATGATTATGGGTTTGGATCAGGTCCCATATGAGGAGAGATTAAAGAGGCTAGGATTTTTCAGCTTGGAAAAGAGGAGACTAAGGGGGGATATGATAGAGGTATATACAGTTATGAGTGGTGTGGAGAAAGTGAATAAGGAAAAGTTATTTACTTGTTCCCATAATATAAGAATTAGAGGCCACCAAATGAAATTTAAGGACAGCAGGTTTAAAATAAATAAAAGGAAGCTCTTCTTCACACAGTGCACAGTCAACCTGTGGAACTTCTTGCCTGAGGAGGTTGTGAAGGGTAGGACTATAACTGAGTTTAAAAGAGAACTGGATAAATTCATGGAGGTTAATTCCATTAATGGCTATTAGCCAGGATGGGTAAGGAATGGTGTCCCTAGCCTCTGTTTGTGAAGGGGTGGTGATGGATGACAGGAGAGAGATCACTTGATCTCTCTGTTAGGTTCACTCATTCCAGGGCACCTGGCATTGGCCACTGTCAGTAGACAGGATACTGGGCTGGATGGACTTTGGTCTGACCCAGGACGGCTATTCTTATGTTATATGTTCTTAATAATCTCAGATGTTACTTAAAATAGACATTTAGCATGACTATAGATATAATAAATATGATTCAGCCATTAACACAAATAAGTAAATGTGAACATGACTCAAATCAATCCGAGAAGGTTTGATGCTCAGATTTTACAGTAATAAGGGCACCCGAGTATGCTAGATATATAAAAGCTACAAGCTACCAAAAAGGGTTAAGAACTAACAACTGGAGCTGAGCAAAATTTGGAATTTCCATCCCATAATAAATGCCAACATTTCAACTTCTGTTTTCACTGCAAGTTGTGACAAAAAGTTGAAATTTCAAAATTTTTCACAGAGCAAAAATTCCAAAATAATTCAATTTGGAAAAGGTGAAACATTTCATTTTGACATTTTTGAGTGAAACAGAATATTTTGACATCCCTAGAATTGAAATGTTTTGTTTATTTGTTTGTTGAAACGAACCAGCATTCTTAGTTTTGAGTCATTCCAATGTTAAGTAGCATTTTCCCATAGTGGCATATTGCCTTCTGGGGGTTGTAGTCTGGGAGCATGATGTCCCCAAACTCCCTTGCTGGACTACATCTCCCAGATGTATCTGCAGTGCACCACACATAGCTTGGTCAGACAGAAATTCACATTGCATTATGGGATACAGTCTTTCAAGGAGCTTGACCCATACAGAGTAGGGAATTCAAACTACAGCTCCCATAAATCAATACACTGATAAGGAAATGGAGTTTAATATTGTATTGAATTGATTTGAAATGAAACATTTTGGGTCATTTCAACAAAATGAAATATTCTGAATTGTGTTAAATGGGCCCGAAACAAAATACTTAATTTTGATTATCCAATTTGGGGCAAAAGTAATATTTTTCTATGGAAACTTGGTTTTGAGGAAATGGCGTTTCTATCAGAATTGTTTTCTGATGGAAAATTCCTGACCTGCTCTATGAATAACATAACTGAATGTGACAGATATCTGTGTTCCAGTCTGCAGCACTCTATAGACACAAAGTAGCCTGCCTGTGAAGGGAGCTGATTTTCACTGAGAGAGAAAGCAAGCAATGGACCAGGCCCCAACTATATTACAGACCAAATTCCAGCCAATGAACTATTGCTCTCTCTGGAACAAGGCAGACCACAAAATGCAGGACGAAGGATGCAACAGCTAAGGACAAAGTGTTCTGAATTTAGAGGATCTATTCCAGGAGATAATAGCCAAATCCAGAGTCCGGCCACAATTAGGAAACACTACAAAACTTCCTCTTTGACAAAGACGTTCTGCAATAAGAGGAATGACATTCCATTTAAGTGCCCTGTCTCCCATTTAAGAAACAAACTATAAGCCATAGACAAGCCTGGTTCGATAAATATGAGTGGAGTCATAAGTTTCACACAGTTGAATAAAATCACTAGAAACAACGGCAGCATGAACAACAGTATAGGCCAGTCACTTCAGTACATATCCAGGGTCCCAGGCAGGTTTGTGTAGCCTGTTCTGACACCCATGCTGCTGAAGCTTCACTAATATTGTTGTTCAAAATGTAAGCCACTTGGTACTTTGACACATACTGCAGTCTCAGCTTGGACTGCAGGGTGAAAATACCCTTATTGGTTTATATACCTGCCCATCACACAGTATCACTGCTATTGTTACTCAAGCCAGCTTTGGTCTGGCTAGATTAAAGCTAGCTTGGATCAAGTGCACCTACTTGTGCTGCAGACACACCTCCTGACTGCAGGGCAGACACAAATGGAAAGTGCAGACAACTATTAAATATCTTTAGACTATAAACAAGGAAAACAATCTGAGACACCATCATGTTTCTGCAGTAGTTGTCACGCTTGAAGCCTTGTACTAGACGTTAGCATCATGGAGGACTTCAACCATTATTCAGGGCAGAAGGGAATTACAGAGCTGTAGTTAGAGCTAGTTAATAAAGTGGATCAAAGGTGACCAGTCTACAAGGAAAACTATTGACAAGACTTCTCTGGGGATTTTCAGTAAGTTCTGCTCTGGGGATTCTCAGTAAACAGGAAAGTTTTAATGAGACTTTCCATTTAAGTTTAAGATGGGAGGTGACAATTTTTAAAGGAGACACAAGTTAGATGCATTAAACTGTGGAACTGGGTCAAAGTTTCCTAATGGGGAAAAGACTTTATTCATTTAAAGTAGCCAAAAAAAGATGTGCAATTTCCCCAAAAGGATGGCTCATCACCAAAGGAGATAATGGGCAAATGTATTTTATTTAAATAACTACATTTGAATGTCAAGATTCATGTACTGTATTTTGTTTAGTGTATGTGATGTAGTTACTCCATTAAAAATATGAAATCTGTTAATGAACAAGAGACAATAACCATTTAAAAGAAAGAATAACTAGCACAGATGGTTGGGAATTTTTCAATGAGATTTTTTCACAGGAAAATGCCAGTTACAGAAACTTTAATGAAAGGATGGGTTTCAACATATTTCTTGACTTGAAAAATATTTTGACAAAATTATTTAGTAATTGTCAATGTTTTGCGTCAACAGTTTTTAAATGAAAAATTGCACATTTCCTGTTCAGAATCACTATTTCTTTTGAAATTTAAGATAATTATGGCCAAAAAAAGGTAAGATTTTAAAATGGTCAAAACTGAAACAAAACATTTTGAAATTATCAAAACAAAACCAAATTGACCTGAATCATTTTTTAGTACTTGGATTGTCATCTTGCAAAAATGTTTGAGATTTTGACTGTCCTAATTTTGGACAGAATATATATTTCAAAATCTTGAAGATGTTTGTGAAACAAGAAAACCCTTTTCTGCCCAGTTCTAATAACTAAACCCATTTCATGCTGATCTATCAAATGTTATGTGTACAGTCCTTTTCTTTATTATTGTTACGTTAGTGCTCTGAGTCCCCAGCTGAGATGGTGGTCCCACTGTGCTGTACAAACACATAGTAGGAGATTGTCTCTGTTCCAAAGAGCTTACAGTCTAAATAGAAAGATCACACTCAGAATGGTAGGGTGAACCAAGTCACAGAGAGATTAAGGACAAGTCTACACTACCTGCCGGATCGGTGGGTAGTGATCGATCTGTCGGGGATTGATTTATCACATCTAGTATAGATGTGATAAATTGATCCCTGAGCGCTCTCCCTGTCGACTCCAGAACTCCACCGCTGCGAGAAGCAGAGTCGATGGGGGAGCGGCAGCGGTTGACTTGCCACCATGAGGCTACCCAGGTAAGTCAACCTAAGATATGTCAACTTCAGCTACACTATTCATGTAGCTGAAGTTGTGTATTTTACGATAACACGCATCCTCCCCCCGCCAGTGTAGACTTGGCCTAAATGACTTGCTCGAAGTCACACAGCAGGTCAGAGGCAGAGTTGGGAATAAAACCTGCTTTCTCAGCTCCCATCCCCTGCTTTATCCATTAGACTGCATTCCCTTTCCACCTATTTGTGATCTTCAGTAAAAATACAGGGTTTGAGTTGGGAATGTTGTAGATAAATCTCTCAAATCAATTTAAGTAGGGATGTTGCCCTTTGTTTCTCCCTAGCTCTTTGTGTTCTGTTAGAACTCAGCTGTAGCTGCTATCCCATTTGTACAAGCTGCTTCTTCAAAGTATCATTCCATTGCTATGGTTGCTCAGTTCTGTGGAGGGCATGAAACCCTTTGAAATGGAGGCATCTCCATGGCACAGCCTGTCCAAGTAACCAACAGGAAGGGAAGCCAACTCTCATCAGTTACAATTAATTAGACAGAATTAAGCAAAGATTTAAAGAAATGAATGACCCCCTTCCCCCAAATGCTCATTACTTTGACTAGGCAGCTGGGTAATTCCCAGTTTCTAAAACTTCCACCCCACACAGAGAAGGAAGAGGCTGCCTCTGCAGAAGCCCTATGAAGAGAAAACTCTGCCAGTGTCACAATTCAGGACTGAGTTCAAAAAGCTGAAGAGCACCAGAGGATAAATAGGGAGGGCTTGATTCTGCTCCCAATTACACTGGTATAAATCCAGAGGGAGTCCAGTGGTATTATTCCAGATTTACACCAATGTAGCTAAGCAGCATTTGGCCAAGATATGATGAGCTTTAAGAGAATCTCTTCAGGGAAAAAAAATCCAAACCAAAAAACTGCCAGTGACTGAAGCCTCTCACAGGAGAGAGCTCAAAAAGTCTTGAAAATACCCAGGCTTAGACAATATCTAGTTTTAGAACAATTCCTATGCTATGAGATGGAGAAAATCAGTATTTCCGTTAGAGTTCATTGGAAATGGAAACAGTGGGAAGTTTTTCTTTATGAAAATCCTGGTTTGTTGAAAATAAAATGTTTTGTGGAAATATGTTCAGTTTGAAGAAAGGTTATTTTACATAAAAATGGAAAGAAGGCATTTCTTCTACATGTAACAATTCTACATTTTCAAATGATGCTGGTTCGATTTTTTTATATAACATAATATAAAATTTGTAAATAGTTGAAATAATCAAATGTTTCAGGTTTTTTCCATAGTAAACATTTTAATCTACACAGGACAATTCTTCCTTGCCCCTCGCCCCACCACCTGAATTTCTTTTTGCAAGAAATTTCACATTTTATTCCTTTTTGGAATAGACTTTTTTTTAATTGTGGATTTCCCCAGGAAACTAAAAATCCAATCCCCATCCAGCTCTAATTGCAGTCATGTTGACATGAGGAGTGATGTGATGGATTCCCTGACATTGGCAATTTTAAAATCAAAATTGGATGTTTTTCTAAAAGATCTGCTCTAATTCACAAAGGAGTTATTGGGGGGAAGTTCCCTGGCCTGTGTTAAGCAGGAAGTTAGACTGGATGATCACAATGGCCCCGCTGCAGCTCTACTCCAGTGTTCTCCATATCGCCGTAGATGGGCCTAGCACAGTGGCTGGTACATAGAGTATGCAGAGGCTCCGTGGTGAGGTCACTCTGTCACACTCATTTCTGTGTGACAATAATGAGTGGGTTCTGAGTTTATGGAGAGCCTTGCAATGAGACCTTCACCACTAAGCCCTGGTCTACACTGGGGCAGATCAATCTAAGATACGCAACTTCAGCTAAGAGAATAGCGTAGCTGAAGTCGGCGTATTTAGATCGACTTACTGAGGCGTCTTCACGGCAGTGAGTCGACTGCCGCTCCCCCATCGACTCCGCTTACGCCTCTCACGGAGATGGAGTACCAGAGTCAACGGGAGAGTGCTCTGGGATCAATTTATTGCGTCTAGACTAGATATGATAAATCGACCCCCAGTAGATCGATTGCAACCCGCCAGTCCGGTGGGTAGTGTAGACCTGCCCTAAGTCCCACCTGGAACTCAGGATCAGGTATTACAACAGAACTCATCCAGAGCAACAGAGCCTGATGGCACATGCGACCACTTGTTAAAGCCCTTTAAGGCATTACATTAATTTCTCAGGTTACCCACAGTCATGTTTGTAGATGTTGCAGATAGGGTTGCCAGCTTTGGTTGGATGTATTTCCTGGAGGTTTCATTACATGACATAATCTTTAACTCCTGGAAACTCCAGGAGAATCTGAAGGGTTGGCAACTGTAGTTGCAGATCACCGTGGTCACTGGATAGCATTTCTATAGGACAGTCCCACTTGATCTTCCCCATGTTTTTTAGTATTAATCACCTTTGATCATTTTAGTTAATTGGATCCAGCTCCATTAATTAGTCTAAATATCCCTTTGCCTCTCAGGGTGGTAGCTATTGTGAGGGGAGGGGCAAGAGAATATCTGTAAGGAGTTATTGGCTCTTGAGAACTAACATAATATGCTTGCTGGATTTAATCTGAGCCAATTGATTTCACCTCTCCAAAGGGAAAATTAATCACTGAGTCAAGAAAACCTCTTACGAGATTTGTCCTGAGAGCTGTTGATGAGTTAGTTACATTTCAGAATGTTTATCTAACCATACCTGACCAGAACGAATAGTACCATTGATGAAAATGAAGCTGGTTAAATGTTTAACACAATATTTTTTCCATGCAAATTAAAAATCTATCTATCTATCTATCTATCTATCTATCTATCTATCTATCTATC